>JANVCC010000010.1:28975755-29070434 GCA_025345505.1 Todiramphus chloris collaris | reverse complement strand
GAAAGAAAGAAAGAAAGAAAGAAAGAAAGAAAGAAAGAAAGAAAGAAGGAAAGAAGGAAAGAAGGAAAGAAGGAAAGAAGGAAAGAAGGAAAGAAAGAAGGAAAGAAGGAAAGAAAGAAAGAAAGAAAGACAAAACTTCCTTAGTATTCAACACAGTTTCTTAATTTTTTATATAATGTTATCAGTGAGAATTTTAATCAATTTTTACTTATAAAAGTGCTGCTGTTTTCATATCTTCCCTTGATGTGTTCAGTGTTTGTCTGCTCATGTGTTGTAACACAAAGCTATATGGCACTCAGATCAGATGCAGTGCAAACATTTCCATATTCAGGTCTTATTTTCTGTTTCAAGTCCTTGAGAAGTACTTTCTAATTCCTTAGGCTATGACTGCAAGCAAAAGATCTTATTTGCCATCAGGGAGGGAGTTAACAAAAGTAGTTCTTCATCTTTCTGAATGACATCAGAGAAGACTGGAGAAATATTCTGTGTGGTGGCTTGGAATCTGATACAGACAGTATACCCCTATGCTGAATATCCAACTGAAGAGTGACATTAATCATATGCAATCTTATCTAAACTACGCAAAATCTCTGGAAAATCTTTCATGGATGTCAGTAGCTAAAACAAGATTTACTCCAGTAGGAACAAAAAGATGTATAGAATGACTTGGTAAAAATATTTTTTTCAGCTTCTTTGTCTGGTACAATTGGTCACATGCTTTGAAATGATATACCAGCATAAACATTGTTATGTCTGTTGAGGAAAAGCAGAGGTAGATAAAGAATATAATCAATCATTTTAAAATGCTATATTATGTTGCTCTAAGAATACCCTTTATGTTGAAATGTTGTCAATTCCAAGCACAAAATACCCTGGAATTTGCATCAGACTGATGCTCTAAGATATTTTCTGGTTCATTGCCCTGCAGTGTGGATGAATTGGTGTCTCTAAGACTAAATTATGAGATACCTTAGGACATTCTGCACCCTTATTTCCTCTAGCGCCTAGGAAGAAATAATCCCATTGGATCTCAAGTAGACATGCCCCACAGGTCTCATTCAATGATTTTTCTGTTATGCTATATTCAGATGCTGCTGAATTTGTTTTCCAAGAGGAAAGGGTCTGATGTACCTGGCTGTTTTCATCTATGGATATCATTTGATTTGTTTCTCATATCATTTGATCATAGAATCATAGAATCATAGAATGTCAAGGGCTGGAAGGGACCTCGAGAGATCATCTAGTCCAACCCCCCTGCCAGAGCAGGATCACCTAGACCATTTGATACAGTGTCTTTACATGATTTAGTATAATGCCCTGCAAATAATCAGAATCTGAGGATTTTTTTTTGATATGTAACTTTTATTAGTTTCTTCCCATAAATGTATTTCATGAATAGTGCAAAGGGACTAATGTGTTTACTTTTCATGATAAGGAGTTTTCTGTAATTCTCAAGGCTCCTGATTTTTTTAATCTATACCATTCCATGAATGGTGACGGCACTCCTAAGAAACTGTCTACATATATATCTTCCATCTTTCAGGATCATCCATGAGAACACCCTTTACTGTACTGAAGTACAAGATCCCTTGCTTTCAGAGCATGTCTTAATAGTAACATGAAGTTTGAAAAAAAAAATTGGTTATCCAATGTCCTATTTTTATATTGAAAGCTTGATACAATATACTATTTCTTTCTGTTCTGTTTTAGCATTTTTGAGCTTAAAATATGTAGTGGCAATCTTATTCTGGATCTCTCAGCATTTATAAACACTCTGTATTTGACTATTCCAAGCTGTGGTGTATGAAGTCTATCTGGATTCCACTGAAAGAAAGAAACCAGATATTCACTGGCTTTCCCTGAACATAAGTATGTATGTTCAAACACTGATATGAAAGAGCACATAGTGCAATGTAAATTACATCAAAATGATTTGAAGTTTATTTATGTGAAACCAGTATTTAGATATGTAGGTACTGGAATTAAATAGTTCAGTTATCATAGAAATATGAAATATTTTTAGAGATGTTGACTTTTACTTTAGGATATTATCGAAAAGGTATAGTATTGTTGCATTATTTATCAAGTTATTCAATTTTTAATCAATATTAATATTCAATAACAGAAACAAAAGTTTCCATTTCAGAGTTACTAAATAGCCTTTATTGAGTAGGATTGCATAGGTGGAATCCTTTGAAATGCATGTGTACATGTGGGTATACATGAGTAATACCTGTATCTTAGTCTGAATTAGGCATTGAAGGTGTCCTTTAGAATTAACAGAGGGATATGAACATTTACCAGGTACAGTACATCTCACTATAAAACTGCAACTCAAAATTTGTCAGTAAATTTCCAATACATTTTTCTTCTTCTTCAGAGGCTATAAAGGATGAGTACCTCAAACGTAGATAACTACTGCAGTTCAGCAGTTGGTGAGAGGAACTGCAGTTTTGTCAGTTTACTGATTTGGAGCCCTTCTGCAGAAGCTACAGATAATTGCATAGAAAAATCAAGTGAGATAAACACAAAACCCATCCCAAATGCTTGATTTTCCATATAAGTACAGTCAGTTGGATTTACTAAGATCACTCTCTGCACAAAATTAGGGAGATGTTGAAGAAATTAGTAGCCCAGTAGTGTACAATGCAGCATAACATTCTTATATAAAGAGGGAAATTATTACCTTTGTTGTATCAGCGTAAATAGTGTAAATTTATTCCTAGACAAAGTTCTAGTCACAAAAAGACAACAAAATGCTGTATGTTATATACTACCCATAGAATTTAAAAATCTGGTTTCCAGAATCTTGGAAAGTGTTGTGTGGTGGGATTCAGTTTAAGATTCTGACACTTAAACTTTCACATCTACATTTGACATCTAGGGCTAAGTTAGATGACATCACAGTCTAGGGCCTTCCATGATAGTCAGTGGTGACACAATCAGTACTGTCAGTGAAGTGTAGAGAGATACTGAGTTGACTGGTTGCGAGATATTTTCTTTAGAATGAGGCAAATCTTAGCTAAATTGATTGCATTGACTAAGGAAGCGATGTGTAGATGTCTAGTTAAGATGACATCAGCTACCACACCAGCAAACCACAAGACTCCTTTTAGTCCTGTTTCCTTTCTGCCAACTCCATGTGGATATCTCTGAAATCAAGAGAAGTTCTAGATCTTTACTGACTACAAGGGGAATTCAAACATTAGCTTGTATGTTGACAGCTACAATATGAATAAGTTGCATAGATATAGGTAATTAACATTATCTAATGCACCTGAGACATTTAACTATGTCTGGTAAATATGACAGAAGACCTATAGAAGACCTGTACTCTTCTGTAGTGGTTAACAGAGACAAGATATGATGCCCTGAAATTTCTCAAGTAGCACTAGATAATGATATCAAGGAAACTTAGTTCTTGGGTTTAGTTGACTTAATTATTTTATCTCAGTATATCTGTATCTCATTGTATCTGTAAAGCAACTGTATTTCACCAGTAATGTCCAGTACAGCCAGTTAGTCATTTCAAGATTGATGTGACATAAAACAGCATTGTTTCAGTTATGAATCATACAAGTCTGAATAATACAGTAAGAGGAAGGAGGGAACATACTGCTCAAACTGTTGTGACCAAGGATAAACTATAATTGAAAACACAGCTTAAAATTTTGGAGGTTCACCAAGTACAAATTTGACCAACTAAATACATAGGTTCTGCAGTAGTAGCATAAGACCTTCTCCATCACTTTGTTATATCCTTATCTTAACAGATATCAGCTGTCACTTCAGTTTGAGGGTCCTGTATGTCCACAAGTAAATGTAATACTTCATAATAGAAAATGAGATCTCATATAAAGAGTGATAGGATTGCCATGATGACTGGATATGAAAAAATGATTAATGAGGTATATAACTAGGATAACTGAGACATCTTAGGATGGGAACACAGAAAAAGAAGGAAAGATAGATGGAAAAGAAGACCTAAATTATCTGACTATCACCTACTCCATTCTGATGCCACAGGTACCTGCTGAAATGAAGATAGTAGTACCAAGTCTGGCCAACTTTGTAGTAATTATCTGTTCACTTTATTCCACTCCATCATGTGTTCATAAAAAACCACACTAACCCAGAATATCTGATATGCCATAATATTTTCCTCTGTCAAAAAACAGTGAATCAAGTTTTTGGAAGTCAAGGCCATAACAGAGTCTGAGGGAGTACCAAGAAACACGCTACATCTTTGAGAATTTGCATCTACAACTTTACCTGCAAAAACCTCTCACAAAAAAACAGTACTGAAGTTTGTGCTTTTACTGATTTATGATTCAGAATTCTGAAGTGAAACAGAAAACACTGTAGCATCTTAGGTGTGTGTATGTAGGTGATTGCATAAATTACTTGCTTTACTGCAGAAGAGCTCAGCTGGTAAAATTCCCACAAGCAATAGATTTCAGTGATACTGAAAACTTCTTCACAGGAAAAAGAACTGCAGCTTCTTGGGGAGTTACCTTCAAGTTACAGTACAAATTGACTGCTTCGTTATTCATACCCCTGGAAATTATAAAGTCAAACGAGAAATTGATACAGATGCAGAGCTAACAGTTGGTCGAGAAACAATATATTAGAAGACTAAAGTTAATTCTCTTTAGAATTCAAGCAGGATAATTTGAAGCCTTTGCAGAATACATTAGAGGTAGATGAACTGTTAGCAAGTGCCTTTAAAGCAAAGGAGATTGGAAAAAATAAGATGCATATGTTGTATAAAAATGCTGCCAAACTTTCTTGGTTATTCTGGCAATGGAGAGCTAGCCTTTATCCCTAGGGTGGAAGTCATTGGCTCACAGAAAAATCAAAGATTTTGTTCCAAAAATTCTTCAAGAATTTATAGAACAGAGATGAGGAAATACAAACAATAGCCAGATGCCAAGCCATATGCCAGACATACACCCTGGAAGAACTCAATCCCATATACCCATAACATGTGGACAGTATAACTGATCTGGAAGATACATAACTGATATTGTTTAAAAAAGGATGAATAGATGGTCTTTGGTGATGTTCTTAATATCAATTAACATTGAGGAAAAATAATATTCACAGAAATCATGCTATTCCTAATATATTGAAGTAATTTCTTTCCCAAGTGCACTCTCTACAGTATTGGTTAATTTAACTTACATTACTTCCTAATTAAAATACAATATTTGTTATTTGATTCTGACAACCAGAAATTAGTGACTGTTCAGGTTTGCAACTCAAGAGCAGAATGCTCTGATGATCATTGTTCTGATGATGCTGACAAAGGAAGTAATTGCAATTAACTGGTAATGAAAAGTATTTCTGATTTTTTTCATAATCTCAAGATATGGTACGAAAAAAGGTATTATATAGCAAGATAATATATCTAATATCTTTTATCTAATATATCATATGTCATCTATAATATATAACAAGATAGTACTATTTTTACTGTTTGTTCAGAGGATGGGAATTAAAATACTCCACTTACCAGCTGATTGTCATAATGACATGGTTATTGAAGAATTACCTTATCTTCTTTCCATTCTGGCAAAATTGAAGGTATTCTGAATTAAGTAGTATTTATTTATTATTAATTTAGCAAGGGTTCCCCCCCACACACACACTATTTATTAAGTAAGCAAGTAATAAAGTATTTCAACAGCTCTGCCTGGCAATTCTCAACCCAGAACATTAGTCATTAGCTTGTATACTTTCTGGGCAAAAGACAATTCAATTCTATTTGTGCCATAACTGATGGAAAATAGCGGGTCTTGACCCTGAATTTTTCTAAGAGCTTGTTTCAGTTCAGTTGTTCCCATTGCACAGGAAACAGCTTTGTTTTTCATTTGAAGGAGCCAGAAGGAAAAAGTCAGTTCTCTGTGCCAGTTCATTTCAAAGCTGAAAAAAGAGGCAGTCATTTACAACCTGCCCATCAATGTTAATTTTTCTACAAGGTATTAGTGTCTTGAAAATCCTATAGAACCTTTTACTCAATGCTTGACTGACAGATGTGGAACCCATTGAAAATTGTTGAGATTCATACTCCAAGCCTTAATGAAGCCATGTTTGTATAGCATCTTAAAACTGCATGATTGTATCCACATAATAAAAGTGAGTTCCTAATAAGAGCTCAAGGATTTATAAATTGAGGAATCTACACTTTCAAAGATACAACTTAAAATGTTTTAAGAAGCCACAATTTTCAGTAAGTGATGAGAATTTTCTTCAACACTCATCTGTTTGAGCACCAGAAATCTCAGTCTGGCTTTTAGATTTTTCACAGGCAGTATAGAAAATACACATAAACTGCTTATAAGAGATTACATTTTCAGCATTTTTTAAAACTACAGATGATACTACACTAGTCCAAAAATGCTACAAGGGATGCAGAACTGGAAAATATCTCCCTGACCAGCCAGTCTCTTGCTTTTAGATGAAGTTATATCATTTTAATCCCCTGCATCTCTTTGTCATGAACCACTTAAAAATAAGCAAGTTTCTTCACTTAAACTCTTTGGTTGAAAGGCTATTCCAGTATTTCATGCTCTGAACAGCTGTTTGTTTTCTTCTAAAAGATACTTGCTTTACCACAGATAAAGAGGGTACTATTAGTAAAAAGTAGTGGGTATTGTGAATGACAAGAAAACAACCCTCATTTGTCTGTTGCTCTTCTTATCAGATATAATAACATTTGCTTTTCTTAGCTTAAAAACTTCTTTTATTGTATCCCTTCAAACAACCTAGAAATCTCATGGATTACATTCTGTGAACATTTGCAAGCAAGAGAAGATAAATTGAGTAACTGGAGCCTTTTTATAAAACTTACCAGGGGAGGTGTTGCTGCTGTTTTTTGATAGTGTCTAATGTCTTAACAACTGATTAGAAAAATGGATCATGTCTTTATGCTAAGACATTGGAAAACATTTAAAATTAAAACTTCTGTGTTTTCTGGATAGAAGGTTCTTTTCCTGTTATTACTCTTGTATTTAGATCTCTGTTCTTAACAACAAAATAAGATTATTCCTTAGTGCTTCAGGAAACAAACACACACACACAAACTCTGTAGAATATAAGTCCAATAAAAATGCAGGGCAGTAACAAATACCTTAAAATAACTTGCTTGTAGTTAAAGACTGAGAACTATAGGATGATTTTAATAATTTATGCAAATTCAAGTTCAATTGTGCTAAGCCTGGACAAATGGAAAATTCAGATGATATTAATCTTTTGAGAAAGAGTTATCTTTTACTCTGACATCAGTGAAAATGAGAAATTCACTGAGGCAAGTGAGAGTATACACAATTCTATGGTTGGTTTTACCAGGCAGGGTGACCCTTTCACTGCTATTCTTTGAGGTGAGTTGCTTTGGCAGATGGCAGCCCAGTGAGACAGGGAAGATTACATGGGGGTAGATCATGCCCAGGTTCTCAAGCATGTCATACTCAGATTTGTCTGCTGAACCATAACAGCATGTGGAGACACCATAGAATAAAGTCTGTGACCAACAAACAGTATTCCATAATTTACCAACTTTTAAAAGTTTTAAAATGTTTAAACTGTTGTATGATTTTGGTTTTATGCTACTGAGAACTAGAGACTGGGTTTGCTGTGTTTTGGACTTGAGAAATAACAGAAATAAAAATGAAAAAATAAAAGTAGTTCTAGCTTAATTTTTGCAATAGCTATACTAGAGTTGGTAATGTAACAAGGGAGTGCCTACTCTAACATACACATAAGACATAATATACACTCCCTTTGCTGTAGTGTTATTATGATGTACTCATCCTATATTCATTAGGGCTACAAAAAGATATATTATGTTGTTATTGCACATGCTGCCTCTGAAACTGCAAAAGGAAAATATGCCTTTTATTTTCCATAATGGCAGTATAATATTGTCAGCATTGCTTTCTATTCATTTCCCTATAAATCCTGGTATTGTCTTACTTCTTTTTGACTGACGCTGTATATTAAGCAGACATTTTCATTGTGCTAACTAAATGACACTCATTTCTTTCCCCTCAGAGGTTACAATGCATTTATTTTGGCATTTATTCTATTTATATATGGTCAGAATTTTTCTGATGAAATCACATATAACCAGAAAATGCCAAATTTTAAGCAAACCCACTATCACTGAGGTCCATGGGAGGACTTTTCTAATGTTTTTTCTTTAAAGTTCATATTCCTATATTTATTATTTGAAAAATGCAAAGTTTCATCATATTAGAAATTATAATCACATGTTCAGACAAAGAAATAATACAGTTTCCCCTAACTTTTTATTCTACTTAATTGTTGAGGTTTTTTCATAACATGAATCTTTCACATGTATGTGTGTGTCCATGTATGTGTGCAATAGTTCTCATTTGATGACAGCTTTCATTAAATTCTGTTAAGTTCAGTTGAACCAGAACCTACAGTCCTGAGGAGGAATATCACAATTATGCCTTTGAAAGCAGAATTATCTTCTATATTATCTTTGTCTTCTTTTTGTATATCACAAAATTAATGTTCCTTCCCCCCCCCCCCCCCCCCCCCGGGTTGGGGGTTTTGTTTCCTGAAAAATACACCTTTGACTTGCTATGCTACACCTCTTAATGTTCACAGACTCCTAAATTGCATAAGAAGAGTGAAGAAATTATTGATAATTTAATAAAAATTATTATTGGTCCAATTAAACTGATACTAATGTCAATAGTCTAAATAATAAAATTATTATTGCTAATTCACATTAATAATACAGTAAATTATTACAATTTATTTCATTTTTACCCTTCCAATGAGATGATACAACCAGACACCAGTGTCCCAAGCCCAAAAAAGGACAGTGGTAATGGTAGATTTGTATTCCTCCTTGCGTTTGGGTATACAAGCAACTATTTTTATATGCTTGCCAAACCATCAGCTTACTTGCTTTTCCTAGACTTGTACTTAATTATATTATGTGGGATATTTTTGTCTGTATTCTTTTTGATCTCCTAAAGCTGTTTTTAACAGCTGCTAAGTGACAGGCAGTTGACCTTTTGTGATTAGTTTCTATAGTTGAGGGCCTGCACCTGTGGTAACCCCTTGTCTCTGCCTCTCTAGTGTCTGCCTTTTCTGGTGTCACAGATAGCTCTTTCTGCTGTGTACCATACTTGCTAATTGTTTTTACCTATGTTCTATGGGACAGAGTTAATTTTCTTCCTAGCAGACAAAATGGGGCTATGTTTTGGATTTGTACTGAAAACCGTGTTAATTAGACAGGGATGATTTTGTTATTTCTGATCAGTGTTTACACAGCCCAGGCCCTTTCTGCTTCTCACCCCACCCCATCATGAAGTATGCTGGGGGTGGGCAAGAAGCTGAGAGGGGACACAGCTGGGATAGCTGACCCCAACTGACCAAAGGGATATCTTGTGCTCAGCAATAAAATCTGGAAGGAAGAAGGAGGGGGGATTCTGAGTTATGGAATTTGTCTTCTCAAGTAACCATTAGGTGTGATAGAACCCTGCTGTCCTGGAGATTGCTGAACACCTGCCTGTCTGTGGGAAGTAGTGAATAAATTCCTTATTTTCTTTGCTTGTGCATGCAGCTTGTGCTTTAACCATTAAACTGTCTTTATCTCAACCCACGGATTTTCTCACTTCTACACTTCTGATTCTCTTCCCATCCCACCAGGGTTTACTGAGTGAGTGTCTGTGTGGGGCTGAGCTGCCCACAGGGGTTAAACTGTGATAAGCCATTATTTACATATATATATCAACACTGTAGTAACGGCAGGCATCACCCTACATCATTGAACAAAGCTGATCTAAACCTAAACTAAGTATCTAATGGCCAGCTGTTCATTCTCCAAGTGGACCAAGGAAGTACACAAAAAGCCTGCTCGGTCCTGAGGATTTTGCTGTTCATACAGAGATGGTGGCCTGTTACCAGCAGTTGCAAGGCCATATTACTGGGTGAGGGGGCTACAAATGCTTCTAGAGCTTTGTGAGGTTATTGATTTCAAAGTTCCTTTGTCTTTGGAGCTGGGATACCTTACGAGAATATGTTATGATATTTAGTTCAATTACTAATCTTCTGATTATATCAGTTTTGATTTTAGGATATTATAAAATAATTTTCTCAGAATTTTCTTCCAGTTTCTAGAACCTTCATACATAATTGCCCATAGTCCCTGAGCAGCTAATGTAGTTCCCTATAAAACTGACATTTAATTTTTGTTTCTCCTTGATTTTAATAGGAAACCCATTACCAGTTTTAAGGCTCTTAAATATTATGCTGATCACTGCCAATTTTAGTCCTAGGGACATATTTATATAGCAGGTGGAGAGATGCCTAGGTTTATTTTGTGTACTATGGCCAAAAGCAAATTCAAGCTGACTCCTTAGGCTGTAAAACCAATGCAAAGGCCTTATGTCCTCCTTGGATATGATTGCATTGCTGAAAGGTTTGAAGACATCTCAGATGAAAGATAAATTTTAAATAGGCCCAAGAGGTGCTTGGTATCAGAATAAGCCTAGTATAGTATGTAACTATAAAAGGCATTGAGAATAAATAAAGCATGGTTGCTGTTTAGGAAACAATTTTGAAATAAGTTCCTGAAGAAATATAAAAGTAAAAATATATCTCTAAGAAGTCTATAAGAGTACATTTCATTTATACAAAAGATTAAACTACCATAAAATATCAGAAAATTTTACAAGAAGCATATCTGTTGGGAAAAGGCCCAGGAACAATGATCAGGACTCAATATGAGTTACAATCATGTTCAACTTTATTACTGTCTATGCTTTGCTTATATGTTTCTTGCTTATTACTATTTGGCTACATACAGTTCATATGCTCTAATACATATTATGATTGGTCTACATACAGCAAGCACGCTTAAGCACCCTGGACCACTACCCCCTCCAGTGCTGGGAAGCGGTGGTTCTGCCCGCTTCTCCCTGCAGGCTCAGCCTCCCCCTTTCTGCACCCCCCAAGTCTACTGTTTTCGGTCAGCGCACCCTGGGAAAGAGGCCTGTTTGTTGATTGTTTTATTACTTTGTCTTCCTCTTATCACTTGCTCAAGGATGGTTCATTGCCCATCTGCTGGCTTGTTCACGCTTGCAGCCACGTATTCATGTCCACCCTGCTCCTTGAGCCATTCCTTGACACATATCCTTCTATGAAAACATAAATGATGCAGGTGTTATTATGCTACCCAGTATAATTTGGCACATCAGAAACACCAGATTGTCTTATTAGGAATTTACTAATATGTCAACTTACACAATTTTATCTTTTGAATACAAGAAAATTGTGATATGTAGAGGACAACGGAGTTATAAAAAGAGTTAAACATTGCTAAAAGAATCAGAAGCATGTTTATATAAGCAATGATGATAAAATACTGCACTGCCCTTCAAATAAAAAAGAACACAGTGGCACACTACTTTTGACCACCATCTTGAATATATTGGTTATAAATGCATCGCTGAATTTCAGAATCACAGAATGGTAGGGGTTGAAAGGGACCTGTGGAGACCATCTAGTTCAACCCCTCTGCTGTTTGCATAGATCAGGTTGCACTGGAATGTGTCCAGGTCATCTGTTACAGCGAACAGCTTTATTTTATTATAGCAAGTTCTCATCTTGTTTCAATGGGACATATATATGAAAAGGGAACATGAATACAATAACTTAATGATCTCTTCAAAGAGATGTTTCTCCAGCCCAATGACTGGAAGCAAAACTGTGAGATATAAAGAAACAAAAAACAGGACCCTTCCTATACTTATGTGATAAAGAAACTTTAACGGTATGAGGTTTTCTTCCTTTGGCACTTGCACTGATAGACATTTCTAAAAATAGAACATTTTTAAACATCAAGTTAACAAGAATAGAGAGAGTCTGTGTATACATTTAACCTAATCCATCAATCTGACAGCATTTAGCATGTCCGTCAATCACATTTATTCTGAAAAAGTCAGAATACAATGTTCAAGGGAAAAAAAAAAAAAAGTATAAAGAGCAACTTGACAAAGTGTATAGGAAGTTTTGGCTAACAAGAACAATTTTTATATATATATACATATTTAGGTATTTATTAAGAGGGAAATTATTTGAATGTTATTTTTTCAAACTTTTTTTTGATAGATTCTTTTGTGTTGTAAGGGTTAACATTCTATAGAACAGTCATACCTGCCTGAATTTTAACACTGGATTTCCAATACTGACTAGTGCTTCCATGTGTAAATATAACCAAAAGACAAACTTACAATTTCTTTCTTGCAAAAATCTTAAAATCCCAGAGTTGGTGTTAAAATGTACGGTAAAAACTTACATATGCAATCACTTATGGCTCACCCTGTGTGAGTGTCTCCTTTTAAAAGAGGAAGACATGCAGAAAGTTTACTTTCCACAAGTCTTCTTTGGCTTCAACACAGACTCTTTAGTGTGTTGTTCTACTCAAACAATACTGTTTTGTTTTTACAGAATACACAAAGCCCTTATATCCATAGACTTAGAGACTGAGCTCATTGTTCTGCAGTTGTGAGAGTTGTAAAATACTCCCAAATAATGTAGGTTTCATTTAAATTAGGTTTATTTCTGATTGGCAGATTTCTGTTGCAGAACTTTTACTAGTGTTTTAGTATTTTTAAAGTTGGTTTTGTATATAAGTCTGGTGCCATAGGTTATTTTTCTAATTTTGGCTATGCCATTATTCAAATCAGAAGAAACAAAGGAAAAATCACATGGTAATTTTACATTATCTTGAGGGGGGGTTTTGTAAAAGTATCCTTATTGCACATGAGAAATAGAAAAATGTGCAAGATTCTAACAGAGATTGCAGGCAACATTTGAAAAACTCTTATCTAAAAAGTGCCTCTGTTTCATGAAAGTTTCTTAACCTAAACAAAATAGTGTCACTACACAATTTGATTTAGCTATTGACTTGTGTTCCTGTTTCTGAGAAGAATGAGGGCTTTTTTCTTCCTGTGGTATTTGGATGCAAAAAAGTAACATAGTCTTGAAACTAGTAGGAAATCTTTTTTGCACTCACACTTGAAAGACATGCTGATATTGTGAACATAATAGTATTAAGATTCATTATGAAATTACCATGACAATTAAAGTCAGCTGTGAAACACCAGTTCAGGAGTAACTCTCTCATTTTAAAATAATGGCATTAGTCCTTGTCATGCAGAGAAATGTAATTAATGTAAATTTAATTTGCATAGTCCCTGGTTAATTTCTTTTTTTTTTTTTTTCTTTAATCTTGTAATCACCACAAGTAATTTTTCAAAAAGGTGACCTTACTAAGTGCTTAACATTTTTCTTAATCTGACAATTGTTAGTTAATTATTAGTAGTGTTACTGTAAACAAAGAAAAACTCCATTCTAAAAAGAGATGCTCAAAAAACAGAGAACTTTAAGGGTAAGGTAAAAGGTGCATTATTTCATTTATAAGGGTTGAGATAATAATAAACACATTAAATTACACATATGCAAATGCATCCACAGAGTTCACACCCACTGTGAATCTCCTTAAATGGTTCTTATTGACCAACAGTTACTATCATGCTGCCTTAGATATATTTTCTAATCAGGCAGAAAACACTGAGTCTGGGTTTAATTATTTTTAATAGACACATTGGTCTAATTTATCTTCCTTCTTCTGTATGAATTATTCAAAATCATATTTCTCAAATACAGTAATTATTCAAAGACTATTTTCTGGTGAATAGCATTTTCACAAAATATATATTGGGAATGTATTTTAAAGATAAAATCACAATTCTGTTCTAATTTCCATGGGTACAAATCCACAGAGATAAATCTTCCTACATCAGTGAGTAGAAGACAAAAGCAACTGAAGCAATTGGGACACAATAGAAATTCTCTGAAACACAAAGAATTTCCAGGGCCAGAGAAACACAGAATTGAAAGTATAAATATTTAAGTTGCTGAATTCATTATTCATTTTATTTGAATATTCTGTGATTGCTATAGAAAATTATTCTCATTGGCACGTCTTCTTTCCAGCAACTCATTTGCTAGAATATTCACAAAAAGATGAACATAAAGCAGTGAGTACAAGTGAAAGGATTCATTTAAAAGGGAATATTCACAGGAAATTATTTGCCCAGCTGGCAGAAATAACTGTGGTAGCTAGAACTAATTACTGGATATCTGAACTACATAATTTTAGCCAAGACCCAAAAGATTTTCTGTGCAAAAGGGAATCATGGAGCTTGGGATATTTTAAATGAGTTTTGATATTTCTTCAGGCATAGTTTCATGTGACATGTGGCTCCATTGCTAAACTAAACCAAAAATGCAGTCTGGATCTGATTCTGTTCTGAGATACATGAACACTGAATCTATCAATATAGTAGGATATAATCTCAAGTAGCTACTAATGTTGCTATTCACTAGCAGGTATTGTATTTCAATGAGAATTGAGCTCTTTTTTAATAAACCTGAGAGTTTTGAAACCAAATGCTGTAGTCATAAATTTATACTTCAGTCATATCTTTTTAAACGTGTAATGTAATACATAGAATCATTTAATGTTTTGGGTTGGAATGGACCTTTAAAGGTCATCTAGTCCAAGACCTCTGCACAAATTGCACAACTATTTTAAGGTTGTTTTAACTTCTTCAGGCAGATTTCAATAATAACTTGATAGCTTCAACAAGTATCAACATGTATTCTGCAACAGCATTAGATTACTTCTTAATGCAGTTAGGTGGTATGTTAACAAAAAAGATAGCAGAGAAACAGTTATTGAATGGGTTGGTTCAAATTACTTCAGTGGAAAAGTAATATGCAACTGCTTCCATATTGTAGAATTAAACTTTAGAATCATGATATTACATCCAGCACATTAATTTAGGAAATATAAGGTTTTCCTTTGTCTCATGTTCCTGTATTTCAAAATGTCATTCTGTAATCATGTCAACTTTATTTTATCATTTCACAGAACCTGTCTGTCTATATGAAAATGCATTCTTACCAGACAATATTACTGGTAGCTCATGCTTAAAAATAATAACAATAATTAAAGTAACATGACTTGTTTAAATTGATCCTGAATCACAGAAGACTCTCCCACCATTCCTGCTGTCTTAGTGTAACATATATCACTAATCAAACAGGTAAAGTTTACCCACTGAATTGCCCAGCACCTAGACACTTCTGCTATCACCTTCAGTATTTCCCATGTTCTCTAAATTTTTAAAACAGGACTTGATACCTTCTAGGAGATAGTCTTTAAACTAATAGACTCCAAAGGGAAAAATTCTGGCATTAGGGCATATGGCCTGTGTTATTCAAGAAATCGTAGTCAGAGAGCCAAACCAGTTATATTTAGTATAGACTAGATAAACAAGATATATCATTCAGAACTTGAAATATGTTCATCTGAAATTCTTTCAACATGCTGAGGTATTCTATGTTCAACCTATCAACAGTGATTCACACTGTAAACTGTGGTAGCAAAGAACATGCTTATATTAATGTTATTTAAATTTGTGACAGAAAGAACAGAACTTTAAAATTACTAGATACTCAGAATCACAACGTTTCAATATTCCAGACTTTCAGTGAAGTATTTCATATTCTTTGACTAACTTGATTTAGTTCATATTGTCTTGAACTCCTTACAGTTGGAGACAAAGTGTCAAAATAATGACAAATCCAGTTGTCACACAACTGATAATCTAGTTTTACAGATTCATGTAAAAAGAATACGTTTTTGCATACTTATCAGTCCTACTGTTTTTGGCTGTAGGCTATGGCTTTTAGGATTGAAGTGTTGTCCTATCAGCTTTTTCAAATACTCATTTGATTTTCTGAAGATTAATTTGGCAGTTGGGATACCAAAATCACACATTACTTCCTCCCAGGCTTCCCCTCACCTTTACCTCTATACATCCCATCCACTTCTTCCTGTACATTTAAAGGTCCTTGCCCTTGCTGTATGAAAAGCCAAACTGAAGTCAGAGAGACACCACCATCATGCTGTGCAAATATCATTTTATCTGGCAATCATTATCACTCCTTAGGCTCTGCCATAATGGATTTGTCTTCAAGATCCCAGATAATCATTTACATTGCACTAGAGGAATCAAACATAGGTTGTCATGGTCCTGTCACATTTTAGGATGGGTTGTCTGAGTTCCCAGGCAAGTCAGGAGTTTTTCCCTGGGGACATGTTTACACCAGAAGTTATAAAAGCAACAGTAATAGCAATACAGTACTTAAGACCCCAGATCATTCCACTCATACAGGATATATTGATTTATTGCCAAATGAAAAAAAAAAAAACACAGTAACAAAACTATATCTATTAGAGATGGAATGAGAAGCTTTTTGTCCATCACTACACTGGCCAGGTTTAGTGCTGCAAGGTTGAGAGGTTTCTGCAGGTTACAAAAGATTTGAGTTCCCACTTTTCCTGCCCTCCACCTCTATTTTATGTATCTATATTATGCTGCCATGTACACGAAATTGACTCCGTTTAAGTGTCTTGACATAGAATAATCTGAATAAATCTAGTACCTGTTTACTTTTTAACTTATTACCCAGAAAATTTTACATCTGGCATGTCTTTGCCTCATTTTTCATAGTATCGGTTATGCCTTTGATTTACACTGTTTCACACCAATTGGCACACAGTATCACATCCACAGTGATGAAGCATCTGAGCTTGATCTGAGCAATACAGCTCTTTATATTGATACTGAAGAGTGAGAAAGAAAGTGCAATACACGTCCTAGTAATTTAAGCAAAATGCATACATAAACAACATTATTTCAGCCATAGTACAGCCCAAAGAAATTACTGTTTCCTTACAGTTGTAGCAAGTAGCTTTATAGGTTCGTGTAAAATCTCATACTCAGTTTCAAATGTCAGCAGACAGAAGTTTGAAGCTGAGGATTCTTGACTGAAAATTCAGAGTCCTTTATCACTAGTTACAGGAAGATTAATATTATTCCTTTTGTCCCTCCCTTGGAACAAGGTCTGTTGATGTAGATACAGGTAAACTATTTTGTCTCCTACATATTACATATGCATATTACATATGCAGTGATTTGTCACTCCTGATGGTTCATTTTATGGAAATTTTAGCAGATTCGGTATAAGAAAAAATATTTCCCAGAAACTCAGACATGATGTAGAAGAGCATCATATAAAAAGCTAGAGGAACCTGAGTCTACAAAATGTATATTAAGATACCATTTATAACTTCCCTTGTTCTCATTTTATATTATATCTGCCATGCTACAACTATATTACTATTCTAGGTTGTGGCCATGTTCCTGCGTTCTTAATGATATATATCAACATTTGTTTGCATTTTCTGGAATTTATTTTTGGGTGATTAATTTGGGTGTCAAAACCCAAACTGCTGTCTTCCAGATATTATTCTGATCAGATTAACTGTGTCATTATGCACAGGTATGAGCTATTTCAATTCTAGCCCATTGCTCAGTCTAGATAATTAAGTTGTCACTCCATTAAGCAATTTATTACAATATAGTATGCAATTGTTTTATTATACATGAAACCTGTAACAGACAGGTTCCCATCTGTGGTTTGCAACCTGAGTATGTGCATGACTGTCAATAAAATAAAATAAAATAAATGCGTGTCACTAGGAAAAAGAATGTAAAGAAGAAGTTAGAAAACAATGATGTATAGCATTTATTTTCTTTTTTTTTTTTTTTTTTAATGTTTTCACAGAATTACAACAGCTTCAGATAATGCTGTTTACAGAGATTTGCTAATTCACCTCTGAGCAGGTAATTCTCCATGATAATTGTGAATTTAGTAAGTTAACATGTATTGATTAAATAAGCAATGAATTATAGAAATATTCAAAACCACATCTATTTGTATGACTAATGAGAAAGAAAAAAGACAAAAAGAACCACAAGGATTTCATGACAGAAACCATTGTCTGAACATACTGAACAATTTAAGATTGTGTTTTTCAGCAAGAATGCGGGTAATGTAAACTTTGGATCCTATCACTGGTCCAAATGTATTTTATTGCATTTGAAGGCAACTTCTCAACTTCTTTAGCCAGTGGTATTTTAGTATGATCAGGACATGTTTCTAGATGACTTTTCAAAAAGCTATGAAGGTCTTTTCATAGCTGCCTATTTCAGAGGGTTTTTTCCTTCAGAGGAGATGCATGTTGTCATTGCTACAATCAAAATGTTAGCCACGTGAATGCTAACCTCTTTATTTTTTTAATGTGATGTTAAAGCGTTTTTTTGGTTGGATGAGTGAGTGAATGGGTGGGTTCTTTTGTGCAAGACTTCAAGTAATTTTTTATTCCAAGAAACATTAAAGAATGTTTTATTGTACCTAGGAATTCAAAGAAAACCACACTTTAATGCATTACATCAAATCCTATCACAAAGGCATATTTGTGTATATTAGGCTGTTTTCTCTGCTTTCTGGCCTTATCACCCACATAATTAATTTATATCACTTCAGAGGTTGATCTTCATCCTACATAATGGGTTTCTAACACGAACAGCTTTTCAATAGGAGAGAACACCAAGGATGAAGTACTTGAAATGTACGCTACTTCAGTGACCTAAGTACTCCACTGCATCTACTGGGAACAGACACATATGTTTTGAATAATTATTTGGTACAAAAGTATAAAACTGTGTACACATGCCACTGTGTATATGTATGATATAGGTAAACACACACAATATTTGTCATAGCACTCGCCTAGAACTGTGCCCTTTGGATGACCTCCAGAGTCTTAAAAGGCTTTTAAATCAGCAAGGAGCAGTATAAAAGTGGAGGTGAATAGTGAACACATTAGATAGACTGCAGTCTGAAAAGACAAAATCAAAAAAGGCCAGGAATGAAAACAAGTTAAATCTACCAAGATACCAAACAAAGCAATGTAGTTAGTTCCACATTCACATTAGAACTAAGAGGAAGACTAAGACAGCTTAGTGCTATTATTTGTTTGAGGGAAAAATAAACATAGTGGATGGTGCAGGGAAACCTGAAGTAGTCAATGCTGTCTCACTTCACTCTTCCCAAAAAAGAAAAAAAAAAGATTAATTGTAACCAGAGTCCAAGGAAAATTAATTTTAACACAGGCATAGGCAGAATGTGTAAAAAAATAGCTCTAAAAGTGTACA
The DNA here is from genome assembly GCA_025345505.1 of Todiramphus chloris collaris. Lineage (NCBI taxonomy): Eukaryota > Metazoa > Chordata > Aves > Coraciiformes > Alcedinidae > Todiramphus > Todiramphus chloris. The sequence continues at coordinate 29,051,253 of JANVCC010000010.1, read as the reverse complement.
TAGATCAGATGTGTTCAAATCCACAGGCTCAGATAAAATTCTCCCCAAAGTACCTAAGGAACTAGCTAATACAATCATGTAATCATTAGTCATTCTCTTTGACAAACTACTGAGCTTGGGAACAGTTCCAGCGTATTGAAGAAGGCCATACATAGTATTTATTCTTAAAAGGGGAGTGAAAGAAGAATCAGGAAGTTACAGATATCAGTCTGATTTCAGTAAACAGAAACAGTCTGAATTTTTTTTTTTTTTAAGCCAAACATTTTGCAAGCTCCCAGGAGGAGATAAGATCTGAAACAAATAGACAGAATAGCTACATCAATAAATATATCATTTTCGTCTTTATCAGAATGTCTGCTGTGGTGGACAGTGGTAAATAATACATTATTAATTTTTTTTTACGTATGAGCGATATGGGATATACTCATAAGAAAATGAGGAAAATACTGTTCAAATGAAATACAGAATTCCTGAAAAGGAAAGCAGGGCTTTTTCTCAGTTTTTCACTAAGAGCAGGTTAATCCAAAAGGAATCTTATATGGAGCAGTTTTGGCATGGTTTTATTCCATACTTACATTAAGTTAGATGAGGAAATAGAGAGTATGTGCTTGGAAACTGTGAGTCACCCGAAAACAGGAGAAATCAAAAATACACTTGGGATGAGGATCAGACTTCAGGATGATCTTTGCAAATTGGAGCTATAGCAAAAAAACATCAGGAGGCAATTCAGTCAAGAAAAGTGCATAGTACCATTAGCAGGATTTAAAAAATCAGAGTCAATGCAGTATAGAGGCAAACTCAGTCTACTCTGATGAGATCCCACTTGGAATACTGTGCTGGGCTTCAGAGTCCTCAGCAGAAGAAAGCCATGGACCTGTTGCGGCAGGTCCAGAGAGGGGCCACAAAAATAATCAGAGAGCTGGGTCATCTCTCTTATGAAGAAAGACTGAGACAGTTGGGGTTGTTCATCCTGGAGATGAGAAGGCTCTGGGGAGACCTTATAGCAGCCTTTCAGTACTTAAAAGGACCCTAGAAGAAAGATGGGGATGGACTTTTTAGCAGTGTTTGTTGCAATATGAGAAGAGGTAATGGTTTTAAACTAAAAGAGGGTAGATTTAGACTAGATATTGTCAGGGTTTAGGGCCAGAGCAGCCCGCTAGACCTATAACAGATGCCCTCTGTTAACCCTCCTCCCTCCACAAAGTCGAAAAGGAAAGGAATTAAGGGAGAGAGACTTAGTGATTAGAAAAGAAAGAACAGCTTTAATGAAAATTAAAATAATAATATTAAAAATGGAGTATATATGAATATATAGAAAACCAGTATCAAACCCAACCCTCCATGATGGCAATTATGTCACTGACACCACTGATGCTGTGGATCAAGCTCTGGAAGAGTCCTAGAGTGGGCCCAGCAGTATATGGGAGCTGTGTTCAGGAGCTGGATTCCGGTTCTGCATTCAGGATCACACAGATCGGGATTGAAGACAGAATGGACAGAGTCCTGCTTGGATGCTCGCCATTGAAGAAGAAACTGGAAGAAGACCCAAGTTGTGCTGAGCAGCACCCAGCTGGACCCTCCTGATCCCTCAGCTTTATACTGAATATGACATATGTGAGATGGAATCCCTTGCTGGTCAGTTTAGGGTCACCTGTCCTGTCCTCTCCTCCCTGCAGGTGCATCCGTTTACTTTCTGCACCCCCCAACATGGTACACAAGATCCAGCAGTGACCTTGGTCTGCTCACCACTCCTTGGTACGAACTCTAAACATGGGGTGTTGCTACTGCTAGAAGCAGACACTGCCTGGGAAAACATGCTGCTAACTTCAGAAAGTGCAGTTAGAAGAACTGAGATGAAAAGTGAAATCACTGAACAGAATTAGTTCTGTTCTCACTCAAACCAGGACAGATCTAAAGAAGAAATTTTTTACATTGCGGGTGGTGAAACACTGGAATCGGTTTCCCAGAGAAGTTGTGGATGCCCCATTCCTGGAAGCATTCAAGGTCAGGCTGGATGGGGCTTGGAGCAGCCTGATCTAGTGGGAGGTGTTGGCAGAAGGTGTTTGGAAGGCAGAAGGGTTGGAGTAGTTGACATTTAAAGGTCCCATCCAAACCAAACCATTTTATGAGTCTATGAAACTGACTGTATGGTGGGCAAAGGTTCTGTAGGACTAAGCTAATTGGAGTCAAGGCTATCATGCAGTTTCAGAATGATTCTCTGGGAAGAGTAGAGTTCAGTTCTGGGGCCTTCACCACAAGAAAGACATTGAGTTTCTGGGGTGAGTTCAGAGAAGGGCAACCAAGCTGGTGAAGGGTCTGGAGAGCAAGTCCTATGAGGAGAGGTTGAGGGAATTGGGATTGTTTCAATTGGAGTAGAGTAAGCTGAGGGGAGACCATATTGCTCTCTACAACTACCTGAAAGGATGTTGTAGTGAAGTGGGTACGGCCTCTTCTCTCAAGTAAATAACAGAACTAGAGGAAATTGCCTGAAGTTGCACCAGGAGAGGTTTAGATTAGATAGTAGGAAGAATTTCCTTACTGAAAGAGTAGTGAGGCACTGGAATGGGCTGCCCAGGGAGGTGGTGGAGTCACCATCCCTGGAGGTATTTAAAAAATGTGTATGTGAGGCACTTCAGGACATGCTGTCCTGGGATGGTGAGGTGAGGTGTTTTTTTTGTGTTGTTTTTTGGTTTGTTTGTTTGCTAGTTTGTTTTTTGGTTTGTTTGGTTTTTTTTTTTTTGCTGATAGTTGGACACAGTGACCTTAGAGTTTTTTTCCAACCATGAGAATACTGTGATTCTGTATTCTGTATAAAACTCAAGAAATTTTTCACCCTTGGTAGTGGGAAAGCTTTGTCTAACAGTAATATATCCAATTTGATAAGCAGATAGACCGAAGACAATGTAAGTAGAAAAAGATATTTAGAAGATATGACCAAAGATTTATTTTGTACAGATTTTTAAATTCTAAAATAGGAGACTGTGTAGAGAACCCGATAATTGCATTTTGTATTGATACATGTTATAAACAAGATTATGATCAGGGGTTTCCATATATATTTTGTCAAGGAGAAAAGGATAGTGTCTTCGAGTAACAGTAAAATGATATTGCTGGATGTCATGAAAAAATTTTTTAATACTGTGACAAGCACTGAAAACCAGGAATTTTTGGGAATTGATTTCCCTGATGATTTTTATTAGGCCTTTTAGGGATATAAGAGAATAAGAATGCCTGGAACAGGTTTCTCCACAGCTATAGCCATCCAGGACTTCAGGGAAGACATCATTACCAGTTGTATGTTTTTCCTGGGGTGAGTGGAGCAATATTTTCATACTGTCCTGGAGGGCTGTGGGGAAGTCGGTGTATGGCAATGGATATAAGTGTCTCCTCTAGAATACACATTGAACCTCCAGTAGTTTTTGACTCAGGGTTCATAAACCAGGACCATTTTTCTTGTGTTGATATTCCTGGGTTGATTTTTAGTCTCTGGATTTTCATCATTCACACATTTAAAGTTTTTAGCTTGCACAACATCCAGTGCAAACACTTTGCACAGCCTTATGTGAACTATCTCCTAATTATCATTTTAAGCCTTTCATCTTGAACCTCCATTTAATGCCTGTAGGTTCTTCTCTGAAAAACGCAGTTGACTATGTTTCCCTATTCAATATGCCAGTGCCACTTGTGTCCTCTCTGACATCTTCTCTCAGTCATTTCTTTAGCCTGAAAAGGCCAATCATGTTGGATAAATGTTTATTAGGGACAGTGTAAGTTACAGGAAAACCTCTCATGGGGCAGAGGGCTGGCTAGATGAATGAGCTGCCTGAAATCATTTTAAGCATCACAAAACAGTGATGTCCGTAAAATTCTTCCTATTGTTAAAATATCATGTATGTTCTCCTTACTATAATCCAAATAATCTCTTCACTGGGATGTAAATAAGAAGACTAGAGTGTTACAGAGCAGCAAAATGGTGTAAATGGAACACAAATGCCTACATTTTAATCAAAAGCATAAAATCTAATTAAAAATCTGATTTTTTTGACAGACAACCAATTTTTCATTCTGTGGAAAGTAACCTCAGTTTGAGATACAATTTTATAATAATTTGTCAAAAAAATCACTTATCATTTCAAAAAGAATCTGGTTTTTTTTGGAACAGATATTAAATGTTCTAAATTTTCCATCATTTTTTTAAAATTCTTTATCCTAAAAACCACTGATCTTCAAATAAAGCTTCTATTTCATCAAGAAAAAAGAATTATTACCAATTTCAAGAAATCTTTTAAATTGCCACCTACAAGCTGAATGGAAGCAAAAGATTTGTTTCGTACACTAAAATAACTCAGTCAGCCTGCATTTCCTGCATGTGGATTTGCAACAGCAATTGTTATGAATCTAAGTTGCATATTCTTAATTGCCTAACAAGATGTATGACACTAGAACCCTCTTTTTCCCTTTTTTCCATGGTCTTTTACTGCTAAACACAATACATAAATTCTGATCTATGTCTTTGTAATAATCTATATTCAATTATATTAATGGAATTTGAACAGACTGTTGACAATAGTTGAACAATAATATTCCTTTTTTTGTTTAGGAAGTTCAGAAAACGCTAAAATATTAAAGTATGTGACCGAGCAAGAAAATCCCTCTATGTAGATTTGACAATCACATTTAAAGTGTTCCATTGGTCTTAAACCCCCCAATACATAACATGTTTCTCTCTTGAAGGAAAAAACGTCAATCATGGATCAGCCCCAGAGAGTCTTTGCCATGCTCTGCAAATCTTGTCATTCCAGAAAATGTAATATTGTCTTGTTAGAGGCCTTTGGTTGACAGACTTGGAGAGAGGTATAGAAGCAAAGTCTGTTAGTGCTACATAATCAAAACAAAGCCATAGAGTTTTTCATATGAGTATCTATGGGCAAAGTTGTACTGAAGGAGAATGCTGAAGTGTTTTGATTATCGTAGAGGACATTGGGCAGGTTAAGGAAACACAGCAGATCAGGCTGTTCATCCTTCCACACAAACCTAGAAAAAAATGAAAGTTCCTCAATAAATAGATTTTAAAATAGTCACTATCTTCTTAAAAAGCAAAGCTTAATTTCTGTAAAAAAAGATAATCTTTAAATAGTTTTTAAAAATTTTACAGGTCCTTTACATCCTTAGAGATAAAACAACTCTCTCCCACAACATCTCATTAACTCTTCAGCAGGTCTATTGTACTGCTGTAGTGACACTTGATGTGTCATTTATTTATTAAATGTATTGCATTTCTTAATGTGCATATATGAGAGACATGGTAAGGCTTACACACACTTTGTTCTGATACTCTGAATTTGTAGTTACTAGGCCTATCCTTTTATACTTTTACTTTAGTAGCATCTGGGTAGTGTTCTAATAAACAGACTGTTTAAAAACTACTTTAAAAGTATTCACAGCTAAGTACCTCATAGTCATTAGATTTTTAGTAACACACCTATTTGCTAGCATATCAAATAGCAATAAAAGTTAATTTACATGAATCTGCAATAAGAATTCTTTTTAAAACCCTGCCAGGAAAATGTGTGCAATAATTTTAATTTCTTTCATTGCTTTCATTATTTAAATTACACATATAAATGTTTGGTTTTATTGGAAAACTATATTTCTGCAAACTGAGAAATCAGTTTTAAACACTTTTTCTCCTCATTTCTCTTTTAAGAAATTCAGCTGGTGTGCCATTTATATTTTCATTTTAGAAATCCTGTTCTCACTTATTTTGTGTGAAATCTCAGCTTTGAAACAATGTAAATGAGATCAGAATGTGACCCAGTGAAAATGGTTTGCCATCAAAGGATTCACACTTCAAGCTGTGTTATGTAGCTTTCCAAAAGTGACATCTGGCCTCTTGGCAGTTTCCTTAGGCAGCTGTGCTGGTGGCTCAGAAATTGCTGATGGGTCTGCCATATGCAGTACCTGCAGTTTGGCTGCTTCAGGCTTGCTCCAATTCATTGCCCTCCTGAATAAAATTTACTTTGAATTATCTTCTATCTGAAAGTATTGGCATACTATTCTTTCTTATTTATTTATTTATTTTAATTTTTTATTTAATTTGGTCAGAAAGGAGGATTCCAATTTCTGCTACATTGGCTTAGCTAAAGAAAACAACTCTGTGTTCTAAGAATATCCCCATGCTGCCATGCTATTAAATAGATCTCCAGAACCTGACCAACAGGTCTGTGTGCCTCACGTAATGCTCTTGACTATCTCGATTAATCTGTTTCTCTGTAAAGCCTGTGTATCTCTGGAGTGGCCTGGAACTCACTAATTTTGTTTCCCATGATAGGATTTGGTATTTCATGAAAATTTGAAAGTGAGGAAATGTCAATAATGCTGACAGTATTTATAAACATGGACTGCATTCAGGGAATATTTGGCTGTTTGGTATGTTAATAAGAGGAAAAATGGGACAAAAGTTACAAAGACTGACAAGCATGATACTACAGAAGGATCTTTGTGGTCCTTAACAGGATGGTATAATCAAATGTTTTTCTTTTTTGTCTGCACATATGTACACATAAACATTATTTAACAGTTGTATTGCTTTATCACCTAGGGACCCATACTTATAATAAGGTATCAGTTGTGCTAAACTCTGTGCACTCATAGAAATGAATAATAACAGTAATGCCTCACAACAGTTTGCTGTATGTTAAGGTCCTCTCCCCTCCTGCACTACTTTAAGAACTAGATCCTATACCCAGATTAGCACAGCAGTGATGCAGGAAGCAATGAACAACTGCTTTGCAAGTATTCTCAAACTCAATAATATAAGCTCTGAAATAATATTTCTAATCTTTAAGTTCTTGAAATATTTTAATCATTATCATGTCTGGCAATAAATGTATTAAACAAAAAACCACAGAGAGAGATTGCTTTCAGAAATGATTTTAAAGTCAGAATGTACTCAGATACACACTTCTTATAAATATCCCTAAAGGAGAGTAACTAAAGCACACATTAGCTAGGAAAGAGCAAATTTTAGATCTCATATAAAATATAAACTCTGCTACTCTGAATGAGGATTACAGTACAGGCTCTTACAAGTAAGCCATGTGACATAATACTCGTGTGCATCCCATGTGATGGATGGAGTGTGGCAAGTTGACCCTGGCTGGTAGCTAAGCCTTGATTCAATCACTTGCTCACTCTCCCCTAGTGGGACGAGGGGATAATTGGAAGGACAAAAGCAAAAAACCCTCATGGATTGAGAGATAGAAAGTTTAATACATAAGGGGGAAAAAAAGAAAACAGGATACAAAGACATTTGCTCAACACGTCCCACCACCAGACTGATGACTATCCAGTTTTTGAGCAATGTCATAAATTTACAATGGGCAAATCATTGCCTGACCAACCTGATTGCCTTGATTGTATTTCAGGATTGAGAAAGGCAGAGGATATATCACTCTCTTGATTTTAGCAAGGCTATTGACATGATCTAATATTTTTGCATTCAAGTTGGAGTATTACAGTATAGACAGGTGGGTAAGTAGATGAGTGGAAAATTGGTTAGGTGCTTTAGCTCAGATTAATGAAATCTACTCTACCCAGAGGCAAGCAGTGTACTGCAAGAGTCTATCCCAGGCCCTGTTGTGTTTAATGTCTTTGTCAATGATATGTAGGACGTAAGAGTCTTCAGGTCTGCAGATGACAACCATTTGTAGAGCATAGTTAACATACTTGAGGGCAGGGATGATATTCAGATCTGGGGGTATTACCCAACAGAGACCCATTTGGAAAATCAACAAAGACAAATTTGAAGTCCTACATGCAGTATGGACTAATCCCCCACAACAGTACAGGGTGGGGACGAACTGACTGAGGAGCAGCTCTTCTGAAAAAGACCTGGGGATCCTGCTGGGCAGAAAACTGAATGTGAGCCATCAGTGTGCCCTGGCAGAAAAGAAAACCAACAGCCTCCTGGGCTGTATGAAGGGAAATACAGCCAGTAGACTGGGGGAGGTAATGGTCCCCTTTTACACAAAAATTGTGAAACTGCATCTAGTGTTCTATGTCCAGTTTTGTATCCCTCAGTACAAGAAAGACACTGATAACCTGAAGCAAGTTCAGTAGAGGACCTCCAGGTTGGTTGGGCCTGGAGCACCTGCCCTTTGAGGAGATGCTGAGGGAGCTGGTCTTATTCAGTCTGGAAAAGAGTTGGCTTTGGGAGGTGACCCAGAAGCTGCCTTGCCAGTACCTATGAGGAGGTTAGCAAGAAGACGGGGGTTTGGTGCATGGAGAGATATTAAGAGATAAGGGATGTATTTTGAAACAAGAGACATTCAGACTGGATATAAGGAGAAACGGCTTCCCCACGCGCGCAGTCAGGCAATGGAACAGGCTGACTAGTGAGATTATACAGTCTCTGTCCTTGGAGCCTGACAAGGCCTTACTGAATAAAGGTCTGAGCAACCTGGTAACTAACCCTGTTCTGAGCAGTCAGTTAAATTTGAGACCTCCTGAGGCCCCTTCCAACCTGAATTATCTGGTGTAATTCTGTAGATACTGTCACAGCTCAAGGAGTCATTAAAAATTGTTGTGTAGAAAAGCAAAATGACCACTAAGAGCTCAGTGGACTGGAAGAGAGATATCTCTTCTTTTAACCTCTCTTACCAAACCTGAATTTTCTCTTAAACCCTTCCCCCCCCACACTTTATGTTACAGTAAAATTTAACATTAGAGACTGAAAACTTTTTTCATGGTTTTGGTGTGATTATTTCAAAAATCACGAGTATATCCACCTCAAGAAAGTTAATGTCACCAGGTTCTACATCATCTTAACAGAGGTATAATGACTTCTAATATTTTTCACTTCTGTATATTTGTAAAGAACAGCTACAGGGGGCTTAAGTCCTCCTTTCTGGTCCTGCAGTTGGGTGAGGGAATTATTACCAATAAAATGTTCCTTTAGAAAACAGCTATGAGATTGCTTGTGCCAGGAGTGTAGTTAGAGGGGGGAACACACTGTTTCCCTGAAAGCAATAGTGAAAGGCAGAAGTTTTCTTGTAGTTTCACCGCTTCGATACACATGCCCATTAGCTTACTAGTCTTGCCAGGAATGAAACTGTGCATCAGAGCTTGTTATTTTCCTTCATGTACCCAAGCAGACTATTTGTCTTACCTTTCACTTTTTGTTTAAGGTCCTCTGAGTATTTAAATTAAGTTTTTTCTATCTGCAGCTATGTTATTATACACTTTCTTTTTACTAATAATGCATCTTTCTTTTAGTATAATACAGGAGATGAAGAGAAGCTTAATACATTTGTCAGTGGGACTATATAATATGATTGCTTGTGATTACAGGGGAGCTGGACCTAATGAATCTTACAGACCCTAGCAGCATTATGCTTTATGTTCTTGCTTCCTCACTTGAATAGCATATACGCTGCTTGCATACCTAAAACATAAGTCTTCCTTCTGTCAGTCACAGGCAACATATAGGACAAAGCTTTCAGCTGGGTAAGGTATGTATTGAGTCTGATTGAGATGGAGTTATTTTCCCCATAGCAGTCCTCTTAGTTCTGTGCTTTGTACTGATAGTTTGAAAAATGTTGGTAACACACAACAGTAGTTTTACCTACTGCTGAGCAGGGCTCAAACAGCGTCAAGGCTGTCTTTCCAAGATTTCCCTCTCACCAGTAGACTGGGAGTGGGCAAGATTTGGGAGGTGACATAGTTAGGACAGCTGACCAAACTGACTAAAGGGATATTCCATGCGATATGATGTCTGCTCAGCAATAAAAGCTGAGAGAAAGGAGGAGGAGAGGGGGAATTCATTATTACATTTGTCTTCCAGAGCAACCACTATGTGTACTAAAGCCCTACTTCCTGAGAAGAAGCTGGACACTGCCTGCTGATGGGAAGCAGAGAATAAATCTCTTGTTTTCCTTTGTTTCTGTGTGTAGCCCTTGCTTTTGCTTTCTTAAAATGCCTTTATCTTGACCCACCAGTATTTTCCATCTTACTTTTTCTCCACCTTGTTCTATTGAGGAGGAGAGTGATGGAGCAGCTTAGGAGGCACCTGGCATCCAGTCGAGTTAATGATCTATTGATATATTCACTCACTACAAATTAGTTATATATTGCATTTATCTACAAAACTCACTATTTTACTTAATGTTACTCAGAGTTAAAATACAATTTATATGTTGTCAGTAAAGTATATCCATCTTAAATATGTGTACGTAAAATGCACACTGTGGATAAACTTTCATATGACCAGCTGTTTGCCCTGATATCATGCAACAGTATTCAGCATCTGAATATTATCTAATGATCTCGCAAAATGGTGAGATAATACATTATCTTGAATTATTTATTAATAATGACGGTTATAAAAAAAAAAAGAGAATCTAAGTGTTTGTGCTTGTTAATAAATAATACATGTAAGAGATCTCCCCTCTGTGTTTAACTGACTGTTCTGCTGTTCAAAATAACAAGTTTAAATTTTCCTGGATTTATCTTACATAACCTCAGTCATGTGCTTCGGCATCTAGTCTAAGTAGTCAAAAAGGTTCAATCTGCAGTAACTGAAGAGCAGGAAATAGGAAGAAAATAAATAGTTTTTAATCAGTTTGTATAATGCATAAGATATATAATAAATAAAAATATACAACATGCTATACTTAATATATTCTGTATCTTACATTGTACATAATGTGTATATATAGCTACCTATGTGCATCTGGATATGTAGTAACATAGACAGGAAGAGACAGCATGTCCTCTGGGACATCCTCACATGAATTCCCTCTCTGCAGAGATGGTTTACCTCCTCTGTCCCTCTGGCCATTGTTTCATTGACTATGGAGAAAGCCTGTATGACTAACTTGTACAAGATGAACCTCAACATTAATTTTGTGCTTATTCACATGCAACACCTGATTGTTAGGAGGCCTGCCTTAAGAACGGAAATTCATACTTCTGATGTAAGTGATCATTTGCTCTGCCTCTAACCTGGTGCTAATGTAGAGGCACAATTTATTGTCTCAATGTGAAGTATAACATATGATGGATATACAGAACTGTTCTTTCTTTAAATGATAAATTTCTAGTTTGCAAGAAACATCTCAGAAGCAAACATGACAGATGGTAATAAACATAAGTAGCCTCTCTGAAGCTGGAGTCTCATTATTTTTAAACTAATCTAGCAATGGCATACTGAGAACTGTTTTAAGGCAGCTCTTACAGTATAAAAGAAAAACAAGTTTTTAAGACAGAATTCTTTCTTAACTAAGAACTTTGCCCTTGTTACTGAGATTTTTTAGTTTTCTTTCCTATCTGAAGAAGACATTTCTTCACTGAGGAACAACTGTCTGTCAACAGAATTACTCTGATATGAACTGTCCAGTGATCCTTCTGTATCCTACTAAGACAAAATTAAACAGTTTTCATGGACAATTATCAAACATTTTACAAAGGCACAGTGGTTTTCTTTATTTTATTTGGTACTGAATCAGGGGGGGAGACAGAGACTAAATGATTTACTGGGAAGATATGTTCCAAGGGCAATGCACACAGCTAGCTCAACATCTGTTATGTCTACCAGAGCAGGATGAGAGATTTTGGAGGAATTATCCCCCATGCGTCCCAGCGCTGGAATAAACATACCTACTTTACTACTTATTCAGTAGTGGAGTCTTTTCCGTATATCAGTTCCACAAATTGGTTGCAGACCTCTTACCATAATCCTGACTACTCAATAATCTTTTCTTTCTCTAACTTCTCAGAAGCAAATAATCATATACCATTAATAGAGCTGGTAAATACTGACAGCAAATATAAAGCTTCTTTGAGGTCACATTTTATCAACCATGACCTAACTAACATATCCTAACTATAGCTATAGCCCAATCAGTAATACAAGAAACTTTTCTGTGGGACAGTGTTCGCATTAACTGAGTACTTTGAGGATAAAAATGGTAATGTTGAATCCTATATTGGCTTTTTACAGCCTAGGTCAAGCAGACAAATGTGTAAATACTGAAGATGTATACTAATGGGATACCACTATAGGCCCACAACCCTGCCCATGAATACCACCCCTCATTAATTTTTACTTTCCTATGAGGTTGGTTCAAATCTCGTAATAGATTTCAAGTTCTTACTTGGAAATAAAAAATAGAGGATAAAGAAAGATCTACTGAACTCTGAAAGAAGTTACATGAATAGTGTCTCTCACTCATTCAGTCTAGAGAGAAACATTTTATAGCACAGACAGTGACCAAATCCTTCCTAGAAAAGACTAACAGCTTATCATCTTTGACAGCTTTGTCTGACCAAGAGCTGCATTGCCATTCCCATGCTAGGCAATCATATCCATGATATATTCCATCTTTACAAAATCACTAAATGATATTCCATCTCTTTGCAGATCTCCCATCTGGGATGTCTGAAATAATGATGAGTCTAGCAATTTTCTCTAACCATATCTTAAAAGATCTGTTATTTTTCCTTCAGTGTACTTGGTACAGCTGTTGCCAATGCAATGGAGAAGTCACATTCTAGCTACAGAGTTCTGCAATATCACAATCCTACTGTAATCTAATGGTAACTCGACAGATAAATCCTTTACAATATTTAATATATACCATCCATGTACACTATTTATCACTGCTGTTTGTCCTCAGTATCTTCTCACTTGCTACTACTACTTTCCTCTAAGCAGACTTGTATGTTGGCTTCACAGTTTTTCCCTGTAAAGAAAATATAAAAATTTCAACTGAACATTCGGTACTAGAAGAGTTAAACCATGTGATACTTTTCTGATAAAAAATACTATGTTGGATCTTCAGTCAGTGTAATTCAGTATAATGCTATAAAATTGAAGAGAGCTACAGTGATTGAGACATTCTGAAAACCTGGCCAGCTTCAGACTTTTCTCTGAGCATATGAAATATTGAATGGTAATATTCTTTTGGTATTAATACAGAAATACTTATGTTATATTTAATATAAAATGTAAAATTATTGGATCTTAAGTTACTAGATATATTAAATTTTTGAATTGTAATGTAGTCTCATTAGGCAAGGAAAATAAGAATGAAAAATGTATTTTCTATTTAATTTTTGTGTGCATAATTCTTACATTTTTACAAAATATTAAAAAACATTTCCTAAAACAGGGTAGTTGTCTCAGTATAGACATATATATTGTTGTCAACTGCTGTATAGTTGCGTATTTTAAAATACATATTTTCATGAAACTTATTTCACATTTCCCTTCTCCTTAGGAAAAAAAAATGCAGTCTTCTTTATTTATACAGGATTTGCAGTATCACAGTGTTCTTACCATCTTTAAAAATGTAAAATATTTAAAATACCACTCTTTCCACAAATCAGAAGAGAAGAATAGCAATATCTCATTCCTTCCTACAGAAAATAAATGCTAGTGAATCAATCTGATATGGGAAAGTATGGTCTATTTTTGTTACAGAGCTGAATTAAAATCAAGATGTGATTGAATAAGAAATACTAAGCAAATACTAGAAAGGTTATGATCTAGGTATCAGGTAATATACCATTAATATATGAGTAATGTGAACAAAATGGAAAAAAGAGACTGGGAATGTCTAGTAAGAATGAGAAATTAAAAAACAAACCGAAACAACACAAAACAAACCAAATAATTACAAAAAAACCACACAAAGCTTTATTTAATTATTATCAAGAAGTGCTGGATAGATGCTGATGCCATCAGACCTACAAGATGGTGACAACAGGGTGCTCAATCCATCAGTCCAGGATCCCATCATCCCACCACTCCTGTCTTCCTGACTAGAGAAGCGAATTCATTTTATGTGGCATGATCAGAACAACAGGCTAGGGTTTTTTTTGCCCTGGTTTAGCCTTCAGTGATCAAGGGCAGGGCTGCCCAGGTCTCCCAAAGAGCACATAATTTAGATACCTTCCTATCTCTTTTACAGTTTCTTGACCCTGCTTTTTACCCTTCCTTTTTTCCCCTTTTGGTTCTACTTTTTACATCTGCTCAAAACTTTTATATTTTGGTTTCCATTGCCTTTTGTAGTGTGAGATGATATCACTGATACTGTTATCTAGGTTGAATTTGCCTTGACAAGATTTTACTCTAAAAAACCACCCAGTATTCCCCTCCAATCATCCACACAGTTCAGCCATCTGTCATATAAATTCCTGTTAATCACTCTAGTGTTTTTCACATCCTTTTTAGTTAGCTTAACCTCAGGTCAGGTCCTAGTTGTTGGTCTGGACATTTTTTTGCATCCCCTATAGTTACTAGAACAGAAAATATCTTTCAATACACCTTGAGAATGTTTAAATTCATCTATGACTCTGCAATTAACTTCAACAAGTTATGATGTGTCTTCCGTAATGGGTCATCCTGGAAGAAACTAACAGTGAGTGGATAGCAGTCATCAAGTGACATGAATAATACTCAGAGTCTAATATTATATATCATATGTCACAAACAGAGCTGAAGAGGCATTGATTCTTCAGATAATGATTAGGACTAGGACTACCTTAAATGAGAAAAGGAGATCCTATGATCTAGAAACTGTAAACTATGAATTCCTGGAGCCTAAGGATGTGGCAAGGCCACTTTTCTAAATATCACTCATTCTCATCGCTAACACACCTGTTATCCAAAGTAAATCTTAGTCAGGATGTGCATCCAAACATAGCAACTTTAATTTCTATAGTAGCTGAGTGCCCCTTTTCAGACCAATTTCAGGAAAAGAAAATTACTGCAAAGTTTTGGTTCAGTAGAAAGGAGATAATAAAAAACGGATGACACATTAGATCAAAAAGGATGTTTCTAATTTCTATAAATGGATATAGAGAGAGGCCCAAGGAGACGGTGATATCATGAGAAAGATTAATTTCTGTAGCTTTCAATATTTTCTGACAAATTAACATTCCTAAATATAGAAACATGAACATCAAAGAACTTTTCATGCTTTCAAATGTGAGGGAAAAAAAAAAGAGATAAAAATAGACATCTGAGTGCCACAAGAAAGAATTAACAATCAAATAGTTACAGTGCATGTACCCACCTCTGTGTTTGACAAATGAATTATTTCAGATATGTGAAAAGTTCTATTTTTAATAAAGATGTTTATAATTACATTAATAGGGAGATTTACATTCTAAGACTTGTAAAGCTATTGCAAGAACAATCTGATAGCTGAGCTCTGAAAAAGTTGAGGCAGCTACTTTTAGCTTCATTTAAGGCTCTTTAATGTAAGACTAGTTATAGTATCTTCTACCAATCTGAACAAACATTATCCATGAGTAGTCTGGTCATTGAAAGACTTCAAATTGCTAATTCTACCAAGAACTAGAACACAGAATTTAGCATATATATCATGAAAAAAATAATTATACATGTGTGAACATCTGAAATCTTGGTTGGTAGCCAAAAAAATAGGCAGTAATTGAGCTCCATTGAGCACTCACTCCAGACAGTGCACAGAAACACACAGCAGCAAAGTATCACAGTGCCAAATCACTTATTTTGTTTACCCAGTGCCTGCTCCAGTTGCTGGAACCAGGAGAGAGAGATGTTCAAGCTGTGCACTAGCCATGTCTCTCTCAGGAACAGTAAATGGAATCTACTCCTGCAATCTTGCCCTCAAGGCTGTATTGCCAGAAAGCCTTTGTCTCTGAAAGGATCTTCTACTTCTTCCCCTCTCCTTTCCTTCTCACTGCCCCAGTAAGAGGAAGATTTAGTGACTGTGGATGACTGTGGGTCTCGGGATGGCAAATGGGGTTGCTGACCTGGAAAGGATGAAAGGAAGAAGAGACCCCAAAAAAACTGTCTTTTCCTTCATATCCAGATGCCCTGACCATAAGCCAGCACAAAAAATCCTCCATGGATTTCAGTTTTCAGTCTGGAAAAGTATTTGAGTTCTAATCTCATCTTCTAGGTAGGTGAAATAATCATGACATTTTATCAGAAAAGAGTAACAGCAAAAGCACTTTTTTTTCTTCTTCTAGAGACTGGGACACTATATCAGCTATCACTTCTAAGGTGATTGACTCCTTGCTGGTATTCTGCATAGACAGAATTTCTAATGCGTAGTCCTGAATCAGGAATGTGAGTCTTAGAGAAGGATGGTACTGTTCTCTCTCTCTTATTCTCAAAGGACATCTCAGAAGATGTGTCTTTTCTGTATTGCTGTTCAGAGTCACTTTTATCTTTGCATTTACTGCAGTCAGATGTATTGAAAATATTTTTATATTTTCAGCTTTTAGCATGCTTTTCTCCAAATCTTTTTCCTTCTGAATTTATACTGGTCTTAAGATTACCTTGCCAGAATACCTGCTTTCTCGTGTTTTCTTCATTTGAGCACAACTTCTGTTTGTTGAAGGATGTCTTTTTGCCCCTATTAACCTCTTTTACTGAGATATTTAATCATTCTGTTTATTTCTTCTTCTTGGAGTGTTTTTTATTTGATGATTTCTGTTTGCTATTACTGTTGTTTAAACAGTCTCCAGTGCATGTATGTTGCCAACTCCACCTACTCCTTACCTTTCCTTTTAATTAGAATCCTCATTTTTGTGTAGTTCCAATTTTCTTCAGTTCAAATATATAGCAAGGGTTACTCCCTCCTATAAAGATTTTTAGATTGAATATATCTCTATTAGGACTGATGTCATACTTGACTCTCTTATAGTTCTCTGAAATGTTCAGTGTGGAAAAATACTGTATTGGAGAAATGTACATAAATTATTCAAAGCCTTTTAAAATGCAGAATTTTAGCAACAAGATTTTCATATTCTTTTAGACTTTATTGTTCCATTTTTTCTGTTTTAACACAGGCATTTTACTGTGGTGCCTAGAGTATGGTCTCCCCTGCAAGCCACAGTATCCTCTGTGATCAGTAGAGAATCACATAGCAATTTCTAAGAAAATTAATATCTTAAGCAGTCTGAATATTCTTCTGAAGGTGGTAAACCTTTTTTGTTGGCTGTATAAGGACACCAGAGAGTGTATGTTCGCAATGTAGTCACTGTGGTTAAGTATGTAAGCTTATGTGGCATGAATCCAGGCCTAAGACCAGAATTTACATCGATAAAAAGCAAATACAGATTGTGACTCCAGCTGCCAGATGTATTTATTCATTTTAGCCATTTTGAAGTACTATTTTGAACATATAGCCTAACCAAACAAAACTAACTAATACAAGCAAGCTAGAATAAGATGTAAACTAGATTTCCATACCACTGATGTTAGTACTTTTACAGTCAGATGGTCAGTGTTTAGATGATACAAATGAAACTTATTTAGCTAATTTTAACATCACTCTCCTTTGTTGTACCGATTTAAGACACATCCTTACACAGTTAAAGCAAGGTGCAAAATATGGCAAGAATAACATGTTTGTGGAAAACTCTGCTCAGAAAATAATATTTTTACATTAAACAATATTGATCTGGACAGATGTAAAATATTATTTTAAAAGGTAGCAGTTGTGATGCAACAACAGAATGAAAAGTAAAGAATTTGCATACCTGAAGAAAGATGCTGAAGGAAGTACATACTGTTACAGAAGCCCTACCTGTCTGTAATCATTACATTTATTTCATTATTACTTGTTGTCAATTCGGAATCAGAAATAATATTTCCAGATATTGTGTATTCTTTAGATTTATTTTCACACCTCTTTAGAGAAGCACAGGTAGAGAAAAGATGCAAAAAATTTGCTACGGAAAGCCTAGCTCACTAAACATTTTGACACAAGTCAAAACACTTCAGCAGGTTCAGATCCTATTTGCAAAGAAAGAAGAAATACTATGTTAGTTGGGCTTGATGTTGCAAAGGATAAATGCAGAGCAAGCTGGATGAATTTTCACTAAAAGGAAGGCCAACTAGAAGACTGCAATCTGTTTTAAACCATTTTGAACTTTTAGAGATCTTTTATGGTTTGTCCTGATCAATCCAGAATGGAATAGCAGTGTACATACAGGGTCAGCACTGGTGTTTTCAAAACGTGTTCACTCCTGTCAGGTCCATGGTGAAAGTTACACACTGAGAAGCCACCAAGACAGCCCCAGACAGGGGGGCTCTCAGCAGTTATCCCACAATGCATGTGTAGCATGTGCTTTGTGCCAGCAGTAGATGTGAGCTTACTTGCTAGCAAATATGCAATGTACACCCATGGTCCTGGGGTTACACAGGAACACAGAAATTATACCCCAGTTCCTTCTTCTTTATGACCAGACTAATCACTAGCACAGATGTACACACTGAGTCAACCAGAAGACTTCCTGCTTGCTGCACTGTGGTGAAGTATAAATACTAATGGTCTAGGGATTTATTGTTAATTTTTCAAATGCAGTTATATGCATAATTTAATATTAGGGTCTTTGACTTAACATTGGTTTCTCTGTCTTTTAACATTTTCTTTTTCTTTCCTTCTTGGAGCAATCTCCAAAAAGAAAAAGAAGTTTTTTCCTTTAGTCTTCAGTAGTTCATGTTTCATTCTTCCTCCCATTATAATAGAGTAATTACAGTGTACATGTCAACAGAGAGACTATTTAAACATTTCAGGTTGGAGGACAAAGATAAAGGTCTACAATTACACAAGGATTTGTAAATTAAAAAAAAAAAGCAAACAAAAAACAATTGTTCAACAAAAAATCTTACACAGTTAAAAAAAATAGAGTAAAACATGGAAATACCACGTAAAAAAACCCCACACCACACCAACCAAACAAAAACTTTACAAATCTTTTCCCATTAAAATGAGAAAAATAGAAAAAGTTTGCTGTGCAAACTAGGGCAAATGAAATAATAAAACATGTAAAAAATTATTTGAGAAGCAACTAAAACAAAAGATTATTCAGTACACTTTAAAAATAAGATAGACTTCTAAAATAAATTATTAAGCTGTAAAAGGAGATCCTAATGAAAAGACAGTTGTTTTAAACTAGAGCAGAATACATTTAGGTCAGACATTAAGAAGTTCTTTACTATGAGGGTGGTCAGACACTGGAACAGGTTGCCCAGAGAAGTTGTGGCTTTGAGCAACCTGGTCTTACCAGGAAGTGTCCCTGCCCATGGCAGGGGGCTTGCAACTAGATGATATGTAAGGTCCCTTCCAATTCAAGCCATTTCACCTGATTCTATGGTAAGTGATTTTGCTTAAGAAATCAGTTTGTATGCATTTTCACAAAAACAATGCTTCTGATCCTATAATATGCTCATTTTGAGGAAGTAGTTGAATGGCTCAGAGGATTTTGAATACTTAATTGAATGAATATTTCATACAAATTCCCTGTGGTACAATAATTTTCCCTGATAACTACCAAGTCTCCAAACTGAATGCTCTGTTTTTACAGATGTGCAGAGTAGGTAAAATATGCTATTGGTATGCTGTAAGAAATATTAGCTAGCGCTTCTTTCAGGAATTCTCCTAATTATTTTTTCATATAGTTTGCTTTTAAATAATGTAATTAAAAATAATGTTTTGCATATGGAGTATTTTTTTGGTTAAAGCATACATTTCTGTGTATGAATTCTGTGTTAAAACTTTACACCTATTGGAATTGTTCAGAGATTCAAGCCATTAAGTCCCTTACAGTTGTTATGGTAATAAATTTATTTTTTTAAAGAAGTAGTGAGTATAACACAGTTTGGACACTGTGTACATTGAATTAGTAAAGAGTGCTGAGATTAGATCCTTACATTGCAGAAAACAGGATCTTCTATCCCTTTTTTTTGAATTCTTATTACAACAGTTAGCAGATTGTGTGTTCGACATCATTCCTTTCAGCAAAAATGTGGTTTTGAGTTTTATTTCGGGCCCTTCGTGCTCAAATATGTACATGTATACATGTTTGTGTGTGCACTGAAGCTATTGCATATCTCTTCTACCAAATAGGGGTAATATAGAATATTCTCAGTAAAACAGCATCATTCTCTTATATACTGCAACACCCACTGCTCCATATCTAACTGTTCTCGTGAAAAGTTAAATGCCACATTTCAGTTTTGTTCCTTAATCAGTTCTGGAAACAGCTAATGGCAGCACAATTCATTGTGCAATTCAATACAAATAATATATACACATTTACACTAATAGAGACAAAATTGTTGAGGTTTACTTATGTCACACTAAGATACCAGTATCCAGTTTATGTTCAGAAGTGTTTTTCACATGAATGTTGTTTTCCCAAAAGCTCAGTTGTTAAAAAGGTGTAGTGGAAGCTAAGTTCAGAGATTCAGATACAAATTAGGTGCTACCTAGTTATGTTTTTCATATCTTATTTTCAGTGAAATTGGTTGGGGTTGCGCAGTATTTGTAAGGACAGTACTGGCTCTTGGAGCTGACATACATACCAAATGTTTTGATGTGGTACAGTTAGTGCAGCCAAAAACCATGAATTGACATAGGGAATGTGGGCTTAGGAGACTAAGAACAGGAACCTTCTAGCACCAGCTCTTTGAGATTCATGGTCTGCTATTTCAAGAATTGAATGCTGTATGCCAACTATTTCCTTTATCAGTATTTTCTTCATGGAGGTTTTTGCCCACCAGACAGGAATATATGTCTGAGATTTAAAGAAATCTGTGCTTTAACAATTTAGATAAGATCTGCTAGCATGCTTCTTTGTCTTTTAAACACTACTGAGTTCAAGCTGCCACTGCCTAAGTCATAGAGTATGATGCACAGAAATACACCTCTGTATTTTCACTGTATTCTCCACCATATACAAAAAATCCTGGGAAAAACAGGGAGATGGATGAAGTTAATATATGTATTTGCATGTTTGTATATCTGTATATATGTGTATTTGTGTAAACAATTTGCTTATGCAAATCAAAGTTACCTTTTTTCTCACTTGAACATAACCTTCATTTAAAGGGCATTCTATGTTATAAACTTACAAATGTTCTCACTATTAAGACACCTGAATTGTAAAAAAAACCCCAAAAAAATTAAAGTAGTTTTCAATACTACTTAAAGTCACTACTACTTAAAGATACCTTTAATCTTCTAGTATAAGCTTTAGAATTTAAAAGAAGTAGAAAATAAAGCTTTCAGAGCATTTGACAGGGAATGCAATATATTTAAGCTAAAAATGTTATTTGAAGCAAGATGCAAAACAACCATTTTCAATTAGGAAGCTGAAGAAATGGAAGTGTATATAAAATAGCTAAACACCTGAGAAAGAAATTGAATTCTGCAGTTCAGCAAACATCTGTGTTCAAACTGTTGATGACATTATGCAGAGGCTGAAAACAGTGACAATGCTGTAGAGCCTTCCCAGAATCCTTGTCACAAAAGGGTTGCCTGATATGTCTGGAGCAGGGAGGTAAATGCATAAAGCTGAATAAGACATGGTAATGACTGAAAAGCAGAAACTAGAAATTAATAGTTCACGGCTGAGGGATGATGACGATGACTATTTAAAAGATCTGAAAAAAAAAGATTGAGTATGTAGATACCCCAAAGCAGGCAATAACAAAGAAGAAAGCACAAGAAGGTAGCAATGCATTAACCGACTTTGTAGAAGAGGGTTCTCTGTGTAAGCAACTTTCAAGATAGTAAATAAATTTAATGTATGTGTAATATGGCTGTACACTATTTCCCCCCCCTCTTCTCATGACTGTTTCACAAATTCACACATAAATGTCCAGCAAAGACTTTTTCATTGCATTCATTGTGCAGTACTAAGCCATTCCTTCTGCAATACTGAGTGGCAGTGGGTATCACCACAATCCTCTATGTAGCAGAAGCAAACAGTTGGGTGTTAATAGCAGCATATCAGCAGTTGATCTTTAATGAGTTCCCTGGAGTAGCCACTTCTCAGCACTGTAAATGCAGAAATTTGCATGTTGCTCAATTAATATGTCATTCTTTATTTATGTTTGCAGCCTTTACTTATTTTACATCCATGACTGATGATGTAGATACAACAGTACAACAAAGACATTAGAAATACCAGATGGGTGGGTGGATGAGATTAGATTATCATTGCTGTCATTGCCATCACAGACCAACCAGATACAGTCTGATCAAACAAGAAATCCGCTTCCACTTAATTAGCATATCCTCGCTGTACTATAGTTTATTGGGAGGTACTGGTGTGTCCACTAGCATAATTTATTAAGATGAAACACTCCAAGTGCAGGCTTCATCTGCTCTTCTCTTAGTATGCTGGGACAGTCAGCCAGACACCATTAGTATTTTTTCTTTGTCCCAAGACAGTCAGTGGCTGAATCAAAAATCCATCAAGTTCGTGGTCTGTTTTCAGTGACTGCTTCCATCAATACAAACCCCCTCCCAAAACAAACCCCAAAAAAACACCAATCCAAACACTATAAATGGGCAACTAAATGGTATTAACATGCAAAGCTGTGTATAAGATACTTAATAAAATGATACCAGGTTCTAGCACTAAATCTTGGCAAGTGATCTAAAAAATTGATCATAATGTACTATCTTCTCTCAGGATATGTAATAATTTTTTCCACATGAAACATGTTTTGGGTTTTTTAACTCTATGGCTAGTGGTATAAGCTAGGTATAGAGGTTTCTTTAATAGAGATCTATGTGGTTTCTGTAATTCTTTAATCTTTGAATCCATGATTTCCTCTGTATCGCATCTTCCTGTTAGAAACCTATCGTATTCATTTCATTCTCACATTCCTTATGATGTGCTATTATCCTATGTATGTTTTATAAATTGGATGTATGAGACAGAGGTATTTCCTCAGAAGGGGTTGAAGAGAGCTTTTATATCAGGAAGAAGATTATTTCTGTCTCCGTGGTTACAAATATGTACCTTCCATTTTCTAATACATCTAGGTAATGCATCTGGTTCATACTAAATGATGCAGTAAATTTTTCTCAAATATTCTAGGAAACTTTTCAATTTTACCCCTTTCTCTTTCTATCATAAATGTTTATGTATCAACTTGTCTGAAATACAGATCTAACTTGAGCTAAAATTGTCAAGCCTAATAAATCCATTTAATTGAGGATTTCTTCATTAAAAGGTATAATTTTTACTTTGTACTAGTTCTGTGTATACCATAACACATTTAATCCTGTGGGTGCAGTTGTGTAAATATGTTGTCTAAATGTATTTCAGAACTGTCTACCTCTTCACTAGACACATATATATGACCCATTTTTCTGTTAGCAAATGCTGAGAAGGTGAGGATTTGATTCTTTAAATACTGAGCATGTGCCAAGCTAGCAATATAATGCTAGATGCAGTGGACTCAATCAAAACATCAGCTGTATGCAACTGCTTAAGCAGGTGTTGCACCCATCTCACTAGAAATCAATAGAAAGAACAATGTGTGGAGAAAGATAGCACTTGTGTATAGGGCAAACATACTAGTGAAACATACAGGGAACCATCAACAAAAAAAAGGAATTGCATTTTTAACATTCTGTGGAAAATACTTTCTTTTTTGCTATAGTTATAGAGTATTGAAGATGTTGAAGCTCTAGGGCTTTTAGGTTTCCTAGGGAAGATGTAGCACCAAAACATATTCAATATTTACATCAGCAAAGCCAGCAAGAGAGCTCTGCTGTAAAACTCCTTCAGGTAACTTTTCCACTCTGCACAACACTGTTCATAGGCTTAAAGAGACAGATGTATAACTACCATGTGTTAAAGCTGCTACAAGTGGGCATTAATAAAATAAATATGAGCTCCTACAAAAAAAAGATAGGTTCCTACTGTAGTTGCAAAACAAAAGGATACTTATATTTACTGAGTAAATGTACTTCAGCAATTCATCATTACACGCCTTGGCTTTGCTAAGTACTTTTCCTAAGGCTGCTGAGTAAAGCAAAATGACAGTACTGCTGAAAGGGAACCCACAGGAGAATTAACAGTTCCACCTACACACTATATTGATGGCCCTTGCCTAATCCAGAGTACATGTTTGTTCCCGTAACTGGATGCCCAAATATCAAACGCTTTCTTCCTGTGAAAACGAAGGAGGTTCAATCCAAGCGTTTGAGAAAGTGATGAGGATGAGAGATAGAAAACTTGGTCTGCTGTTTTTCCCTAATGCATTTTCAGTCATATTTGGGTATCCAGTCCTCTTTCAACTCCTGGGAACTGGTAACTGCTTTGATACTGCTCATATGTTAGTTAAGTTAGTAGGAGAGTCTCAGCTTTTTTTGATATAAATATCGATTACAAGCTGAGAAGACCACATATGATAAGCTTTGAAGTGTTATTAGAACCTCTTCATTAATGAAAAAAAAAAATTAAAAAATTATATTACCAGCTACCACTCAAAACAATAAATTACAGGTTTGTGCCTCTGTTTTTCCAAGGTAATGGTTCTGTTTTCATAGCATCAAAACATGGGTCAGTTGTGCAAATTCAACTTTCCTTAGGTTTATCATGATAACTTTTATGATAAACGTGAAAATAACGCACTGAAGTTCACTTTTTTCTCACCCTTTTTCATGGATACAATTTTTTACTCCCCAAAAGCAGACAATAAATGGTGGAAAACTCATGCACTGAATTTGTCTCTCTTTTTTTCAGTTTAACGTTCAAAAAGTATGCAATAGACTATGAATTATCTTCCTTTATGCTCCTTTTCAGTTATACATCTCCTTCAGATAAAAACTTTTCTTCCATTACAACAATATACACGTGTACGAAATTTTTGACAGATTTGATAATGACCTCAATTTCAGTACCGTAAATTAATAAAGCAATAGTTACTACCCTACCACTTGCTAACTCAGCACAGAAAAATGCAATCATAGATAATGGATGCATTCCTGAACGACATGCCCTAGGTGATCCTGCTTTGGCAGAGGGGTTGGACTCGATGCTCTAGAGGTCCCTTCCAACCCCTAACATTCTATGATTCTTTGATAAGAAACCAAACTTTATCTTATCCTCAGTAGCATACTACACATGCTAATAAATAAATAACCCCTGTAAGAAATAAGACTAGAAGTAAAGTCTCTGAATTCTGAAAATGCATTTCTAGAGTTATTAAAAGGTAATATATGCTGCATGAAGATAATGTACTTATCTCACTCTCTCCCCTGCTTTTTGAGTGAATCCTTCAGCAAGCTTGGCTTCAAACATGAGACTCATAGATTTTGTTGGGCATAAAACCTACTAATTTTAAACATAAGGTGATGAGAGCAATATATCTAATTGCATTTACTTTGAACATTATAAATGAGCTGTTAGAACAGCACTGATGTTTAAATTTAGCAATCTGTCATAAGCTTTAGTGAGAATGGTTATACGGGTTATATTGCTTTTCTTTATACATACTGTTCTGAATTGCAGGGAGTATTAAATTAATTTCTTTAGTCATATACCTCTCTTCCTCATTTAACACTGGATTTATATACCTTCACCTTACAAAGAGGTGAGCAGATCCTGCCCTTATTTGCTAGTTGTAGTCCAGAAAGATTCAAAACATTTTGAAGTCTTACGAGTTTTTTGGAGATAAATGTCTAAACTATCTTCATCATCACAAAAAGAGAACAGTGTAAGGAAATACATCAAAGCACTTCCACTGAACCTTGTGCCCAGTTCCTATGGGTCGTGTACTAAATCAGAAGGTAGATACCACGGTTGTTCTACATGGGTAATGGCATTGGACCTAGGCTATGATTTTGCTATCCTGACCCTCAGTTTAAGAAAGTGATCATGGATCATAATTAGAAGTGGCAGGATTAGCCTTTTAATGTCTATAAAGCTCACTGAAGGCAAGTGTTCACCATGGCTGTGTTCTACTGATTGCAAGGGTCTTATTAAAGTACAATCAGACACTGAAAAGAGTTTGTGTTATTTTCTCTGGTCAAATAGTGCCATAATGCTGAGAAGAGAAATATCTAATGTCTTTAAACTATTCGCCTGGAAGTAACAGTGCTTCTGTTAACTTTCTTCATTTTTACTAGTTAAGTGTGGGCTTTCCCCAGCTCAGTAAGACAGATTGTTTTGCATAGTGTTTAAAATAAGGTTCTGCCCGCAACTCCGCATGAAGAGAACTGATTTTTCAAGTTAGAATTCTCCCCAATACTTTCTTAACATATTCCTCTCATCCTCCCACTCTCCCAGCTGTTTCATCTATAAGTAGAAGTCCATGATTCCCAGCAGCAACACTTGAACAGCAAGATGATTTAACAGATTGCCACTACATCGACCAGGAGATTTTACTCCTTCTCACCCCCTTTCTTCTCTCTGTTCCACACCCCTACTCTTATTTTGAGTCTGGTGCTTGTCAGAAACCCTTACGAGCTAATCTATTGAAGTTTTAAAAAAAAAAATGAAGAAGGTAAAGGGAGGGGCTAGAGATGAATATGGTCATGGAGGCTTCTAATACTTTTGCAGTTGATTTCAGGGACCTGACAGGACAACATGAATGGGACTTGGGAGTTGGCATGCAGGAAGGTAAGAATTATGAAGGGAAAAGATGCAAAATCCTCCCTCTTGCTGGCAGAGCCATTAGGTTTTCTTGGCTGCTCATGAAAACACAGATTTTGATTTCCATGACCTATTTCTGTGACCTGCTGCTATCCCCTTCCTGTGAATGGGGAAATTTCAAAATATCTCTATAATCTGCACTGACAGTCAGACACTGAAGTATAGTAAAAGTATGCTTATCCTAGATTACTAAGTATGACAAAATAAAAACATGGTCTTTCATGGGAACATGTAGGTATCTAGGTGTGCATTATTTGACGCCAATACACACTTTTGAAAGCTACAGTTCAGGCTCTTAGGACCAAATAATTAGTTGTCTTTTGAGACCTGCAAGTCATTGAAGTGAATGATAAGACTAAATCAAACTCATATGCTCCATTTGGTAGTCTAGACATCCAGTGTGTCATGACAGCTAGGTCATTTATTGTCCTTTTGTATTAAATGGGAAGAAGTGTCTTCAGGATGTTACTTGTTTTCCTTGTGTTGGGGAAAAAACACTCTGTGAAAAAGTCATCACACCAAGTGTATCCTTTCGGCTTAAGAACTGTATGGCAAAGTGAATCTTCACATCAAAGAGTATGTGTAATAAACCTCAAACACTACTGTATATCAATTCATGCTAAACACACATGTTCAAAAGACAGCTTGAATTGTATTGTCAAAGTTTTTAGCTGAAATATAGGATATGGGATAAATTCAAAGAACACAAGATGCTAGTAAATACAGTGGAAACCTGGAATTTCCCAGTGACTGCAGATTGAAGCAAAGCTCTAGTGTGCACTTTAGGACAATTAACATAATGTAGCAGTAGAAAGAAATACAATTGAAACACTGGGGAAAAAAAAAAAGTCTGTTATGTTCTATGAGGTATTTGAAAGTTATCTACACATGGCTTCTTGATCCTTTTTCTGTATTTCTGGAAAGGCAAATAACTAAGTAAACATACTAGTAAAAAAGACAAGTAACTGCCATTATTATGTAGCGGTTAGTAAAGTACAATTAAAAATCTAGATTCCAAGCTTCTGCTCATGGGTAGCTCACTGACTATGAAATGTTTGCTTCGGTTCAGCTTATTTAATCCTAAAGCAGAAAAATAATCATTCCCAGGACATAGTGCTTCTGCTCACAGTTTGGGGAATTAAGTAATTGACATTTGTGATGTGTTACATTCCTTGAAAGTGTACAATATACTGTTAATGTGATATATTATTATTCCACTGGGTGATTCCATTGACTGATGTCAGGATGAACAGCCATAGAGAACTCTCCAAATCAATGTCTCTCCTGAGCAATTAGGTGGCAGCACTGATTGCAAATATCTTTTTTTTCATCTCCATTTGGCAAAATAATTATGTGTTTTCCTTTCGCAGGTAGATCTAGTTATTATGATCGAGATTTTTATTATTTTTAGAGTGGATAGTTCCAATGGCATTGGCTTAGGTTGATGCATAGCAGTCAAAGACATGGTATAATAGGCAAAGTCAGCACTGTGGTGTTCAGCACGCAAGATAGCAGACACTGATGATGAGAAGATTGAACTTTCCCCTGAACTACAGTCAAGAATATTAAGATAAGTAAAAAAATGTAGATATCAGAATAGGTCACAATTTTTAAAGTATTCCTGATTTCTCTTAGCTTCGAACAGACATAGTTCACTAGTGTAGTTTTTATACAGCAAATTCTTCCTACTTGATATTTTGTAAAAGAGGGCTGTTGACATAGACCTCTTTCAAAGCCGCATACTGATCTTTTGGACAGTGAAAGCTGTAACACTCCATATAAACAAGAATGCTCTAAATAAGCATCTTCAAAAACCAGTATATTTGAAATGCATCTAAACTGCACAGTGCAGGTGTGTGTCATAATAACCCAGAGGTTACCAGGTACTTTGACTCTGGTATAGGCTTATCTCTGGAGAGATTTATTTGTGGAACAGAGATTTGGAAGCTAAAACCCTACCAACACCTCATTACTACCCACAAGATTATTCTCATAATTAAGCTGCCTTTAATGAATGAGTTTAAGTGGCTCTGTGAGGGAGCAATATGTGGCAGTGACAGGCTTCAGGTTGAAATCAATATTTGAGGTCTTTTTTTGGATGTGTATCAGGTTATATGATCTAGTAACACATATATAGATATTACAATATCTACATAGTCACAAATTGTGAAATCAACTTGACTGAATTTTTCCCTTATTGAATATTTAGGCATGTAGACAGTCTGCTACTTTAAAAAATGTGCTTAATACTGTGGCATAATGCCTATTAATACAATCCTAATATTACAATTCAATAGCTGTTTGCTTATAATTTTCAACATTATGATACACTAAATGTAGTCCTTCATACTCTAACCAGGTAGATCACCTCATTTTTCAATGCAGGCACACTTTTTTTTTTAATTAATCTCTTAAAAAAAGGAGAAATAAAAAAGCAGACAGAATCTCTATTACTCATTTCCTATATAATCACATCTTTGCACAGGCCAGTCTGAAGTCACATTGGCCAGAGCCAAACAAAACAGTTTGGGGATAAAGATGGGATTCCAACAAAACCCAAATAACTCCATTCACACTATGATCCTGAGAACCTTCCTGCTGCTGTGGGTCTTCAGATTCTGCTGCATTATGTCCTGACGGGACTCTATGCTCCTATTCACAGTTAGCTCTCCCCGTTCCAGACTGTAGGCTAGTCTTTTCATCCTCCCAGTACCCCATTGTCTGAAAAAAGTCAAAGAACACTACAGAGTAGTAACATTAGGAAAGTAATAACTACCTTTCCTAAAGTAGCAAGTAATGGGCTCAGGCTTGCTACCCGCACGCATTTTCTCTTCCTTGCCCAAGGGGATACAGATTACTTTCAGCACATCAGCTAGAGCAGGAAGAAC
Organism: Todiramphus chloris collaris; assembly: GCA_025345505.1. NCBI lineage: Eukaryota > Metazoa > Chordata > Aves > Coraciiformes > Alcedinidae > Todiramphus > Todiramphus chloris. The sequence goes on along the minus strand of JANVCC010000010.1, from coordinate 29,021,899 downwards.
AAAGGGGACTCCCTGTCTTGCCCAGAAAAGTCTGGAAGAAAAGGCACACTAGAACTAATGTCCAGCTGTACACAAGCATGGGTACTGGAAGAGATCAATACCTGAGCACTCCTCAGCAGGTGACCATCACACCAAGGGGTGCATAACTAACCCAAGCATTTCAAGGAGAGTTATGGAAAGGAGGTATGCTTCACTCCTTGACCTTACAGCAACTGGGCAGAGGCTGAGAAAAAGACATTTTATTCTGTCAACAGACAGACAATGATCACACTATTTTTTATGCATTCATAATCATTGTATCTTGTCTACATTTAGCTCATATCCAGGGCTAAACTACAGCAGTTGCTATAGACTATTACAGTTGCCCAATGACACACACACACACCCCAGCAGAGAGGAGGAATGAGGAAAAGGAACGAAGGCTCACAGGTTGAAATGAAAAATTAATTTGATGTAACAGCAAAACTAATACCAATGCAAGTATAAAAGGCTCTACTCAGTCCAGTGAATACACAGCAGTCACAACAAAGAGAAAAGCATGCCTGAGGAGCAGAATGATAAGTGAGCCCCTCCAGGGATGGGGGGAAGGAAGAAGAGGAACCCCTATCCTCATCAAACTTCCCCCTTTGTAATGAGTGTGATGTTTATGGTACAGGATACACCTGTTAACCTTCTTGGGTCAGCTGTCCTGGCTGACTTGAAATTGGTGATGGCCTGCATACCATGGCTGGTCTATGATTATATCCCAGCAAAACTCTAGGAGAAAGGGATAGAGGGGGAAAAAAAAAAAAAAAAAAATTAATTTTTCTCATTACACTTTAAATTTATCTCATTCAGGACTCAAACCAATGACATACATACTTGTTGCTTTTTCTGTATTACTGCTGAAATTACTTACAGGATTTTACTGAAATAGGAGTTAACATGCACAGAGTGCATGCAGAGTGTGATATGAGGTTCACAGACTAAATGAAGACTTTTTTTTTTTTTTCTGATAGCAGCCACATCCCTGTTAACAGGGCTTTTGTGGTTACTTTATACCATAGGGAGACAGGTAACAGAAAGTATTTGAAAATTAATTTTATAAAGAGATGTATTTATATGTAGGAAAAAAGTTTTGGCATTAAGATTTATCCCAAAGTCTACGAAAATGTCAGGAATTTTCTCCCTGATTACCCTGTTCATTTGTTCAGGCTCTGGATGAAAAAATAACAGAATTAAAAAATTACAGAGGAATCAATCTAATGACAAGACCCAGACTTATAGTTCTAAGGATGCAATGTGGGTACTGTTTCTTGATATGTTTATCAGTAACACTGGTGTGAAATATAATGGAAAGAAGGCTTTGATCTGTAAAGAAAAACATAAAAATTATCTTACTACATATTCATCTACTTACTAAAAATATCATAAAGAAGGGGTTTTAAACAATTCATCACTAGAAAATTGGCTGCCAGGGAATACAGTAATCTCTTTCAAGAAGAACAATGTACTTATTAAAAAGTATAAATTGCTTCCACATCACACAATTTTATCCATGTTGGTTTGAAAACACTAATCTTTCATGGGCACTTTTCTAACAATTACAAAATTATATAATATATTAAAAATACAAAGTCTTTTAAAAGAAGCATTTTAAAATTTATTTTTAATTGAAAATATATATATCGAACTTATAGAAGACCATATTTTCTCCAAGATGTTGATCTCACAACATGCATTAATTCCTTTCTGTATGTAGCTCCTGCCTTCTGAATTGCAAGATCATTATTTAATTGTTCAAAATATATATTAAAACAATTAACATGACATGTATAAAATGGTAATAACCTATTCCAGTGTAAATGGACTCCCAGAAGGAAAAATAAGATCCCTCTTCAAAAGGCAGAAAAGTACAAAATAATAAATATTCCCCCTTCACATTTTCTTCCAGACACATTAGGTAGGAGCGTCAGAAGCCAACACTTGGAGAAGGTTTCCAACAGTAGTTGAAATTAGCAGGAACAGCAAGGAATGATCCAGGATCATCTGGGATCCTACACTTTCCCCAGAGCAGCCACCCAGAAATGAAAGCAGTAGCTTACTGTTGGCAACTGAATCTGCAAATTAGTTTCATTCCACTTCTGTGCCTCCTTGAAATTCCTGTTCTTGTCAGTGAAAGTCGTTGTACCCTTACACGTATATTGAGGCTTGGTTTCTATTTATTCATTACATTATTTTGGACTCCCTGTTTTGGCTTCTTTCTTTACATGCTAAATTTGAACCTTTTATGTTTATGTGCTTACTGGCCAGCACAACAGGTGTGATTTCTAAGCACTATCAGAATCAAAATGAAATTGAAAGGAATATCCTATGCTAACACCTTTAAGTTCTTTAAGATTCATGCCCATTTGAAGCCAGAGTCCTGGTTCCCTTAGGCACATCTCAAAGTCCTTGCCTTAAAGTATTTCTGGATCAAAGCACCTTGCCTGACAAGCAGCTAAATGTATACCTTGAGCAAGCCATTGATAAGAAACTGGTAATTAAATGATACAGGTGAAACAGAATGATTATGTAAAACATTTAGTGGTTCATCAGACATTCAAACTGATGTGTATAATTTGCATTAAATCCCACACTTCTAATAGTTTTTAGCTCCAAATCCCATTTCACCCTAAAATATTTGCTGGCAATAATCGCACTTTGGTTTTAAGTTAATGTGCTTAGGTCATAGAGGTGAAAAAAAAAAAAAAAAAAAAAAAAAGAGGAGGCAATTTTACAGCACTTTACAGCAAAGGACTGGATCATAGTGCTCCTTCCCTAGAAGTGCTAAGTAACTTACTCTTTTGCAGAGTAGCTTTCATTTAGACACTGTTGTAGTACTTTCTTGATGATGTCTGAAGCTCTTTGTAACTTAAATTTTGCATCTAAATTACAGGAGCATTTTAGACTGAGAAAGTCTCTTGTTACTCTTTGCCGAACATAAGTTACGTGATGAAGTTGATCTTTTAGAGCAAAAAGGCTGGAATCCTTTCTTTTTTAAGGTTATTGGTGAACAGCATAGTAACATTAAATGAAAAAACCCAAACAGATATAATCTGCTTTAGAAGGAAAGGACTGAAGTGTGTCTAAAATCTATAATTAAAGAACAGAAAATAAAGAAAATATTTCTATTCTTTCTCAGGGTCCTGCCCAAAGCTATGGAAAGATTGGAGTCATAGCTTGTTTTTGTTTCAAAGCCTTTGAATGGTCAGTGTCACAACTCCATGATAAAGTGCAAAATTTAGGCTTTTGTTCGTTGTACTATTTCTCTACAAGGCTGAACTTGAAACAGGTTCTGTTACTGCAAACACCATGACAGAGAGGGGTGTTCCAGAATAATTTTTCACATCAGTTCCTTCAGCTGCATGAAAGACATTGCACAGAGCCTGTATTGTCATTTTGCTTATTTGCACATAGAAATGGCTTAAAAGAGAGAAGAGGGACTGGACTAACTAGTTAGATTCATAGAGATCAAACCTTGCAGGTGGTTGCCCATTTTTTTCCCTCCAAAACCAACAGAGGATTTGAAGATGTAGTGTTTGAGGGAGTCTAGAGTCTCCCTCTTTTTGCATTCCTAATGTCTGTTCTGAGATCCCATCTCTATTCCTTTGCGTCAGCTAAGGGATATCAGCTGCCTCAGGGAAAGCTATATAAAATCTGATTAACTAGAAAGAGAAATCCAAACTGGAATAGACATAAAGTAGAATTATTAGGATGATCAAGGGACCAAAAACCCCTCTGAGGAAAGACAAAATAACAGGTTTGTTTAGCTTAGCCAGATACAGGGAGACATAAAGTATGTTATGAACATTAGAGTGTAATCACCACGTAAATTAAACAACACTGTGGAAAACGAGGAGCAGAATGACCATATGTAATTTAAAAGAAAGTTTCTAAACCTCAGAGGAAAGAGCTTTTCTTCTGAAACAACCCGACAGTAGTAGCAATGAGAAGAAAATCAAAAAAACACTGCTGGATTTTAAGGTAGAGTTTATGACTAGGTCATTAAAATGCCTCTGACACTAGAAGGCTGCTTTTGCCAATTCTGTTCTAATCGTCTGCCTCATGTTCCATTAACCCAAAAGAAAAGGTGGTTTACGGAGACTGGAAGAAGCCATAATGAGAACAGCTGCTAGTAGTAGTAGAAGTGTAGTCAGAACGTCTACCTCGTACCATCACTGCTACGGAGAAGAAAAGCACTGGTATCACTGTGGAACTGCTCATCCACCAGGTGAGGTGTGGTGAACATGTAAGCCCAGATAATCAGAAATAAAGACACGGCTAAAGCACCTCTCCCCCTCCCTCAGGCAGTAAATTTCTTCCTGGCAGGTTACAGGCTTCATGTCATTTTTCAGAAGCGACAGCAATTCCAGTTACTTAACATTTCATCAAATGAAGAGTGACCTTTTTTTAAGAGATAAAATTTTAAAGTGCTGGCTGTGTATAATTGTCCATACATCAGAGGCAGCAACTTGTTAGCATAGCCAATGGCAGACTAATCATTTTCCAGTAGCAAGGAAAAGCAAAACCCCTTCAAACAGACCTTTCCTGAGAAGACTTAATACAGCAATCAATAATGACAGAGGAAAATATAGTAAATTAGACAATAACTTTAAAATATAAGCAGGTGCAAACTGGAGCTCTTTTGCTTTAAAAAATCTCCCAGAAAATGAATACTTCTACTGTCTAGGACGTCTGAGTCTTAAGGGATAATCAGGCTTATATGAGATCCAGATTCTCAGTAAAATAGGTGATAGAGATTTTTGGTTATTGCATAGCTGAACGGCACAAGGAAGGAAGGTTCCTTCTGTAGAAATCACATATCTTACTCTCTCTTCATAATCTTTCATTACTAGTCACTCTCATTATTAGGTAGATAGACAACGTGGAATGAGTATCACCCTATAGGAATCAATGACATGAATTATCAAATAGAAATATGTATATTTAATTTTTTAAATTACGGACAATTTTTCAAAATGTGTTTCCTGAAGCATCCTGGGCATTCAAAAGTGTATTTTTCTATGGTTTTCTTTTTTGTTGTGTTCTGACTACAGATGTTACAGATTTTAATTCCTGGATGGACATAATTACAGCTTCTAAATCAACATTTGCCTACATTTCCCAGTCTTTACTCATTGTCCCCTTATTGTTCTTGAGTTTTCTACTGATAATTTGGTTTTGAAACTTATCTTTGTCTACATTTAATGTGCCGAGACTCCGGGGAGTACTGATCATATTTATCATACAACTGAAATCAAACATTATAAGGGTAAATGCCTGTAAGGGATATGCTAGATTTAAATGTTGACTGTCCTGTTATTTCATGCCAAGCTTAGGGGCATTGTGTGTTGCCTTGCTTAAGGGCCTTAATGATTGTTGTTCTAACAATGTGAAACTGCCCCCTAAATAGCCATAAAGTGTTCCCACTTGGAGGCCTTTCTTTACAATCATTCAAATCAGTGCCAAAGTCTAATGGATTCAGTGGAGTACAAATACATCCTTGATTTTAATTTTTTTTTTTTAAATTGAAATGGAAAAAAATAAATCCAGTGGATGCAAACATGCATGAATTAAAACAGATTAAAAATATTTGTAGTTCTTAGAAAGATAACAGAAACCTAAACCCTATCTTGTATTAGATGCTAGGAAAGATTTTACCCTGCATACAGCTGGGAGATACAACCATTCTTTCACTAAATCTGATAACTTTAACGACTTCATGTGGAATAATTTTCAATTAAGATTTTTCATCCTCATCCTAATGGAGCTACTCACTCTACTATGTGTTTTTACCAAAATTTGTTTCGAAAAATAATGTATCCTTGCATTAATTTTTTTTTTTTCTACATAGAAAAAGACATTAATTACATGTTTCTAATTACATATTCAGGCATGTTACAATCAAAGTAAAACATTTAGAGTAAGAGTAGAAACTGGGACTGAAGTGTGGCCCAAGACATAGTGTACAAAAAATGAAATGCAAAACTTTTTCAAGTTTCATTTTTCCTCACAATGCAGCATAATTAAGTTCTGCAAGACTTACCAGGCTGTAGTCTACTGGGTGTTGCCATCTGCCACTTGCTGAAGTATTTCAATAGAAGTACTTCAAGAAAGATTTTTCAGTAAGTATTTCATTAAATTGTAACATGAGGGCATATGGACATATTCCCATTAGCAAAATTTTTTTTAGTTTATAAAAAAATATAAGGGGTTGCACACATAACAAATTTTACTGATGTCCTTTATTTTGGACTTTTCTGTCACGGACTCTCATGCTTCCATGGTCATTCACTGAAAATAATGTAAAATCTAGCTTTTGTGGGACAGATCCAGCAGAATATGATATTCATAAGTCAGAGCAGAGGAAAGACATTAGGAACATTGCTGACTTTCTTTGTTAAAAAATATAGAACAAGCCAAAATGAAATGCTAGAAGTGCATTATTAACCATACTGGTTTCTTGCCTCTGTCTCAGATTTTTTAAAAAAAGTTAGAGTGAAGATTTGTTCTAAAAGTGAAAAAAAAAAAATCTATCTGAAGTTTACAGAAAGGACATCTAAAAGAACACATGAAAAAGAAACATTACACTGCTTGAAAATGACAGTAATTCCTCCTACATGTGCAATAGGTTCCACATATTTGATTTGTTGTCCTGCACTGCCAGTGCACACATTTGCACCTGCTCAGGGATGATGTTAGACCATAACCCTTCACAGGAGAAAATCTCTACAGATTAGATACTTAGCAATGTCAGGAAAGTGTCAACTTAGCCTTTCTCACAATGTTTACCATATTTCTGCCTCTCTTTGGGTCCCAAACTATGCCAATCCTTTGGGCACTGTCCCTTGCTCAGCCGTCATCAACTCCTTCCTATTTCTGTTAACACCACCACTTCTGCTGGTAGATCATTGTTAGCAGAAATTCAACAGATCTCTGGACATCTAGTAAATGTAGGCAAACAGCCAGGACACGTATTCCTGCCAACATTGGCAGCTGTACATATCCCTTCTCCAGATCCCTCAGGCTCCCAAGGACTAGAGTCCTAAATATTTTGTTGTTACAAGAAAGCCATTCCTTCCTTTCAGCCATGAGACCACATGTTCTTTTCTATTTACAGATCTTTTTTCTTTTTCTTTTTTCCCCTCTCTCTTCCTGCTGCTTCACCAGCACATTGGGAATTAATAACATGAACTAGGGGTGTTCCCACCTGGAGTTTTCATGCTTGCAATCTGAACATAACTGATAGGGGAGCAGAAATGCTGATGCAGCTTATGTTCACTTGGAAAGGAAGAAAGTAAACAGGTGTATAGTCTGTATTAGCTGCTAAGAGGCTCTGGAGCTATTCAGCAGCCAAAATTTGAGGAAACAGCTAGCCAGAAGGGGAAAAACAAATTAAACACATGTCAACTGTACACCAGCCCACACACACACACACACACAAAATCCAAAACAACAAACCAAAAAACCCTAAAACTAACAAACAAACAAAACAGAAAAACAAAAGAGAGAAAAAGAAATGTCCTCTCTAACTGAAAGCTAGAGATACTACACAGTCAGTCCTCAAAACCTACATATTTCTCCAGCTATTCAAAATTACAGATGAACTCTAGGAAAACAACAGATATCTTCTTTCAGCAAAACCAGCCTTCTTTATTTTTCCCTTACCTTTATTCTATTTGTTAATCTGCACATATCTTTGCAGTCTCTTCCATTCTTCTTTTCTATTCCTTCATTTTATGTCCTAACAATCTCAGATGTCCAAAGAGATGTCAGTGCTGCAACGCTCGGAATCCAGCCCCTAAGCTTTAAGCACTCAATGCTGCAGTGGATCATACAGGGTCTATATGCGGGTTCTGTGTCTCAGAACAGGGTTAAAAAAGACCTGTATCTTCGATACAGAGGAGCCTACATTAACATATCACACTGCTGGGAGCATTGGCATGACTTAAATAGAATCATAGAATTGTCAGGGTTGGAAGGGACCTTAAAGATCATCTAGTTCCAACCCCGCTGCCATGGGTAGGGACACCTCCCACTAGAGCAGGTTGCTCAGAGCCTCATCCAGCCTGGGCTTAAAAACTTCCAAGGATGGGGCTTCCACCACCTCTCTGGGCAACCTGTTCAAGTGTCTCACCACCCTCATGGGGAAGAAATTCTTCCTAATGTCTAATCTGAATTGACCTATCTCTAGTTTTAAGCCATTCCCTCCAGTCCTACCACTGCCTGACAGCCTAAAAAGTCCCTCCCCAGCTTTCTTGTAGGCCCCCTTCAGATACTGGAAGGCCACAATAAGGTCTCCTCGGAGCCTTCTCTTTTCCAGACTGAACAACCCCAACTCTCTCAGTCTGTCCCCATAGGAGAGGTGCTCCAGCCCTCTGATCAGCCTCATGGCCCTTCTCTGGACATGTTCCAGCATGTCCATATCTTTCTTGTAATAGTGGCTCCAGAACTGGATGCAGTACTCCAGGTGAGGTCTCAAGACAGTGGAGTAGAGGGGGAGAATCTCCTCCCTTGACCTGCTGGCCACGTTTGCCTTGATGCAGCCCAGGATACAACTGGCTTTCTGGCCTGCAAGAGCACACTGACAGATCATGTTCAGCTTCTCATCCACCAGTACTCCCAAGTCCTTTTCTTCAGGGCTGTTCTCAAGCCAGTCACTGCCCAGCCTCTATTGGTGCTTGGGATTGCCCCAACACAGATGGAGGACCTTACATTTGGCCTTGTTGAACTTCTTGAGGTTGGCATAGGCCCACCTCTCCATCCTGTGAGAGTCCCTCTGGGTGGCATTCCTACCTATCCAATCCATCTCTAAAGCTTAGGTAGTGGAAGTAATTTCTTCTAAACATTTTCAATTACAAAGCCTCTAGAAAAGAAAGCTATACTCCACATGACCCTGTTTTTTCAATACATGAGCAGATCTTGCTTCTGACTTTGAAAAGGACAGAAAAATGTCCCTGGTGCCCGATACACTATTTTAAGTAATTTGTATGAGCTTAGAGCAGTCCTTCAGGAAAATCTAACTTCTTCTTTCTTTTAGGACTGAAGGTATTTCAGTCTTCAGCATTTCCATGTAAATAGTTCGTAAGCGCGCTTGGAGTTTTCTCAGTCACCACTGTTGAAAATGGTTGCTCCTTCTGGTGGAAGTAGGGGAAACATGAGGGACAGGAGAATAGAAGATGGATTTATGTATTTATCTAGGGGATAAATTATATTGTTTCAGGTGCAGAACAGCTTTTCTGCAGCCCTGTTGCCAAGGCAAAATGTCCATTGGAGCAAGACTGTTTCCTGGTGGTTAAGATGCTTACTTTGGGGTAGATAAACCTGTAGTCTAGTCTAAATTCAATGATTCAATGGTGTCTGCATTTCACATGAATTAGATAAAAAGCAAGTTTAAGCGTCATGGACATTAGAGGCAGAGGAGAATATATGTTACAAAATTCTCATGTGTTGTGGGATAAAGGTGACATTTCTGTGCTTGGGTGGTTTTAAGCAAACCAAATACACATCTTCAGTAAAACAGCAATTACAAAACAGTTAAGAAACATGAGCAATTAGGCTTTTTCACACTGTAGGACAAGAACCTCTGTTCTAAACCTAGACCTACTGTGGAAACTACTGTGCTGCTGGAAGGCTACAATATAGTGGCCATTACTGAAACTTGGTGGGATGAATCCTATGACTGGAATGTGGCTATCAATGGCTATAAGCTGTTCAGAAGAGTGGAGGTGTTGCCCTCTGTGTTAATAAATAGATTGTGAAGAGATGTCCCTTAAAGAATAACCTTGAGCAAGTCAAAAGCTAAGGAAGGGAAAAAAACGAGCATGGCTGAGTCAAGACCTACTAGTCAAACCAAAAGGCAGGAAGGAACTGCACAGGCAGTTCAGGCAGGGACAGGTATCTTGGAAGAGTATAGGGACACTGCCCAGTTATGTAGCATTGAGGTCATGAAGTCCAGGGCACCGTTGGAGCTGAACTTGGCAAGGGATTCAAAGAATAACAGAATGGCTTCTACAGCTGTGACAATGAGAAAAGGAAGGTTAAAGAAAACTTAACCCCTTATGAGCAAGGCTAGCAACCTGGTAACAACAGATGAGGAGAAGGCTGAGGTTCTCAAAACCTTTTTCCTCTGTCTTCATTGGCAACCTCTCTCCTCACACCTTGAAAGCTGAAGAACCACAATGTAGGGACCAGGGGTATAAAGTCACTGCCACTGTAAGTGAAGATCATGTTTGTGACCACCTGAGGAACCTGAACATACACAAGTCTATGGGACCTGATGAGATGCATCCTAGAGTCCCAAGGGAATTGGAGATGCAGTTACCAAGCCACTCTCCATTACTTTTGAAAAGCCCTAGCATTCAGCTGAAGTCCTGATGACTGGAAGGAGGGAAACGCTGCACACATTTTTAAAAAGGGCAGAAAGGAGGACCCTGGGAACTACCAACCTGTCAGCCTCACCTCTGTGCCTGGGAAGATATGGAACAGATCGTCCTAGAAGCTCTGATAAGGCACTTGGAGGACAGGGAGGGAGGTGATCAGAGACAGCCAACATGGCTTCCCACAGGCAAGTCCTGCCTGAGCAACCTAGTGGCTTTCTACAATGGAGTGACTACATAAGTGGACAAGGGAAGAGCTATGTATGCCATGTATCTGGACTTCTGCAAGGCCTTTGACATGGTTCCCCCCAACATCCTTCTCTCCAAGTGGGACAGATATGGGTTTGATGGGTGGACTGTTCAGTGGATAAGGAATTGACTGGATGGTTGTATCCAAAGGATAGTGGTCAATAGCTCGATCTCCAGATGGAGATCAGTGACAAGTGGTGTGCCTCAGGGATCCATACTGAGACCAGTTCTGTTTACTATCCTCATCAATGATAGAGAGAGCAGGATCAAGTGAACCCTTAGCAAGTTTGCAGATGACACCAGGTTGAATAGTGTGATTGAAATACCAGAGGGATTGAATATCATCTAGAGAGACCCAGACAGGCTGGGGAGGTGGGCCTATGCCAGCCTCATGAGGTTCAACACAACCAAGTACATGGTCCTGCACCTGGGGTGGAACAATCCTCGTTATCAATACAGGCTGGGGGATGATGTGATGGAAAGTAGCCCTGCGGCAAAGGATTTGGGGATTCTGGTGGACAAAAAGCTGGACATGAGCCAACAATGTGCACTTGCAGCCCAGAAGGCCAATCACATCCTTCACTGCATCAAAAGAAGCGTGGCCAGCAGAACAAGAGACGTGATTCTGCCATGCTGCTCTGCTCTGGTGAGACTTCACCTGGAGTACTGCGTCCAGCTCTGGAGCCCCCAACATAAGAAAGACATGGACCTGATGGAGCAGGTCCAGAGGAGGGCCACAAAGATGATCAGAGGGCTGGAGCACCTCTCCTACAAAGACAGGCTAAGGGAGTTGGGGTAGTTCAGCCTGGAGAAGAGAAGGCTCTGGGGAGACCTAATAGCAGCCTTCCAGTATCTGAAGGGGGCCTACAAGAAAGGTAGGGAGGGACTGTTCAGAAGGGCATGTAGCAATAGGGTGAGAGCCAATGGTTTTAAAATAGAGAAGGATAGATTTACATTAGACATTAGGAAGAAGTTCTTTACTATGATGGTAGTGAAACAGGTTGCCCAGAGAGGTGGCGGAGGCCCCATCCCTGGAGACATTCAAAGTCAGGCTTTATGGGGCTCTGAGCAACCCGATTTAGTTGAGGATGTCCCTGCTTATTGCAGGGCTGTTGGACTAGATGACCTTTAGTGGACCCTTCCAACCCAAGGCATTCTCTGATTCTATGATCTCTTACAATGTGTGTGAGAAACCATAGTTTTCTCACTAAGCCACTCTTCCCTTAAAAAAAATGCCCTATAGTAATAAATTACAGTCCTGGAGGAAAAAAAAAATAGTTTACCTGAAATGAAGCTGGCCAAAAAATAAATGTATTAATATATATATAGTGTGTGCAAGGAGGTGCAAAAAATAAATGCTATATCGCTTCATTTGTGATAAGCAAACAAAACTAAGGTTAAATAAAACTGTCAAGAATGAAAATAGACCCTCCTAAAGGATGCTTGTATGCATCCTTTATACTGTCAACATCCAAGCGGGATTTCGCCTCTTCTGTGTAAGAAGAAAAAGAAAGGAACAAATCCAGCAAACTACCAATTTAATGGTTGCTTTTATGTAAATATATCAGCATGTGCACTCATGCACAGGAATATACACACACTGAGTGGTAACAGCAACTATGCCTGTCACATACACAAAGATGATGTCATTATTATCCATCTGCATTTAAAACGCATTTGCCATTAATACCTGGAAGCTCCCCCAGGACTGAAAGTTACAGTACAACCCTTCCAACAACACTCTAGTTGTTTCTAAAGGTTTATAAGAAGCCCAGCCTTGCAGGGAATTATGTTCACAGCTTTTGATTTCTGAAAATTCTTCTTAAGGCTATCTTGTGAACTTAAAAGAGACAAAGATGTGTTTGGTTAAAGTGGTAATACTTACACTCTTGTGTAAGTTTTATTTCTGAATATCACTTTGTATTGATCTGATATAATTTTTTTCTAATCTTCAGTGGTGTTAGGGAGTTTAATGAGGATTCAAGAAAAGACTGTCTAAAACCCAATGAATTGGACAGTACCAAGCTGTGACATCCTACTGCTTCTTGATATTCATCACTTTGCCTTTCTATACTTCAACAACTGTAGTTGGGAAAAAAAAAAAAAAAAACAACCCAAAGTCAGGCAATTATTGTAAACATAAATGTTATACCATATTATGTCAATTTGCATGGCAAAAAGGAATACAGAACTATCACAGAGTCAGGAGTAGGGTTCATTAATTATTGCAGAATGTTATCTCTGAATATTAATTGATTTTCTAAATTAATCCACATAGTTTCATACCCTTTTCAAGCATGTTTCCCATTAATATTCTAGTGTGTGAAGTTTGCTGCAGGTTAGAAACACTTTGTAGATCTATGTATGTTTCCTATTCAAGGTCTGCATAAATAAATTGTACTGGGTGAGATATTCCAGTAGTACGGGAAGACTTTCAGGATTCTATTATAAAATCAGAGTTTGTAATTCCAAACACTCACAGTGGAAATCCAGATATCAATCTTTTATTGTTATGCCAGTCACTCTATACCATACAACCTATATAAATGTAATAAACAGACTGCTGAATTGTGAAAGCATAACACTCAGGAAAGTTATTAATGATGCGTCCAGCTGAGGAAGTGCAGCCATCACACAGGCTCTGAGTGAACCCCCATGACAATGTAGACCCAGCTGGACAAAGGAGACCTCATTGCATGCCCTAAGCTGAAACTGATCATCTGAGTCCACTAGGAGCTAGATAATAAGGTAATACCTAATTCAGAAAGAAATACATACCCCCTGCTCAGGAGTAACAGGCTGCTCAGACCTCCAACACCATGTAGAAGCTGCAGTCTTGAGCAGAGAAATTGCTACATGTAGGAGCTGTTGGCTGTGGTCATGGTGAGCCTCCTATTCCCAGGAATCATCTGGGTTGGCTGATGTTGGCATGAGCAGAGCTGACATGTGATTTGTGTGAGGTCTGTGTTTGTAGGGCAAATATCAAGGCCCACCTGCTATATTTGTTCAGCCAAACAAATTAGCTTTAAGTTGTGTCTCAGTGACTGCTGTGATTCTGCTTGAGCAGCAGCCAGTCTCTCCATGATATACAGGAAAGGACATGCTGAAGAGCAGGTAAAACACAAATGAAATCTGCAATTTCTGCACTCAGTGACTCAGTCCACAGAAGACATAGAGGAGTTTTTTTTCCCCTGAGTAAACAGAGACCTGTAGCCTGGAAGAAAATTCCAGTCATAAGAGACTGAAAGGAAGACTGAGGAGTCACAGGGGGGCTAATCCAACACTACAGTGGATTACATGTTCTTAACTGACAGTGCCTACTTTAATTATTGCAGAAAATACATAGCTTCAAACTTGTCATTTAGCACATGGATTCAGGAAATCCAGTCTTAAAACTGCTCAACTACGCGCTCTGCAAAGCTTCAGCCATTTCAATTGAGGTAAATATGCAAAGCAATGCTGGTGCCGAGACCTTACCTATACTCCCTTATAGGCCTACCTATGAACTAGCAGTTCATAGAATCGTTTTGATTGGAAGACATCTTTAAGATCAAGCACAAAAATTAACCTAGACCTGCCAAGTCATCACTAAACCATGTCCCTCAGATCCACATCCACATGTCTTTTAAACACCTCCAGGGATGGTGACTCTACCACTTCCCTGGGCAGCTTATTCCAGTGCTTTGTGACCCTTTCAGTGAAGAAATTTTTCCTAATATCCAATCTAAACCTGTCCTGGCACAACTTGAGGATATTTCCTTTTCTCCTATCACTTGCTACATGGGAGAACAGACCAACCCCCCACCTCTCTACAACCTCCTTTCACGTTGTTGTAGAGAATGAGAAGGTCTCTCCTCAGCCTCCTTTTCTCCAGGCTAAACCCCAGTTCCCTCAATTGCTCCTTGTAAGACTTGTGCTCTAGACCCTTCACCAGCTTTGTTGTCTTTCTTTGTACACACTCTACCACCTCAGTGTTCTTCTTGTGGTGAGGGGCTCAAAAGTTTATGCACTATTCAAGGTGCAGCCCCACCAGCACTGAGAGGTACAGTCACTTCCCTACACTCTCAACTTGAAACCTTGATATCCTTAATAGCCCAGCTTAACAGGTGTGTACTTTGACAGACTATACCTAGGTACTTACAGAGTAGTTATCCACATCCGAGCTAGTCATTCTCAGGCCACTTTACATCCACTGGAGAGAAAGAGTGAAGTAGACATCTTCTTTTGTTTAAGTGCAACATATTTTGAAAGTGTCAGTTTCCCTCCAGTGACTACCATGGGATGTCTAAGTAACGAGGGTCAATAAGCCCTCATAAACTGCTAAGTTACAAGCACTAAAATCTCTTAATGCTTTTACTGGCCACTTTAAGTGGCTTTCTGTTCAACGTACATCTGTTGAAGGCAGTTCTTTAGTGCCAAGCTAACTGCAAAGACAGGCAACAAAGATGCTGACCATAGGGCTGAGGATGACAAATTAGCTCTGTATCATGAAAGCAGATGTTGGAACATTGCTGCTAAAATGCTTGTATCTGCCTCTTTGTCGCTATACTCCTCAACTCCTAATCTGTAAAATAGTGATAATGTACTTCCCCACCTTTTAGGAAACTTTTGAGTATAAATATTGTAAAAAGAGCAAAAAAAGCAAGATGAACTCCACTGCTAAGTATATATATATACCCATTCTCTCTTGGTAAGTTTGTCTGCTTTTCCTAAAATAAAATTAAAAGCCCTTTCAATCTTCAGTAATTAGAATGGTCTTTAAGAGGATGGTAGAATTAGTAATTTTCTTTTTTTGATATATCTTCATTATAATAAGAGTTCAATCTGAAAAAGCATTCAAGCCCCACTCCTCAAAGGTATTGAGATGGATAACTTATCAAGAAATCAGTCAGAGCTTTCATTGTAGATCCAGGTCCAAGGTACTTTTTAGACATGGTCAGCAGAAAAGCAGCTTAGTAAGTAGTAATGCTTTACCTAACTGAAATGCTTTGAAAACAAGAAAATGTTAACCATTTTGGAGTTTACTATTTTTCCATAGACTATTAGATTCACTGATTGCATTAAATGATGCAAAATATTCATATTTACCAAGTCCAAGTATAGCCATCCTTTCAAGGGTTGCTGCCACATCAGTTACGTAATGCTCCTAATACCTTCTCCAGCACCTGCAGTGGTGATGGAAAGACCTAGTGATTTGCCCAGGGTCACAGCACAGCTGTTCTGAGTTCTTACACAACCAGATTTTTTCAAAAGGCAGAATGATGCAGCTTTTTTGAAATACGTATTATTTTCCCAATTTCGTACTAGTGTGTCAGAAAGCAAATAAACAATTTTTGCCTAATTTAAAAGACTGGCTGAAGTAAATGAAGGTGTAATGCTACACAGGAACTGAGTAGGTGCATGGCACTGTGAACACAGGAAGAAAGAAGACTCACAGACCATAGAGATCATGGAAGTAGCTATTGCCAGAGATGGGAAGAACCTTGAAGCAGGGCAAGAGCAGATTCTCACCAAAGATGATAGCATCTCAGGCAACAAGAGGATAAGCCCTACCTTGGTGTACGAGTCTGCTCTTAATGGAAAGAGTAACAGGTTACACTGTTTTTCCCCCTTAAATTTCCATCACCCTTTCAGCAAGAGCATTTTAGATCTACAGGGTTTTGAGATGTTGTATTCCTACCTACTCTCAATTGCCCTGTCTGTTAATTTAAAGTTCTAGGGGTGATTTCTTTGTCTGATATTTATGTTCCCTTTTTCAGAAGACTACTGGAATATTTCCTCTATGCTGGAGCTGCCAGCACAGCAGGCTTCAAGGGAAAAGGTGTGTGCTTCTGCCACCTCCAGAACAAGATCAAACACAGTTTGTCTAAGAAAAAAAACCCATAACACTTCAAGACAGAAAACCGGAAGGCAAAATAAATTCATAAAATTATTTGCATATTTTACAAAACTTCACAAATCATTCAGAAGTTTCTACAGTCACGAGATGTTCTAATTCACCTGAAGCATTTTGTCAAGTTCTCTTATATTTATGGCATTTAATTTTGCATTAAATTTCTCCAGGATTCTGGTAAATTTGCTGCCTTACAGATTTAAAAAACAAAAAGCTTTCTGTGCTTTTGAGGCCTTGTCCTTCTTCTGTGTCTCAAAGAGAACTGGGAGTACCAATATTTTTCAAGTTTTTTTCAGAGGTTTCCTCGTCTTGACAGGGATAATAGATTGGCCTCAGAGGTCAACTTCATTCTCACCTACAGTTTAGGAACCCTGAAGACTGAAGATAATAAGAAAAAGAAAAACAGCACTCTTTAATCCTGTGGTATCACACAGAAATCACAGTTTCATGTTCAGATACAACTAGGTCATTTTCTTCCAAAAGAAATATAGGTTTGGCATACCAAACTTTCCAAAATAAGCCCACTGCTTTATTCACTAGTAACTGCACTTTTTCTTTTATTATTGGCAGTCACAAGGCCAAATGATTTCAAAAGCGACCAAACACTGATGTATTAGAAGAAAACACAGGATGACCTCTTCGTTTTGTCCAAATGCAAAACGTCTGCTTTGAAATGGCATTAGGTTTACAATTTCTTCAATAAAGGAAATTGAAAACAACTTGTAATGTATCCATTACATTTACCAGCAATTCCTGTCCTAAATTACTTCCTTTCAATCTCAGTGAAATTTTAACTCACAACATGAAGTCAGTTATAATACTAACCCGAGAGTTGCTTTCAATAGTGTAATTGATTCTGCAAAGCATTGGAAAGCTCTCCAAAATATCCTAAGATCTTTTCTGGCAGTCATACCCACTGCAGTAAATGACTCTTGACCCTTGTAGACTTACATAATGTGTGTGTGCAAATTCCCCTTTTCCTGACAGGGAAATTAGTTGGGCGGGATGCAGATCACAGCAATATTTATTGGAATATATTTTGTTAGGCTGCTGCTATTAAAGGAATCAAGCCAGTATTATTAAAAGCAGATAACTATTTATAACAGTACATTTGCTTACTCCGTGCCACTGTTGTGACATGCAGAGGTACAGCCAGCGGCACAGACACAGCCACACACGCAGGCACTCACAGTCACCGGGGCGTTTACTCACAGAGGAGAGCGGCACTGGCCTGACAGTGCCTTCTGGGCAGGTGTGCAGAGTCCCTCCTGGGGTCCCCTGTTCCCTCAGCAGCACACGCTGTCCTGCTGCCTCTGACACCACATGGCTGCCACTGCCACCTCGGATGTGGTCTGAGTTGCTGTGGTAGCTGTGCCCCCCCACCCTGCCCCGCCCCACGACAAAACAGACAAAGCAAACAGGGTGTGCTGGAGCCATTTGGTGCCTCAGGCATTAAGCTGCACCTCCCGGTACGTAACTGACACCTGAGGTGTCAGGACCCCTTAGTAAACAGGCTCGGGGACTGCACTTCCCCATGTTTTGTCTGGGCTGGTCCCCTCAATCAGTAAGAATCACCACAGTGCACTCTCGACTGGGGTATAAATGGGGTCCTGCCTAAGAGCAGGAGTTGCTTCTTCGCAGAGCAGAAGGTCTGGGAGTCAGACCCTCCCCTTGGACACACCATTCAAGAAGCCTTCCACGGATTGAGTGAGTCTCCATGGACTGAGTGAGCCTCACCACCCCACTCCCCCCACTCCGGGTGAGTGGTATCTTGGGCACTCTGGTGTGGGAGGTTTCCCCTTGATGAATAAGCATGTGCCCATTTTGGTTCATCTTCCTTTAAGGTTTACGTCAGGAGTCCTGGGTTTTATTGCAACTTTGGTTTCAATGAACTCCATTTTGGATAGCGGCTGTTTGTTTTGTGGGTGCCTCTGTGACAGTTGCACAGCCCTTCCTTGGTGCTAGCATGGGCTGATGGTCTTATACATGCTCGGCAGACTCTGTGTCTTTCATTTCTTGAAGGTGCAGCAGGATGACAAAACAGGTCAGTGTTTGGGAGATTTTCACCCATCTCCTCTAAGCACCTGCTTTTCCTCTCCAGCCTTCTTTGTTCTCACCCATGGGTGTAGGTAGGACCCATTCACACACACTTTCACAGAAGGTGTCTTTAATGATATGTGAATGTGTGTTTGAGTCCTGACTTCAATATACTCTTCTCCCTCTCATAGAACAATGCCATAGAACAAGCTGTGTCTCTGGTGGTCCCTGTTAATACATTAAAATAAAAAGCACAGCTAACAGGGATTACATATACTTTTGGGGATGGGAGGACAGGACTGCCAGACTCCCTACTTTATTCACATCTGAAAGCAGTGTCAGTAAATAAACCCCAAAATGTTAGTAGCAAGTATTGTATTGTAACAGACACAAAATGTCTCTTGTGTTACATGCAGAGCCAACTGCACTGTTTATAATTAAGAAAAACTGAGCCCAAGCCCCAGCTGGTGTTTGACACAGTTGCCAAAGTGGAGTATCTGGCCCATTAAAAAATAAATATTGTTGATAGGTCCCCATGCAGTAATCTGAAATTATTGCTCTGAAAACTGTGAAGTTGATAATGTGAAATGAGTTAAAAATGCTTGGCTGAAAGCAAAGCACAGTGGATTTTCTTGGGAGAGGATGTGAGAGGGGGCCACAGCTCCCTTGGTTAATCTGACTGCACCAAGCCACTTGGTAGAGTCACAGACAAGCTGGGTTCTAAGTCTTTTCCTTCTCTCTTCCCTTTCCTTCCATGTAACATGTAGAATTTCATATCCAGAGAAGTGGATTGGAGAATGAAGAATGAAATGAGTAATGTAATTTGGTGCTTATTGTCACAGAAGACACAGCATGGTATTGGCTTCTTCCATGTCAACAGCAAACAAAATTCAATTACTGTTTGGATATAATCAATTATTGCCAAGCTACCTGCCAAGTCTGTTTGCTCTGTTGGCATGAAAAGAGCAAGTCCTCCAGAAAGGATGTCAAGTATTCCCATGGTAAAGAATGAAGGCAAGGAGAAAAGAAACATAACATTAATATATACTGAATTTCAGTAAGAGCATTTGGGGCCATAGTTTTGTTGTGTAAAGCTTCTAAAGTGTAACAAGGAAAGTAGTGTCAGAGCAGATCCCAGATGGAGCTGAAAAGGCTATCAGCTGTGCTTTGCAGGCATTCTGCAGTGCCTGGAGAAAAAAATGCCTTGCAGCTGGTCAGTGGAAAAATCACTGCAATGCTCAAGAGTGAAAATGTCACTGATATTCTATCTCTACCACCATAATTTATGCACACAACAAACTTTCTCTGATCCTTTTCAATTAAACTAGAGAAGAAAAGCCAAATGCCTGTGGAAAAAGGCACTCATGTGTACTGATGCTTTTTAGAATCTATTTCTCTATTCAGTAGAAGAGGGCTGTGAGCCTATTCTACATCCCTATCCAAATATCTTTAATCTTTATTTGTTAATTGACATAAGATAGCAAATATCCAGTAGAGATGTGGTTATATTTTGCTAATCTTGCAAGTAATAATTGCCATGTAGCTTCTGAACTATGGAATTTTGAGGTAACGATCTTGTTATGGGAATGATGAATTGAGAAAATAGAGTCCAGACAAAGAAGGGAAATACATCTGCTTGTCACTTTCTTACTTTGAGAACAGGGGAGGGATTGGATTTTATATTATTTTAAGGTAATAAAACTTGGAATACATAGGCAAATCTATACTTGGTCACATCATTATAGGCAAGTGCATCATACTAGAAGGTCTCAATTTCGAGAACTTCTTTTGAAAAATACTGCTGTTGACAGTGTGTTTTCTATGTGCATAGTGAGGATTAGGTGCATATGGAAATTGTAGCTATATGAGCATTTTACTTTATCTGACTTCAACTTATACTCCCTGTGAATTTTAGAAACTGACATGGGTTATAACTTAGAACCCAGAAAATACACTATTTGCTATAATGAACCTCTGCAGAGAGCAATGCTAGAAAAACAAACTGAAGTCATCAGTAACCTGGTGGTAAATAAAAGGGGCAATTTAGCAAGATCATTTATTTAGCAAGTGGAAGTAGATACTTTGCCTTCACTTTCAACTTTCTACTGGCCCAACTGGTTTTTCCTGAATACTGATTATTTCTATTAGGCAATTATTATGAAGATACTGATGCTGTTGGAGCTCAAACAGGTACTGATGCAGCGATATAATGTCACATGATCCATATAGTCCAGGTTCTCCCCTACAAGGCAGGGCCACACTTCCATCCTCTTGACTGCAGTTTTGACGTTCATAATGTGGACATAAAAGCAGGTTGATTTATTTTCCTGATTTAGTCTGCAGTGGTCAAGTATCCTCAAGGAGCACACATTTTGTACACTTCTACAATTTTGTACAGTCTGTACATTCTGTGATGTACAAATCTTATTATATGTTTTCCTGTTTTTTGACTCTCCTTTTCACCACCTTTCTACTTTTCCCCAGTCCCAAAGAAACAACGTACTGATGACTACTTTATCTTCATTGGTCCTATTTTCAGAATGCTTGTTACCTGTGCCTTCTCAGCCTTATGTGTTATTGCTGATACCTTTACACTAGGCATTGCTGACTTTGAGGATTTTAATCCCCAAAATATCACTAGACACCCATAATCTGAGAAGTTTGGTCATCTCTCCCACAGCTCCCCCTCAAATACCTGTAGACACAGATAGCCTTATGGTACTACCTGTAATTTTTTCAACTTTTCCCTGTGCTATTGCCACATCCAGTGGTTTCTCATGTTGTGTCCAGTGATTTTCTATACCCCATTCAGTTATCTCAGCCATTAGGGCGAGTCAGTGCCCTAATCATTTATTTGCAGCCCTAATGTCCTCAAGCAGTAGGTACAGAATTACCTGTGAACAATAAATAGTCTTTATTGTATTGTATATTTACACTTCATAATATGTTTCTGTGTGCAGAAGATCTCAAACTCCTCCACTGTGTGGGGAGCAGTGAACTCCAGTTTGTATTCATGGTTTATCTGTTACTGACATTAAACCTCCACACTGGGCTTTACATCAGCTAAAAGAAAATACAGGGTGAATGAGAATATAGGAGCTACTGAGAGTTTATTCAATTGTACTGAAGTATATCTTTGTTCACTGATGCTACTACTACAGTGGTACATGAGTTAATTGCATTCATATAAGGTAATAGAGAAAACAAGCTAATGTTCTAACAAAGCAATCACTTTTTAGGAAATGTATCAGAATAACAGACTCCACTGTAAATTTTGTAAGAATGAAATAATTCCATTTCTAATGCCTTGTCGTGCAAAAGAAAATGACAGTATGCGACAATGTAATGCACTTACCAAAATAATAGAACTGTCATGCTGGGCCAGACTAAAAATCTGTTCAGCACAGTTTTTTAATAGTAGATAAATGATGGCTTCTTTTGCAAAATAAGTATTAAAACAGCACCAGCAAATGACAATTCCAGTGCACTGTCCTCATTTTCAGCAATTTAAAGCTTAGGGACTTCCTGGGTCCAAGCTTGTATCCTTGTTGCTGTGTATATTTATATCAACAGGCACTGATGGATTTTTTTTCCCCATGAAATAGCTCTTTAGGAGATAGAATCAAGTATTATCACCATTCCAGCCAATGCATAATGCTATAATGTTATGTTTCCAAATTTCTGCAGAGAGTAAAGTGATTCTGAAATGATGATACTTAGTAAATGAATCAAAGAAAAAAAGGGTAAGAATCTTCTGCATGTAGTAAATAATTTTAAAAGTGAACACCTTAGAGCAACACCACCAGGAAAGGGGATTTTGCTTTCTTTTAATCCCAAACCCTTGTTTGCTGAAATTTTTTAGTTATATAACTGATTACATACGATGTAATCTATTATTTTAGGCTACTGACACAATGCAACATAAACCTTTTCATTGCCTTTATTAATACTATATATTATGACAGGAACAAAAAAAAAACAAAACCCCACCTTATTAATTTGGACTTATTTTTAAAATTGTAACAGTGATAGCAGTAATTTCCCCCCTGCAACCCAAGAATGTATTAAATCACAAAATGAAAAATTCTTATCCCGGATATTTTAGATTCTAACATAAATATGCACATAAATAACACAGAAGAAGAAAACAGATCCCTGGTTAGCATGGAAAGTAGGATCAGAAAATAAGTGAACAGAAGATACTGAACCTCATCTTGATGACAGAGATGTAACATCACAACTTACAGGTCAGAAGTTAGTATTTACACACATCATCCCCACACAAACACAAAGTTACAGAGAGAGAGGTGCTGAAATAATGTTATTAAGATTACAAAGGAAAACACTCAGATATGAATACATTTATGATACTGTGGTGAACTTTACTTGCACATCTTGTTTTTCTGAAATAATGAAAAGGAAGCCTCTGGAGATGAATCAGAGCTGAACAGGGAGATAAATGTGTACTGGTAGGATCCTTACCTTATCACAAAAGGATAACTGCAGTTAGAGAGGCAGGAGCCTGTACTGTAGCAGCTGAATAGTTCTTGGTAAACTTTTTAACAAGTAAACAGTAATTTTAGGAGGTTTGACTTGAAAATTGAACCCAAAGTGATCAGCTCTCACAACTGTGACAGTCAAAGGTAACCCTGCTTTGTGTGAAGAGCTCTAACAAGCCGATTCCAATTTGGTATCTGAGATTACTTGCTTAGAGAAGAGCTTGAGATTGCTCTGTGTGCAATAGTAAAGCTTGTTAGTTGAGGTGCCTGACCTGCCCTCTCTCTGACTGTTTGGAATCTCCCCCATAATACATTTTACCACCCACTCAGTTAAGCTGATTCATCATGTACATGCATTCATGCTGTGAGCCAGACCAATGAAATCACCAGTATTAAAAACTAGTATTATCTTTTTGGTGGGTATTCAGCATTTTCTGTTAGTTTCTCAGACTCTTAATTCCCATCAGCTGGCTTGCAGCACAGCCTTCACAAGCAGTGCAGAGTGTGACAAACTCTGTTGGAGTCTAGGAACAACTGATCAAATTGGTAAGGGAGACAAACTGATGTAGTAGTTCAGCCACTAGAGAAACTGTGCAGCGTGGTGACACCTCACAGCCTGGCTCTTGGCCAGGCTGGTATCAACACTGAAGCCAATTAGCCCGGCTGGGCTCCAAGCAGTCAGATGTGGAGCTGGGTCAGCTGCCTCTCCATTACACCCACCAGTGCTCCCAATTCTAAGGAAACAGTTCAGAGGCATCTGCACTGCATTACTAGCACGGGGTTAGCTTTTGTGGCTTTAGCTGTCTGCAAGAGCAGCTGTGCTGCTGAGGCTGAGCTAGCCTTGGAGTCAGCACCAGCTGCAGGGTGTTCTGCCTGCCCCAAAGTGCAGCTGGATCCATGCTGGCTTTGCACAGGGTCAGTTTGTACATCTATATTACCTGTGACATGCTTAATCTGCAATCCAGATATCATCTGTGGAGAACTCAGAGATGACAATTACTCAGTTCAGTTTTTTAAAGCATTTAGTAAGTTGTATGGATGTATGCCATGAAAAACTCAAGAGGAAATTAATAGTTCTGCTTTCAGACTATAATTTTGCTGTAAATAAGATGTCCAAACATGCAGGCAAAAACACAGTGGTGGGCGCTTGTATTTTATTTAGTACTTTATCCTACACCCTGAATGAGGCAGGGGTTGTATAGAAAAAGCCCACACTAATTACAATTATTAACTTTCCCATTACAAAGAAACAAAACAAAGCAAGTGAATATTTGCAGGCAACCTTAATTGCAATGTCCTCTAACTTTTAAGGCATCACCATGGCAACCATGATGAAGTTCTTTATATATGTAGCTTCCTGTTTCTTATAAGTTTTTATAGACAGCCTCAGATTCAGTTATAATACTGTCATTATGTGTGTGGCTACCTTACTAAGAGTACATTATTGAGAAGAATATTAAAGCATGGGAGATTGTGATCTGCCACACTAGAAGCAAATTAAAGTTAAGAAAGAGTTTCAAAAACTATATGGAAAAAACTATATTTATTTACAATGCGTGTGAAAAGCATGTTAAAGTAGATTGTGTTGGCTGAACAGAGAAGGAGAGAAACGTTAAAAAAAAAAAAGTATATCTAAGCATATGAGTACAGAATTTTGTAAGGTCTTGAATAAACCATGCAATAGAGATGACATAAGTTGTAATGACAGAACAAAAAGATATTAACCCTGAAGGACATGTAATAGAGATAGCATAAAGGCAGAATATGAAAACTTCATTAAAAATTTAACTTTGTAGGGAAAGCATGGGAATTATTTCAGGCAAAGACAGATGGATTTGGCAATGGGTTACTTCTGAAGGGGACAAAGGTATACACCTGTGAGACAGAGATACCAGCAAAGGAGAACAGGACAGCACAAATAAAGAGGCTGGCACTTTCTAAACTACCTTACTAGAAGTTAGCTGCTATGTCTATAAATAGCCTTTCAATTAAAACAGCCTGATACTGGAAGGTTGTGAGCAGTTGGCATTCCTATTGGTTATGAATGAAGTAAGGGGTACATGCAATTTCTGAATCTCAGGGCTAGGATAGGAACTCAGTAAAAAAATTAGTTGATATAGACATTAGTGCAGTAGTCTGAAGTCATGTATTGAGCTAGAAAAGGAGGCCAAAATGTAGTTCGTAGACTGTCATTCAATACACACCAGAGGGAGAGAAGTAAGTTTCCTGCATTGTGATTCCCATGTCAGAATTAGCATATTACCTAAACAATAAGAGGTACAAAAAAAGACAGGTATGAGATACAAAAAACATAAGAAAAGGGTGAAGGAGAGCTTTCAATATGATGTAACACAGCAAAGATCTCTAAGGGGTACAGCAAAGCACTTTTATGTATCTAAGATGTGAAGCCTCGTGCTCTACTTGTACGAAGATAAAAGAATTCTGTCTTGTTTTCTCCATGCCTTTACTGAGTGTGCTAACTTCCAAAGTGGTTTAACTGTTATACTACCATTTCTTTCAATCAGTGTTTGCTAAAAGGAAAACTTTCCACTGTCCTTGTGGTGGAAGGTTGTGCTGGTGGCTGGTTGCTGTACTCCACCCTGATCCCAGCTCTGTCCAGTTAATTGTCAAATGATGACTAGCTCAGCATTAGAGGTCCAGAAAGTGTCTAGGGCCAGTAAATCCTGATCAAGGTGGGTTTTTTGGTTTGGTTTTTTTTTTTTCACAGTGGTTCAAAGTAGGACCCATACATCATCCTCAGCTTCCTCCTTCAGAGATTACATAGTTCTTTATTTTGACTACTGGCTTTTGCAGATGCTGCTCCTGGTTACCATAATTTACCTGTGTCTGACTGGTTGTTGTCAAGGTTTCTGAAGCCTTCCTCAAATTTACATATATTTGTTCCTAAGCCTCAGTCATGTTTGCTTAGAGAAAATTACCTGTTTTACAACAGTCTGCTATACAATAGGTAGCCAGAACTTCTCTTTCCAGTGCTTCCACTATTCTCAGTGCAGTGTCTATATTCATGATTTTTATAACTACAATAATAATTTCATCAGCTGCTGTGACATATTAAAAGTTACGGGTTAGCATTACCAGGAGATGTATTATTCTTGCACTTAAGTATTCCTTCAACTAGCCAACGTAAAACCTATAACCAGTGGCACCACGGGATATCTTCCCAGTTATCAGTACGATTTTGTTTACAATCATTTGTGTTCATGGCCAACCCCATGTGACTTTGTTTGCTAAAAATCTGGTTCTTTTTTTCTTCGATGTCTGTTTTAAATCTGCTTGAAGTTAATATAGTATTTTGCTTTAAAAAAGATACAACATATTGCATGTGACAATGGAGTCAAATGTTACCATTGCCTGAAATAATGAAGTATTGGACTAAGTGCTTCAGAAAGGTCCCATGATATATTCTGGTCCCATGTACATTCACCCTACCAGCACTGGCACAAAAAATCATTGCATATGATGAGTCATTGTAGCTCTATGATCACAGAGCATTTTCTACAGATATTCAATAACCTTCCAAATTACATATTTCACAGAAGTAGGTCAAATTAAGCAATGATTGAAGACTAACATTTCTGCAAGTACCCAGCTATTCAGATTTTATCAAGATAATACCATAGAGAAGTGCTCTGCGTATTAAGAATGAGTTATCTTTTTGTAATAGAGATCTAAAACTGCTGTGGGTAATACAAAGGTCATTTCTTTTGTGACCTCTTTTTAAGTTTCTGCTCTTGCTCTCTTCAGGTGCCATTAACTCATGTTGTACAAGATCAGGGTAAGATCTGAGTCACTTCATTAAAGTGAGAGGAAAACAGCAAGGGAACTGAACACAGAAATTCCTGTTCATGTGGAATCTCCTGCACATGTCAAAGAAATGCACTGACACTCTACAGCTAGGCTGTATCAAAGGGTCTACCAGTGCATGGCTTGGATAGCAGATTGGCATCTATTCTTTATTTCTTAGATCTTGTAAGGGACTTAATTTTCAGATTTGTTTCCCCAGTGAACAAGACCAAAGGAACATACACTGTTGATTTGTGTCTACCTTTAATATTGCCCTTTACATCATTTGCTGGACATTTCATTCCCTGTTCACATTGCCTTTTAGAGCTAAACCAGTCAATAGTTACCACCTGGACCACAGTGCTTACGCCAGTAGAATCCTGTAGAGTAAATACAGTTAGCTACAGACTTTGACAGGATGCACAAACAGATGTCACTGACCATTAGTCACATCTCATGTCAGAAAAGAAATTTGGTGTCCCAAGAAGATACAGCTGCAGCCACCATTACTTGACTCAGACATAGTAACTGCAGATGAAGGCTCCAGTGTGGAAGGCTATGTACCAAAAAAGCAAACAAAACTTCCTGTGGACTTTCCATAGAAATGAAATAGAAGGAGAAAGAGAGGATTTAAAATAGTACAGCAGAATGATCACAAGGTAAAAATATAGCACTGCTGCTCAGCAAAATAAGCAGAAATTACAGAACATTAGCTGCTGAAGCAGTAACAGATTTTTTTTGTAGACATATTGAAGGTGGTCAGAAAGAAAATTCCCATTCTGTAGAAAATTCTGACATTTTGGAATCTATTCTTACTCTGATTAAAATGAAAAATCCAAATGTCAATGTTTTCGAAGATACAGTTCCAGGGCAATATTTCTTTGGAAATGACAGAATTTCAGTACAAGTTTCTTGTTAATAAGTTGAATCATTAAACTACAAGATATTATATGTATGTGGATATATCTGCTATTACTTACAATGCATGAAATAATAAAACATTATTTAGAACAGTCAAAATGAAACTATGATTCATAGTATAAATGAAAGATGATGAAATTGTAATGAAATTGTCTTATCATACTACAGTGAGAAGTCTTCTTGTTACAGTACTTCAACTACTTTCAGTAATTATGTAGGAATGGTATTAGGTTTAATGTCATATCAGTATAATGGTTTATACAGTTGTGGTGGGTTGACCCCGGCACAGCACCAGGTGCCCACCAAACCCTTCTATCACTCCCCCCGACCCCTGTGCTTCAACACTGACTGCATTAATGGTCTTCTTGGATGGCCCTTTTTTAACGGCTGTCTTCCCTCTCAATTCCTGTACACGTGCTTCCAGCTTAAAAGTTGGTTCACCATCCCACTTCCTCATATCCTCCCCCTGGTCACGCAGGAAGAACCAGAGTGCACCACGTGGCATACACCTTGGGCTCCCTTTCCCTCTGACTGGCTGATTCCTTGGGGGACTCCTGATATCCAAGGCAATAGCCCTTAGGGACGTGGAGGTACCAAGACTCTCTTCAAAGTTCTGAAGCCAGGAAGCAACAGTTTCAATGGTTGGATTATCCATTTGTGGATAATACATTGCTGCCAAGCTGGCAGAATATGATGCTGGCGCATTCTTAATCACTTTCCTCCACATGGCCCTTGTACACTGAACATCCTCTGGATCTTTAGGATGCTCGTCATCATCTAAATCCCCATAGATTACTTCCAGTACTGCTAGTTCCCTCAGGTACTGGATACCTTCATCAGCAGTGGACCATTTTCCTGAGGAGGTGGCATTCATTAAGTCTTCCTTGAATGGATATCTTGCTTTGACACTTGAAAGGAGCCATTTCCAGAGACTGCAAATTGCTGCCTCTTTTCCAATCCCTCTTTCAATGCCACGATTCCTAGCAAGGGAGCCCAGCTGTTGGGCTTCCTTACCTTCCAGCTGTTGGGTGTCAGCCCCAGTATCCCAGCTTCGAAGCAGCCAGGTAACAATCCGTTCCCCTATCTGGCGGCTGTAATCCTTCCTCGGGTCTCTAAGTTCTGACAAAGTCAGGGACCGGGTGGTCTCTGCCTCTTGCTTCAATTCTGTCACCCCCTCCTCCTGTCTTCCTGTTGAGGGTCCAGCTTGCTGGTCATGTTCTTCCTCCTTGTCCACATCCCTCACTAACCGAGGGTAGGGGCCTGTTGTTCTCCTCATCCACTGCTTCTTTTTTTTACTACTGGGGCAACTTTGGAAGTTGTTGTTGCAGTCCCTATTTCAACTCCGGTGTCTTCAGATGCAGTTTGGGTCCCTGCCTCAACCACAGTCTTCTGAGAGTACTCAACTGTGGCTCGATAGGCACAGGCCAGGCCCTAGTACAGTGCTAAGAGCTGTTGGTTCTCATCGGGGTAGACAAGGCACCCTTCTATTAGATGCTGTGTCAGCTTGCCAGGGTGGCTTGCCTGTTCAGGAGTAAAGTCCCAGGCTACTGGAGGTGACAACCGTCCTAGGAACCTGCCCAAATCCTGCCAGACCCCTTGCCACCCAGGGACAGGCCGTCTCAGGGCACATTTCGGTGCCACCCCACCTGAAACTTGTCTCCTCTCACACCAAACTGGGACCAGACTACACGCAACCCGGATTAGGACAACGATATTGATTAGCAGTATCCCGAAGCTCACATAAGGGTGGACGAGGACCTTGGGAGCATGCACGAATAAATCATCTACATCAATTTCCGGTAGAAAGGGAGAGATAGATTCATTCATTTTCTCCCCAAGGTAGCCCCCCCAACACAGCAAAGCCACCAATGCCAGTGTGAAACACATCGTTACTGTTTGTGCCAGGGTGCTCCCGCGGCCCTTCATCCTCCCGAGACAGAAGCTTCCCCAGCACATTGAAGCTATCAGTGCAAAAGCCAAGCAAATAGACATTGTTTCAGTAAATATGTTAGAAAAACACTAGATAAGCGGTGCACGCAAACTCCGTGGTCTGCACAGGAGTTTGCTACTAGTATCTAAAGCAAAGCAAGCAGGCAGGCAAGGAAGTGAGCAAGCAGCTGCTCGTGCCCCACGTTGGGCTCCAAAAAGGAACTGTGGTGAGTTGACCCCGGCACGGCACCAGGTGCCCACCAAGCCCTTCTATCACTCCCCCAACCCCCTTCAGCACGGCACGCAGGGAGAGAATGAGACGCAAAGCACAGGGGTGTGGGTTATGATAGATAAGATGTTATTCTCTACTTCCCGTCCACAGGCGATGTCGGGCCGAGTCCAGGAAGCAGGGCTCCAGGAACACGCAGCAGCCGCTTGGAGGACAAAGCAGAATGCCCCCCCATCCTCCTCCTGCCCTCTCCCTTTATAGTTGAGCTGACGTCATATGGTATAGAATAGCCCACTCGTCAGCTCAGGTCGGCTGTATCTTCTCCCCCATTTTGCCCCCAAAGCCTCTGGTGCCGTGTGAGCACTGGCAGTCATAACACGGGTGTGTTATCAACACCCTCCAGCTCCCAGTGCTGCAGCATGAGGGCTGGGTGGGGAAAAGCAGCTCAGCCAGACCCACTACAACAGTCCATTTTATACAAACAAGGCTTCAAACACAGTGATTGCCTGATTTTATTTATTTGTTGTTAACTCAAAGGCATTCAGGTAGTTTCATAGTCAGTGTTTCATAAGGCACTCAGATATGTTTTGCATTAAAAAAGCTAGCAATTTGTTTATTGGCAGGTGCCGTCTTAGCAGTGAAAATGTTTTGAGTCCAGTACAATAAACTTAGAACTTAAATGGATTTACTCTTAAATTAGTTGCATTTTTATTACAAAAGTGATTGAATTCTTGTTTTTACATGTTCTTGCATTTATATTTTCACAGCAGTACTTATGGGAATTTAGCTATACAAGTCCCATAACTGCACTGAAAATTTATTCCTTGGTTTATTATTTTGTAGTCTTTAATAAATAACCACCTTGAAGCATATGGCCTAAATATACTGGTTTTGTCAGCTATGTATCCAGGTTTTTCTGACTGCTGGGAATTAATTTATAAAAGAAACACTTAGACAATACTTATAGTGTCCTGTAGCATGCTTAGATGTCTTTTACTGTGGATTTCATTGCTTCAGTGAGTTTTAAAAAGCATTTATTAAATTTAGCGTTTCATTGAGGGAAAATCACAAGATACAAGAGACAGAAATCTCACTTTCCTAAGAGCTTAAGCAGTGTGGTTTGTTAAGGTCCCACAGTGCTCTCACTAGGGCTTATTAGCCCTGATCTGATAAAGTGGTGAAGATCCATCAGACTCCCAGAGGAATTGATTTAGAGCAGTGTGTCTGTGTCCAGGCACGCATACAAGTGAGGGATATCATTTACTTCGTTGCTGGACAATGCGCTCACTGGGTCTGTGTGTGGCCAGCATCCCACAGGAAAGCCTTCGTGCAGTCCGTGAGACATGCATGTAAGGTCTGAGGTACAATCCTTGGATATTTTGGCCTCACGTGGACTCCGTTTGTTCAATAAAGATAAAATTATACTCAAGGACTCAGTTTGATTAGATATGGAAATTAATAAAATGGTCAACACGGCAGTCTCCACAGTATTTTTGTTACTAAATTCCATTTATTTTATTCTATTCCTCTCATTTTTAGCTAAGATATAGAACTGAATGATATTTATTAGGTCACGCTTGTAACCTCACCTTTTTAATTTCCTGAATCAGCCACCAAATGAGATGCCTCAGGCTGCTCAATCTGTCAGAGATATTTTTACCAGCCTGTCTAAAGATACACACACATATACAAACAGACACACAGAGCACTTCTTAAGCTATGTTCCAAGTGGCAACGTCAGAATTTTTTTCTTGAGCCATAAAGGCCATATGTGTAATTCAATTTTAAAGAGACCTCTGAACACAGATCTTGTTACGAGCATCCAAGATACAGGCAAGTGTCTGTTGTAACTACACTTTGAAGTAGCTCTGCTTCCTTTGTACCTGTCTCACCTGTTTTTTGCTTGTGGGACCTCTTTGGATCTCTGAAGAGGGACTCAAGTATATCTGTAACAGAATCCCCCTCCTCCTCACCATGCCAAACGATGGGGAGAACAAGCTGGGCCGTACCTGCACTTACCTGTGGCCTTTTCTCTCTCCTGTCTGTGCTCTGACCTCTTGGCCACCTCCATGTGTTTCAGCACTGGCAGTCTCATTTACATTTGACAGCAGTTCCTATAAACCCTGTGTTTCTCCTGATTCCCAGGCCTGTTAACATGCACTTCCTTCAAGAGCAGTGCACAGACATTTCCATCCAGGCTCTTGTCCTGCATGCAGGTTCAGGTATTCCTTGTCAGAGACATGCAGATAATAATGCTCCCTCTTGGTTCCTTGTCTTGCACAAAACATGTGTACCTCCATACTGTCATGACATTTTATGCAGAAAATTTTCGACACAGATCTCTTGAAAACATATTTCCATTGATTTTAGTCAGTTATCTGACACATTTTTACAGATTTTCTCAATCAAGGAAATTCTTGTGTGTGGAAATCCTTCCCTGTCTGTTCCTACTCTGAGTCCTGGTTATTTTATGAAAATTAACAACATAGTACCAAATTAATCTTTCAGGTCAGTCTCCCCGTTTTCCTTAAATCCTACTCAGTGCAGCCTGGATAAGTTTATGCTATTGAACAGTACAGAACTGTAACATTTAATAAACCCAAATATTAGTTTGACTATTATAATACCACGTATCAGCATCTGAAGTAATTACACCTGAATTTTTAAAGTTTTTTTTTTTTTAAACAACATAACTATTTGTACGTTTTTGCATATCACAGAGGATTTGTCTTTGTCAAATACATTTTTTATTTGCTAGCTGTAACCAGTCTAAATAAATCTGATTGCTACCATGCAGAAAAATAGAAAAAAGTAGATAAGCAAATGAATTTCCATTTCATCCCAAGCTCATAAATTCTTCAGGCAAAGCTATTCAAAATACAGATAAATTAAAATGTAATTTACTTTTTTCTTCCACTTCAGAAATTAACGTCTGTGTTCTTTGCTTAGCCCCTATTATTCCTATCATGCTAAGTTCTAGAACACTGCACACAGGCAGATGACACTTAGCAACTGATCTTAGTGGGGATTAATTGGTTGTCTTGTTCAAATTGTATGCTTCCTAAATAAAGATCAAAATGCATTCCTACTCACAAAGCATTGTTTTCCAGAAAAACTTCTGTGAGCAAGCAGTTCAGCAAACAAATACAACGAATAGTGTTATTGTTTCTCAGTTTTTCTTCACACATAATCCAATTTTTATTAACATTTATGGAAATAGCTGTCATGGACATCAGGGATCAGTGCATAAAATCTTGTTCTTTTATTTGGAATTAATTTGTCATAATTATTTTTACTGAGTTTAGATCCTCTATTGTAATGTGATCACTTCAAGATTCCAGTCTAAAATTGGTATGACAAAACAAAACCAAAAATTTTATACAAAGCATAGGGTTGTTTTGATTGCAGAAAGTCAGCATAAAGACCTTGGAACATTCATCTATCCTAACACCATCTTCCAGAGTGCACCTGAGTAGTGGCCCAGAAGGTAGCCTTTTAGTGGGGGGCAGAGGGGTATTATTAATTTCTCCGCCTTCTCTTTTTTTTTTTTTGTCCAAACTAAAATATTGGAGATTTCTCCAATATTATGTTAGAAATGTCTAACGATTATAGCTGAAGTGACTTCTTTCTTTGAAAAACATTTCTTGCTAGCTCTTTATTGAGAACTGCAGGTCGGGATCCTCACCCTGTATATCATCTTTGGGTAAAACCATTCTCTCATTTTATAAAGGATTTTCTTAAGACCTGAAGCCTGAGTGACAGATCTAAGAGACAGCTTGTCCTGACCATTCACAAAGATAAAACTCTCACCACCTTGCATCTCAACATCTGAAAGGATTTTCTTTTTATTCCAGATTAGAAAAGACTGTCCTCTATATTAATAACCATAGAGATACTGCTACAAAGATTGTGTTTCTACTCCATCAAATTTTAACCATTATCCATCTTCCCTCTGTTTTCATGCTCTGTACTGTGTTTAATATATTTCCCTTCTCTGTATCCAGTCTTGTTAGTAATTTTTCCTTGAGTGGACCACAATTATATTTTGTCACCAACCGGGGAAAATTTTCAAGCATACACCCCTGTGCTTGACAGTACCCTTTGCCACTTAGGAGAAGCTATTTGTACACAACTGAATTTGTCTTTATCTACTTTTAGTAAACCCTTTTTAAATTAAATTGCCTGTGAAAAAAAAATAAATGCTAAAAATCAGGCAACAGATATGGTAGCAGGACTGCCTGTTATATTGATATGCATGGTCTTTTTCTGCTGCTTGTACCTATCTGATGTTTCATCCCTTGCATTTAGAATACTGATTTTTTGCAGAAGAGACCTTTTGTTATTTTGATACTAGTTTCTAATACAGCGGCAAGTTAGCCTGTGAGCAGGACTGATGTTAATATAGATAATGACAATAACAACATCAGCAGCTAACTCTGGGAAATAATCATGTACAGAATGCTCTTATGGCTGGAGAACTGCCAAAATGAACTTTATGCTCTTTTTTCCTTTTCAGCGAACTCCTACCTGTCCCCAGTTTTCAACATATGTGCCACAAAATTGGTTAAGATTCCAGTCCAGTGCAAGGTATTACATGTTGCCTACATTCACTTTATAAAAAATTTATCATGCAACTTTCTGACACTTAGATTAATGCAATGAAACCAGTATGAGTTACGTACAGTCTTCAGGCAGTCTCTTCTGAGTCATGCTGATCTTGTGTACAGTAATGAGACACTACAACCAGTCACTTGTGCTGTGACTGAGTGATGAGATGGAGAGCCTTTACATCACAAGAAAACTAGGGCAAAGCACAAATATTTCCAGCAGATCAGTATTTCAGCAGGAGCAGCCAATGAACTCTTTTAGCATATGTCTGGAATTATTTCAGATGAGTCCCCAGCAGTGTGAACTGTGTCAATTGTCACATAACAAGGTGCAGGCATTACAGTGAAGTGCATCTTTACAACGTGTTACCACTTTTACTTGTTTCTTTGTCATTGTCGCGTCTGACTGTGAACAAAGTAATAAGAATGAGGAAAATCTGTAGTCTTGTGTTGCTTTCTGGGATTGTTAAACCCAGGACAGGAGGACGACTCAAGATTCACAAGGTAGAATAAAACCATACAAACTTGAGGAATATGTGGTAACTTAAGCATCAAGGTGCTTGAAGGAAGCAAAGATTTAGATATACAGGTGTCATCTAACTTCCAGAAATATAAAGGGTGTTTTACCACCTAAAGCCCCCTTTGAATATAGGCAAAATTCAAATTTTTTAAATGCTGGTTTTTAAACAGGAAGACCACCTTCAAGAAGCTACTCCTTGTTTAACCCATGTTGAAGAATGCAAGCAGTATGATAAACAGGCCATTTAAAGACTATGTTACTTTCAGTGAGATTTGCAACATGTATTTTTCTCCATGACCAATAGAATATACTTTAGTTTCTTTGCTCGGTATAATGAGGAAAGTGAAACTTAAATCAAGAACTTCCAAACCTCATTTTCTTACAGTGTCACAGATCTTCATTGATTAGTATAAGG
This sequence comes from Todiramphus chloris collaris, assembly GCA_025345505.1. Lineage (NCBI taxonomy): Eukaryota > Metazoa > Chordata > Aves > Coraciiformes > Alcedinidae > Todiramphus > Todiramphus chloris. The sequence goes on along the minus strand of JANVCC010000010.1, from coordinate 28,986,396 downwards.
TTTTCTCGGGAGCAATTCCTATATAGTCCTTACAGGAAAGCATTCCAGTATCTACAGTATGTTTTAAGTAGAATTTAGAAACCTAAATCCAAAAGAAGATCTGTAAGAACACTGATTAACCTAAGACTAGTTTAAATGTCCAGAAGCCCATATGGGATTCATAATACAGCTACCTAGGTATCTACAGTATCTGTAAGAGTTTCCTGTCACATAAGTTTTATCTACAGTGTCAACATTTAAGTTAGAGCTGGTCGTTCAAGCCTCTTTATACCGAATGACCCAAAATATATAATGTGCAATTCAGTTCTATTTTAGACATTAACATTAGGATGAGATCTATTATGCTATAAAAGTACCCAGTTCACTGACCATAAGAAGAATCTACTTTGTATGCATACATATTTGCTCAGATGACTCAGACTCTTATGGGTTTACTTTTTAATTAGTAAACTTAATTTGATGCCTATGGCACATGCTCAGATACACCTTCATGGAGTGGTTCAACAACTTTTGAGTGCCTCTCTTATACACAAGGCTCTTCTCTAATTCAGCACTAGCCCTACATCTCCTAAGATGAGGAATCTAGTAGGCACAGTCTGAGACCATCTATGCTAGAGTGAAAACAAAAAGCAGATTGCTGAGGATAGAAATCTGTGTTGGATCATGCAGATTCCAAGATGTGAATAAGATACATATGAAGAGAAAACTGCTTTAGACTCTCAAGTTTTGTCAAACATTAAGAAAAGTATTTCATAGTGGATCAGTGGATTGCTTCTTCATCATAAGCACAGATGTAAATACCCTCTGGACCACTCTATTTGTTCTCAATAATCACATATTTCATGCTGACTTGTGATTTCTAAAAGCAGAGACTGGCATGAAGGAATGGCAATATGCAATACATGATGTGAAATTTACTGCTTATGTCTTGGTGCTTCATGCTTGGTGAAGGGAGGGTTCATCTACTAGAAACAAAGCCACTCATGTTCAGAATTACAGAACAGATTAAATTCTGCAAAAGAGGGGAAAGATCATTATGTGAAACTAGCATAATGCAGCACAGTTTTGGACCTATTAGAAAAAGAAAAATCTGTGGTGCCATGTGCCCATATGCCTATAAATATATGTTACATCTGTGTAGAGTTATCTTTATTTTGGAAGTGTTTATCTGGCAGAATGATTCCTATTCTGGTAGGCCCACCTTCTCTCTATGGAGTCCTATAGTCGTAGTATTTGTCTGTCATAATATTTTGAAACTACAGATGCTCTAATAGCAAAAATATATTTCTGGGACACCAGAAAGTGGATACAAAGCCAAACATGAAGGGATGCATTTCCTTTTAAAATCTGAAATTGTCCCCTGTTAAAATTACAGGAATTTTAATGTATTTGGAATTATGTTTTTCATATCTCAACAATCAAGACATAATAGGACAGACATCACAACCATAAAACAAACAGTGTGTACCTTATCTCTAGGAGTGCAAATATATGTAGTATTTACATTGACACTTTCTGAGGCAGCTTTTGCCTGAGGGAGACTCTCCAAGGATCTAAACTAAAGCTAGAGATAGCAGTAGAAGAATGTACTACTTCTTCCTTGGTAATATATATCAACAATCTCTTCACCGTGGGTTTCTTTTTTCTTTTTTCAATTATTCATAATGCCCTACAAATTATGAGAATAGGGTTTTTTTTTTATTTATAGAACTACCTCTTGTGCCCATCAATGATAGTATGATAGTACCTGTGATATTACTGAATCTGCCCTTGCTTGGCACCACTGTCAGGTTTACTATGAAGTGACCAAGCAGTAGAAAAATGCACTTCCCTTTATCATCACATTTCATCAGTAGAAAGTAATATCAACAGATCAGTCTGCCTAAGAAAATACTCTATCATTACTATTTACTTGCTTGAATATATTTTTGCATTCAGAGAAATGGGAAATAATCCATTCATGGTCACTTTTCAAAAAAACAGATCAAACATTTCGTGTGTATAGGGTATGTTGTTCACAGAAATAATAGACTAGATCTTGTTTGTTGTTTTAGGATCCAGTCATTCCCCTATTGAATTAATATTACTTTACAGAGAGGAATCTATAAGATAACATTCAGTATTTCCTTTGGGAAACTCCTACTCTGAGAGTGATACTTTCTCTTGGGCATCTGAAATAAAAATTCTAGTGGGAAAAGGGCATCACAAATGTAGCCTCTTCATTACTCATCCAAAATATCACATTGCTGTTAGGCTACGGGGGAAAAGAACCCAAAAATAAAAAGACTTTGGAATCAGAAATAAAGCATGGAGACAAAGGACAAGGACTGACCAAATAATCTAAATCACTATTTCCTTCACGGTGCTTTGCAGACGCAAAGTTGTCCAAGCTACCCAGGTGTACTCATGAAGTTGCTCAGGAAATGCTTAGATTTTACAGTATACCACAAGTTGCAAATTTCTGAGGAGGATGTTCCATTCTTTGGAGATTTTGTATCATGCTATGGAAGTAAAATAATTTTTAAAATAAATTTAAAAAACCCCTAAAAAAAAAAAAAACACAAAAAAATCAACAAAAAAAAACCCAGAAACAAAAAAACCCCAAAAAATAACCAAAGCAAAACAAACCAAAACAGACAAGGAGACATAATGAACTGGGCAGAAGATTGATCATGGAGGTGTGATGATTTGAGAGGAAGTTAAAATAAAAAAAATTAGATCTTTCCCACTATAGCACACTTGCAAGTGTCATAGTTTATCTGTGAATCTCACTATGAAGTTGTCTATAAAAAGTATGGGGGGGGGGGGAGGTGAGGGGGAATTGACTGGATTTGTGCCTTCTTTCATTTCTGTGGGATATTAAACAGATCTTAATGTTTATTAAATTTACCACCTCAGAATGGTCTGCATTAAGGAATTTGGTCTTCTCTGGTTTTGCTAGAGGAGATGATGCTCATGTCTCTGACCCTTGCCATTTGTTCTCATAGCCAGAAAAGCTATTTTCTGACTGAATTTTTTTCTTTTTGTTTAAATCATTTGGCACTTGCATATATATGGTCTCTGACATGGAGGTGGGCTAAGTGGTCCCTGTCATTAGTTTTCAACTGAAAGAAACAAATGAACCAGAGCAATGAATTCTGTAATAGGCTCCCTGACAGCTATAATCTAATTTCAGCAGCTCATAGCCTTTACATTTTACTCACAAGTTCCTATTTGAATTCACTAGTGAACAGTCATGCATTCAGGTATAATTTGTTGTCTAAGGCATGTAATTTCTTTAAGCTCCTACTGAGATTGTTTCTGTTCCGGTAGACCAAAGAGGGTGTAACTTCTGGATGGGAAGCTTGCCTTAAGAATGACATTGTGCTTATGCCCACGGGAAACAAATATTGCAACTTGTTCTCCAAACTGAATAGCTAGGTTACAGTCCTGGTTTTCCTTACAAAATATTGACCTTTAATGTTTAAAAAATTCCATTTTCTATGCATCTGTTCACTATATTCAAGGATTCATCTATACAGTCATCCTGTCCTTAAACAGTCATTTTCAAAAAAGCTCAGCAAGAACAGGCAGGAAATATTTGTAAAACTTTATTCTATTAAAAAAGATTGAATTTAAATCAGACTAGAAAGAGCTGGTTGATGCACAGTTTGAAATTTTTAATATCCTGAATCCTATAATAAATTTTGCATTTTGTATGTACCTGGAGTATATCTGAATATGAACTTCTTGGATCATTCAGTCCAGTAATGTACTAGTGCAGGCAATTATGTCATTCCATATACTATAGTTGCCTAAATGCAATATGACATTTCTGCATCCATTAGGGACTCAAAATCCAGGGGTTATTTTACATTTGCCCATTAGGATGTTATCTTGGAATGGTAAATTGCAGCTCCATTGTCTTCTGCTTGCAGGCCACTCAAAGCTGATCCACTGATGCCCTGGAGTAAATAAGAGGCAGCTGACCCCTCCTCCACTAAATGAAAAGCTGCCTCACTTTGTCTTGATTCTGCTGAGAGAGTGTACCTATATATGGGTTGACACAGTGAGTGAGAGAGCAAGTGAGTCCTTGTATATGTGGGGTGATAAAAGCCCGGTTCCCTTCCATGGATGTACAGCAAGTTAGCTTACATTTACCACTGCAAAGGGGAAGTTTCTTATCACAGTGAGAATATCCCTGCTTTTGTTATTATTTTTGGGATATTTTTTAATCATTACTTTGGGATGATTCAAAGTTGCTTATTCTGAACTCTAGAGTTGAGTCCTTTTCATCTGGGTTAAACACAATAATCTGACATCTACCTTAAAATAATGATTGGCATTCCTGTATAGAGAAGTCTTTTCAGAAACCAACTTTCTGATGGTTAGACATTTGTTTTTGAATTTCCACTTTAATTTATTCACGATGAGTTATCCTTGTTTGTTCTTGGGGTAACATTTCTCTTCAGTTTAAGTAACATTTATTCCCAGTGCGCTTACACGTAGCAGTCTTGTCCCTTCACAGCTTCTGTTCTGCTAGACAAGATGAAACTCATTTATCTCACCCTGTGTGTTAGATTCCCTTTTCTGTTATAGCTAGTAGACTGTCTTCACATCTGCATTCCAAATTCATCTGCCTTGAACATGTGTACTATGTGTACCTTATTATCAGTGAAGTTTCAATAGGGTCTTTTAAAAAGGAATTATTATGATCCTTGTATCTGTTAGAATACTCTTCCTAAAGCATCTTCAGATAAATTAACTTTTTCAGTATCACAGTGTATTAGTCATTCATAAATACCTTGTGACTATCTAATGTCTCCCTGTGTTGCTTCCGCTTACTGATCTCACAGTTAAATACAGAAAGCCATGTGTTTTAGTTTTTCTTGTTGAATTTCTTCTCTTTTCTATTAGCTCAACAACATCTAACTTTTCTCATACAATACCCCAATCCTTCTATATTGACAATGTTCTTGAACTTGTGTTGTCAAATGTCAGTAATGCAAACCAGTGTTTGTGACAACATCATTAGCTGTGGAACACATTAGCCACATTTAGGATTAATCTTTAGCTGAAGAGACTCCATTGCTGACATTTTTGAGACTGTCAAACCATTCTGTCTTGTGATTAGAAAGTTAACTCCAAGACTTACAATATCTGAATATATAACAAAAAAAGATCCAATAATATTGACTACATTTGGGCTATAGAACCATTTATAGTGCACCAAAAGAAATTGCCTGCTTCTTTTTCAGATCACTTGTAGTAGTAAATCTGAAGAATACATAAAAAGGTAATATTAGGTATCAACAAAAAGATTCCCTTGTAAATGCCCTATACGATCAGGCAACATGTGGACAGCATTCCATCCAAACACTCTTAAGAGTCACTGTATCTTTTAAACTTTGGAGTTACATTTGGGTTAACAGGTACATTTTAAATTAATAAACTGTGTTTTTAAAATGAGGTAAATAATTGCAAAGAGCTTTGACACCTGACTTCCTATCTAACAGGAACTAGATATTGTCAGTAGTCTAACTCCATTAGGCTATACTTCTACACTTACACACAGAATAAAAATCAGGCTCATTCAAGGCCACTCCATCAATGCTGGATAGCCCATCTGGTTTTAGGGATAAAATGAAATCACAAGAGGTCAAGCATTCACTCAGGGAAAAGAAAAGCAGAAGAGCTTGGAAAAAATCTAAAGATGAGGATCTGCATTTTATCTTTTTACTGATGGGACATATTAAACATGAACTTAGTGTCTATGATGAAAGCTATGGTAATGGATGACACGAAAGAGGCAATTTTAAGGTTTATGAGAGAATAGGCTGAGTTTACACCATGCTACAATTCAAAGAAATGAAGTCACTTTGCAACTAGTCAAGAAAAACCTCTAATAGAGTCACTGCAACAAAAACATAATTTCTTTCATCATATGAATCACACAGAGTGTCACAGATATTGGACTCAATCATCCTCTTCATTTAACTTGATCAGTAAGCCAAAGAATTCTAGTGCTAACCTGCTTGGCACAATCTATTCAGCTGGAAGTGGAGTTTATTGCCTGTACATAGCTACTTTTGTGTTACTGACATTAAGAATATAAACAAGAAGGAAGAGGTGCTAGGAAAGCTTCTGTATGCTTCAGTTGTCCCCAGGAAATGGAGCAATGTTTCAATATCAGTCAGAGATGCCCTCTATAAAGTGTGGAGCAGCCACTATCTTCCTCAATCTACATTAGCAGGATGATGTGCTGTCTTCCCATGTGTCATGTCCTGGTTTCACTCTGTGCCCCTTGGCTACACCATGTCAGAGGAAATCTTTGGGGCAGATTCATACACCAAGCACGAGGATGTTTCTGAATCTCTGTTAGGTCATCTCCCTTTATAAGTAAATGTCCACAACATTTTGTAGGCCGAATAGCATATTTCATAAGGTTGTCAACAGCATCCCAGAAAAGGTTTTGTCAGTTAAAGGAGTCTATTGGCAAAGTACCCAGTACAGATAAATATATAATTCAATTTCTTGAAAGTTATGTATCAGAAAATATTTTCCAGAAGAATAAAAACATCATTCTCAAGGCAGATAGAAAAGAAATAAGATAATTTCCTTTCCATCAAATAATAAGCATATTAAAATGTGTTAAAGTATTCATTTCTGAAAGACATTTCAATATAAAAAATTTACCCATTTTGGAAAATCTATAGGCGTGGAATATATGAAACATAAAAGAATTACACTGTCTTGAACATCGAATTTAACTTTCCATTAGCTTATGTTGATGATTAAATTATGCTGATGTGAGGGTTATTGTGCCCTTGAGCCAAAGTTTAACAGTCCACTTACAGTCTAGTAATAGAGATTTTAAGGAATGATGATTCTGTCATACTGCTGGTGTTATAATAGATATATTTGGATGGCTGTTCACATACAAATGTATTTAAATGAAATGAGCATCGTATCAATCATGATCTGCAATACATTTTGGATATTTTCTGGCACTTTATGTATTTAAATTACATTTAAATTATGAATACTGTGAATATCAGCAGTTAAAGTAATATTAGCCTAACAACAAAGGAGATAGATAGCAGAAATATTTTGCGACTTCATTGTAACCTACACCACCACTGCATTTTGTGATATTATTGCCAGAACTCGCCTTGCCATTTTCATTCTGTAGAGATTTCTACATCATTCTTAAACTTCATTACACTGCAGAAGCACAGACCTTTATTGAGAGGTGACATATCATGTGCCCCAAAATGTATCCTTACTGACTGCATGGGCTGTAAGGCCCTGAAATAAGGTGTCCAATGTTACTAACTGACATATAATAACAATTCTACTTTAACACTACATGTCTTTTAAAAGTTGTAGGTTTTTGACATCATAGATATGAGATATTTCATTCACTTCACTTGGTTTGACACCTTAATTGCTTGTATCCTACCCTAGTGGTGTTTCCTTAAATAATTTTTTCTGAGGCAATGTGACAGTGACTAAACTTCAAAACAGCAGTAGCAATTATATGTCTTGAAAGAAAATCTCTTCTTTTCCTAAGGTCATCTTCTGTTTTTTCTTATTTTCAAAATTATGAAAAAAAAAGTCCATCAAATCACAAAGACTTTACTAAAAAAAGCTGTAGATAAGTATGAATGATTTGTTTTCCAAGCTTCTGGAAAATCTGTCAGAGTAAATATAAGTGTTTCCATAAAAGAAAATTCACAAAGTATTTGGAGTAAGCCAAGCTGTTCCTCCTATGAAGTGTTACATGATCTGTGCAATTCAGGAGGAAGACAAGGGCCGATTGCATATTCTCGGTGTGCTGAGTGGCAAAGAATACACATGGAAAAACAGTATATACAGGTCTTACTTGCACATCTCCCTGATCTGAGAATAAATAAATGTATGGAAAAGTAGCTGTAGGTCCCACAGCCCTGCATTTAATTAAAACAACCATAGGAGCAAAAGAGCAAAATATCAGTCTGTCTCAATGTTCTCTCTCTGCCAGTGGCTGAAAGAGGATTCCTGGGGAAGAGTACAAGAAGTATGACCTGTACAAAGTGATCTTTTCTAGAAAAGAGTAATTTAGTACCTTGAACTAGAGGTTGTGGTTGAACCATAATGTTAAATGTTCTCCAGTGGAGCTAAACTTTATTAATTTCTTTTTGAAACTGTTTATACTTTGACCTGTGTGGGACCTGTGGCAATGAGATCTGCAGTTTAATAATGAAGAAATAGTGACAAACTGTTCCCAGTTTACCTTCTCCACACAATAGATGCTTTTATGAACTTCCATTGTCTTTCCATTCAGCTGTCTCATTTCAACCTGAAGACTCGCAGATTGCTTTGTCTGTCTTTACACTTCCACTTTTACAGCACTCTGTGGCAAAGAGTGCCGCAGTTAAATAAATGAGGAAACAAAATAAAATAATTCCCATCTTTCTTATCCACACTATTTACAATGGTACAAACCCTGATGTTAACTTTCTTCAATCTGTCTTTTCTAATCTGAAGAGTTCTAGTCCATTTTGTAGGTATGTTTCACTTTTTAATAGGAGGTTGCTTCAGACTTTTAATGATCTTTGCTACACTTCTCTGTTCCTTTCTTAGTTCTTTGCTTCTTTTTGATAAAGGAAGGCTAGAACTTGCAGAAGTTGCATGTCACAGATTTTTAGTGGCATAATAATTTATTTGCTCTTCACTCCTTTTAAAATCATCCTAAACAGTTTATTTGCTTTTCTACCATTGTGGAGCATGTGATGAGCTTTTCAGAGTGATATGTAATGACCTTTTTTTCCTAAGTGACATTAAATAGTCTATCATTATGCATATATTTTTCTCCATATGCATTGCTTCTCACTTATCCACACTTTTTATCACTTCTAATTTTTAACCTAATCATTCAGTATTGCAAGACTGTCCTTTCTCTCTTGCTAGTCAGATGTAGTTTCTACTATAAGAATATTGTGTTAGAGGCAGATAACAAGGGTCAGTCACACAGACAGGTATCGTGTCGTTATCCCAAAAAGCAGGGTTATTTACCTGGTGTGCAATAAGCCAATCTCACATGCTGAGATGAGATATTGTTTTATTACAGAGTTGCACAGATTTGGGTGCTAGGTGGTTTTCCACAAAGCTGGCACACTTTTTAAAGCTTCTTGTATACACAAAGTTATCAACTGGCAAGTTTCCAAGAACTTGCCTCTACATGGATTGGTCAGTAATTTTATATATGGTTACACAATCACCTATTCATACTACACGTGCTCTGTAAGGAAGGGTGTTTACCTGGGTCAGGGTTGCTTACCCTGTGGGTGTGATTTTTAGAATTATAATGAGGCTAGTTCACATAAGGATAGCACTAGTCATTGTTTATCAGACAGCACAAAACTATGAAAAATAATATAATCTCTAAGTACATATGGTTTATATATTATCCAGGATGTTTCTTTTTCAAAGACGGACAATTCTTGATTTAAAGTTCCTTAACTAATTACTTTGACAACTTCCGGGATGGTCATCTTGCCCTAGACATTATGTTCATATTTATTGCTTCATTTATACGTCCTAGCTATCAAACTTAACTAATTATTAAGCAATATTTCACAAATCTTGAGCTCCTTCTTTGCCTCTTTGTTTGCCTAAGCAGATAACAATGTAAGAGAAGCTACTTACTGTCTTTTCTGACATGTGCACAAGAACCAATGATAAAGTACATGCATTTATCCATTTTAGGTCTTTGTATGTATCTTTATGGCCAGACTTATATAAAATACAGATTGACATAAAACATATTTTTACTCAGACCGCACTTTATAATGAAATGCATGCAATGAGTTAAAAAAGCCAGGGTGAGGAGGGAAGATTTCCATCTCAAAAAGGAAGAAGTTGCTTATTAGCTAGCAAAGTAGACAAAATTACATCTGATTTAACAAAGACACATTAGCATTTCCAAGGATGTGTATTAATCCACTTCTTTGGATTAAGAGACATGACAAGCTGTCTGTCTCTTGCAGAAGGGAGACATAAAATCTGGGGAGGGGGAAGAGATTATACATCTGGAATCTTGGAGGATTTAAAGGGAAAGATTGACTATAAAAGCTTAACATGTGGCACCAGGACAGGGTGCTCTCTAATAATGAGGAGCATGATAAGCAAAACCAGAAAATCCCATAGAATTACTTTATCTGGACAATGTATCACAAATCATCTAAATATGAGAAAAAGTAAGAAAAAGATGTCTGTTTCTCACCTTACCATTAAAGAAAGCAGGTAGAGCATGGGTATTTTTTCTTTCCCGCCCTGTCTTTCTTTTGTAAACATTTGTAGCTGTTTTGCCTCTTTTGTATGGTGTAAACAAAATAATGTATTCTGCATCTTACTTACCATATATGATACAATGAAATACAACTGGTGTGTAACAATAAGGCGTTCCTTACACAAAAGTGAAATAAATCTAGTAAACAAGCTTTCTACGTTGTCCATGACAGGACTTAAATACCCAGGATATTATTCTGAGTATCCAAAGCATAAAAGCATGTGCCCATTTTCATCTGCTTAAAGCAGATATAGTGTCAACTGGGGCAAGGGGAGGGCAGCCAGGAAAGTGATTAGTCTTTCCTATAACTATTGGGAGTCAGGATGTTT
>JANVCC010000010.1:28918816-28975655 GCA_025345505.1 Todiramphus chloris collaris | reverse complement strand
GAGTATCTAACATGCATTAATTGCCCACATGCTCACTGGTTTCTTCTGATAACACCTGTGTAGTACATCTTGCCTCCAAATCACCTGTTCCACAGTGTGGAACATTTTTCTATGTGTTTATTCATCCTATTTCTTTATTCTTTATTACTTTTTTTACAAGGTGCCTGATAAGGAAATCTGAGCTGTAATCCTAAAATACTTCTCCAAACACTTTTCAAGTTTTAGATGCTTTTTCTCCTTCTACTCCTTTGAGTGAACTTTTGGGTAAATGTCATTAATTATCTTTCTCTAGTTTTGTTTTCAGAAACTTCACAAAGTCTTAAATATCCAAGATAACAGTCACAATTCTGATCAGAGCAGAGATCTAATGGATGGCCTTTCATGTTGACCACATCTTTCAGGCTAGTTCCTGACTAGCTACATTCAACCAGAATATTTCTGTGCTGAACTATAATATTTTATATAACACTTCATCTGCTGTATATGAATTAAATTCTTCACTAACTGTTTCTATATATGCATCACTCAAAGTTTTTGAATCAACCACTGGCCACCTCAGCAATAGGATTAGAGTGCTATTCTCTTTCATGTTCTAAAGCATCACCAGAAGATGATCACTCGACAATCTGAATTCACAAAAACATCAGCCTTCATTATGAAAACCTAGCAAGTTCTATCTTTTGCTACATAAACATACAGATGCTTCTGTATGGTGAGTCATTCTTTTTCTTGCTGTAGTAAGGCTATTTCCTGTAAAAGGACATAGTCCTCTAATTTCTGCATCTTTTTATTGCCGTCCTGAGGTGAAACAGTGGGTTTTTTCAGGAAATTCAGGGAAGGGGATAATTTAGCTTCAAGCCTGAACACTCAGAAATATTTTTGTTTTACTATATCTCAGTCTTCGTACATTGTAGAGAAGACTTTGGATTTTTTTTTACTATAGTTGACTAACACAGTTACCAAAAAAATAATATTGTTTGGAGATAAATGTATAAGGGTGAGTTACCTTTCCTAAAACGGATGTGTCTTATGAATCAGGCTTTGGAGTTCTATATCACTTCAGTGAGAACTTCATTGTCTTGAAGAAGTCCTCAGCAGGCGTTGTCTAGTCACTGAACTTCCAACTGAAGTGAGATGAACAGAATGCTACTCACAATGCTGATAGATAAAATGACCACTTTTTCACATTAACTTGTCTTAAATATGCAGCAAGGGAATTCTTTAAAGTCAGATGAGGTGAACTCTAGATCACAGAATCACAGAATGATAGGGGTTGGAAGGGACCTCTGGAGATAATCTAGTCCAACCCCTCTGCCAAAGCAGAATAGAATAGAATTACTGAGGCTCTGAGATCATACTAAATAGAGGTGTCTCTCTGTTGACTCTTAGAATAAAAAAAACTTAACATATGAAGATTTGATGACATTTTTACAAAATTAACTCCAACGATAATCCTTTCACTGATTGCTAACCATAGATAGTTGCATAAACTGATACTTTAGAATTAGTATAAAGAGAACATTAGTATATCAACTTCCTGACAGGTAAATGGGATAAGTAAAGTGGTGAATTGGCAGAGAAACAACCAGATTAACTATGAAAATTAAAGTTTTGTAGAACAGTCCTTAGAAGAGAAATTACTTTTATTTTATGAAATATGTTAATGAATTTCTAAGCATTTGAGTAAAATACAAATACAGTTATTGAATATACAAGCAAACCCTTTGATTAAAAGCATTTTAGCAGACAGCTAAGACAGCTATAAACAAAGGCATTATAACTGATGTACTGAAAAAAAAAAATAGTCAGTTTCCATTTTTATATGTTTTTAGCCCAGAGAGTTGTGGTGAATGGAGCAAAACCCACTAGTCACTAGTGGTGTTCCCCAGGGCTCAGTTTTGGGCTCAGTCTTGTTTAATATCTTTATTGATGATTTGGATGATGAGGGGAATGAGTGTACCCTCAGCAAGTTTGCAGATGACACCAAATTGAGTGTGAGTGTTGATCTGCTCGAGGGTAGGAAGGCTTTGCAGAAGGATCTGGACCGGCTGGATCAACGGGCAGATGTCAGTGGGATGAGGTTTAATGAGACCAAGTGCCGGGTCCTGAACTTCAGTCACAACAGCCCCAAGAAACACTACAGGCTTGGGGAGAAGTGGCTGGAAAGCTACCTGGCAGTAAAGGACCTGTGGGTGCTGATGAATGGTGGGCTAAACATGAGCCAGCAGTGTGCCCAGGTGTCCAGGAAGGTCAATGGCATCCTGGTCTGTCAGAAATAGTACTCATTACTGATGAGGCCACAGCTTGAGTATTGTGTTCAGTTTTGGGTACCACAGTATAAAAAAGACATTGAGGTGCTGGAGCGAGTTCAGAGAAGGGCAGCAAAGCTGGTATAAGGTCTGGAGAAAATGTCTTATCAGGAGCACCTGAGGGACCTGGGGTTGTTTAGTCTGAAGAAGAGGAGGGTGAGAGGAGACCTTATTACTTGTATGTTGTAGTGATGTGGTTGTTTGTCTCTTCTCTCAGGTGACTAGTGATGGGATGAGAGGAAATGGGCTTCAGTTGCACCAGGGGAGGTTTAGGTTGGATATTAGGAAAAAAAGTTTTACTGAGAGACTGGTTAGGCATTAGAACAGGCTGCCCAGGAAGGTGGTGGAATCACCATCCCTGGAGGTGTTTAAAAAACTTCTAGATGTGGCACTTCAGGACATTGTTTAGTGCTCCTGGTTATATTTAGTAGACAGTTGGACTTGTTTCCAACCTTAATGAATCTATGGTTCTATAATGGCATACAAAACTGATTGATGTGATGCATAGGAAGCAACATATCATCCTTCTAAGAGGAAGGATTTTAAAGAATGTTCATGTGTTATTTTACAATGCAATCCATCCAAAGCCATTACAATACTCAACCCTGTTATGAGTTTTTATGGTAAGGCCTCATATAATTTTCTGCAAATCCAAAATTACCTAAATAAATTATTTCTAGCTGTTCTTCCTCTCATCTCAAAATTCAAATTCCAATTAATATACAAGTGATTTGAGTTTTTTTCTTGTGCACAATAGATAAAATAGAACAAATAGGAACCAATGTAGATATAAGGTAGGATCCATTCTTTAATGTCAGTATGTAAAGGTACAACTGGATCCAAGCTAATAACATGTCATCAAGGAAAGAAACAGGAATTATCAGGGAGCAAATCCTTTGGCTGAGGTGGGTATCTGTCAAAAAGCAGCTCAATCTCACTTTTGGTATCCATTTCTCTCCAACAATTACATTGGTAGCCTAAGGAAATTACCTGCTTCTACTTTTAGATATCTGAATTTAGGTGAGATGAAGCATATCTTTATTGACTCTTACACAAAGACATTGTAGTTAAATGAAGCGAACAGATGAAAGTGGGTCAATGGGGACAGAGAAGATAACAAGAGTCTCTAATTCTTTCTAAGGTCATTTTACAAATAAAAGTGGGAAGAAAAAAAAAAGCAGAGATGACTACACTCCTGTCATGGAACTATGTTACTCTCTACACGTTTTGCACCCACAGAGTGTCTGGTCTGCTTTGGTTTTACTGATGTTTCACTACAACAAAGTTCTGCTGCCCTTCCCTTTTCCCTATCAGCAGGTGACCAGTAACCCTCTTCATGCAGAGATTTTGTATTGTATGAGGTATGTGGTATTGGTATGGGCCCACAGACTCAGCTTCCAGGTCACAGGCAGAGAAGTAACAGTGCTGGCCTAAGGCAGAACATCTTCTCTTCTTTGCTTATAGGGTGAAAAAGCTATTTAACATTGCATCCTCAGAACAAATTTCTGTTACATGGGAAATATTACAAAGCAATTTCTTTATAAAAGAACCTTCCTGTCTCTTTGCATGTAATTGCATACTTCCCCTCTCTAAAGAAGAAATTGTCTATAAATAGATTCTGCTAGTTTAGCCACTTACGTTCATTTTATCCAACACCATGCAAGTCTCATTCTTCCAGCTGCAAACCCACCCTTTTCTTTTGATTCTTGCATTTTGTCTTTGGTCGCTTATCTCCAGAACCTTGCCCTCTGACTTCCCAGGTTTCCTCACTCTCTTACTATCACAGCTAGAGATGGAGACTGCAGCTGGAGAGGGGATAGGAACAAGATTTATACTGAACATTCAGTACAACTGGTGTTTAGACAAAGAATTTGCCTGCAGCCAGTAGAAGAGTGAGGTAGCTTAAATTGGTTTCATGTTGTAAAGAACGGAGTGACATTTTTATATTTTAATTAAGTGAGACTAGCAACTAGGAGAGGATAAGAATGCAAGAGCAGGGAGGAGAGAAAAAGAAAGGAAATAAAACAGAACCATGCAGAAAAGTATGAATAAATAAGATTACCTTTTAGATTCTGTATTGTAAAGCAAGGGATTATAACAAGATGAATACAAGAATTTGAAGCTAATAGGAAACATAAGCAGGACTACAATTATAATATATTTGAAATGACCCTTTTATCCTAGAGTCCACAACCAAGAATAATATGTCAATCAATAAAGCTAATTCTAAAAGGACATTCGAGGTATTACTGTTATTTAATGTACCTTGTTTAATATCCTGGTATTTCATCAGAAGTGATATATAATGAGTCAGATTCCATTTCACTGCACATGCTGAGTAGTCATTCCTTACTCATTGAGTAGTCACATTGATTTCAAGGAGACAACTTAATGAGTAAGATGCTACTCAGTAAGGCTCAGTCCTTACCAAATGTTTTTGTCTGTCCATCCAGTCAAGGTGATAAATGTAATGAAGGAAAATATTTATGAATTATGTTCCCAAACCTTCCAGTACTCTATTTGGCTGTTTGATACAAGGACACACCAATGCACTTTGAGGTTAAATTAAGGAGATCTCAGACCAGATTATTTCTATCGAAATTTAAGGATGTACAGGAGATTATTGAGAGAAAAAAAAAAAACCCTAATTAACTATAGTTTCTACATTACTCATGGAGGGACGGAGGTTTCAAAAGGTGCTGATTTAGATCAGGTATAGTTGAACATCGCCATTTTTTTAGCATGGTAGTACAAGTTCCAAACTATGCCAAATGGTGTCTGTTAAACACCCACATTTAAATTCTTTCCTTTTAGTATATTGCAGTTCTGTGCTGGTTTTAATATAATCTTTTATCAAATTTTTTTAAAATTTTTAATATCATAAAGTAATGCTAAACTTTATCCATTAAGCATCTGTAACATTAATGCCGAAATATTCTAGTTGCCTAACTAGTTTATTCTAAGATCCAGTACATTTAATCAGTGCTATCAGAATATTTTCTACCTAGAAAGTATGAAAGAAAAAATTGCCTTCTAGAGACACCTATCATTACTTGAAGAATAAACTTAGATGCCCTATTTAAATTAAGCACCTAACCTGCTGAAGTTTAAGTGTGTATTGAGTCTTGTATTACAAGGGTTTGGAAGCATCCAGCTTTGGCAGCCATACAGAAGAAGCAACCATGTATAGCATTAAATAGTATCTGACAATGGACTTTCCTATGACACTGAAGTTTAGGAATTTCTAAAATGTGGAATGTACTTTTTGCAAGAATGGCCAGCTTTTACTCGACTTCATTTCATCCCTTATTATCATTGTTAATGCAAAGGCAAATACATTGATCAGCATTCTGACCAAAGACATACTGAAAGTGCCAACCTGGCACTTTAATTGATCTGAATTTTGTCACTCCTTCCTCTTTTCTAAAACGTATTTACATTTGTCACTCTCGTTGCAAGTCTTACCTCCAAATGGTTTCTTGTGGTTGGAATCTTAAATTCAGACATCCTGCTGTAGTCAGAAGATGTGTTAACTTCCAGCTCAAGTTGAAGTGAAATTATCATCATGTTTTCAATGTGCCATTAGCTACACTTTAAACACCAGTCTTTTCTTTGTACCATAATGTATACATTAGGTCCAGAGACAGACAGTAATATTTATTTTGCAATACTGAGATTTTTCACGGACTTTTTATCTGAATACTTTCTGCAGACAGTATAGGCACTCTTATTAGCAAGATTATTAGTCTTTCTTTTTCAAACCATCTTTAATATTAGTGTCTGAAGGTAGAAGGAATGGCAAATATGCAGGTGCAACTATTTATCATGCCCTACCACTACATGTTTGAGAATTTCACAGCTAGCAAATCAACATAGATTAAACTATATAAAGCCAAGTGTATTTATGAAGAAGATTTCATGTCGACACATTGATTCCAGAGTTTCCTAAGGCAGTGAAACATAATACGGTTTTAATGGACTTAAATAAAAACATATGATGGAAATTCATATACATAAAGGAATTTAAAAGAATTTATGACAACAGCCTAACAGTGGCAATGTTCTTCCAAGCTAACATTGTTTATTTCCCCATACATATGGTGTATTTTTATCTTTGTAATCTTCACAGTCACCCATTGTGTCTGTGCCTGGCTTGTCCTCACAAGAAGATTTCTGTAGAAATCAGAAAGTGTGAAATGCTAATGCCTTTCCAATTGACTAGGCTTGTTGGATACTAACTTCTGAAGTAACATTGGAGTCTAAAGTTCTTCCACTTCTGTAATGTAGCATTAGTGCTTTTTCCTGGGTCACAATCATGTGATAATCTGAATATTTCTCAGTTAACTTGTAAGCTCTTTGTGGCAGAATTGTCGGTTTTTGTTTGTGTATAGCTGCACAAACAAGCAAATCATTATAGCCATTTTTTATGGAGGGCTTTTTTCCACTCACTCTTTTTTAATTACAAAGTGATTGCAATTGTTTTGGACGTAGTGAAATGTATTAGTTCAAGTAGCAGCAACAACAAAGGTGTTAAAAGTATTCTTCTGCATTCTCAAATGAGGGTCAGGCATAATGCTTCACTACTCTGTAGGGAGTTACAGCAAGCATTTTAAATATAAAGCTGCAGCAGGCAGCTTAGCAACTATCTGAACTCTGGAGAACAATACAGTGCTTCTAAACTCACTTGAAGAAGTTCACAGCCTAAAGGGAAATAGTGAAAAAATTTTGAAACATCCCTCAAATTACTACAGTTCCTAAATGTTCATGGATATAACGTGTTTAGAAAGCCAGATCACTTTACACATGCCACTTGATACAGTTTCTAGTCCTTTCTTTTTAGAATCAAATGAGACAAATGTTTGCAAACTTTCACAATTCAAAATGTAATTTGATACATCATGTTATAATCCTCTGGGAGAATTCAGTGATTGACTACAGTGCATAATCGGACAATTTTTTCACCTTTTGATCAATGTGTTTCCATCTACATTCACATATAGTACTGGAAATAGTTGTGTTGCACAGGCACGCAGAGAGTTGTTAAAACCTGAAAAACTAATTGTTGTGGGCTAAACTCCAGTAGGCAACTAAACACCACAGTCTGCCTATGTCTTTCTTGAATTGTAGGAACAGGAAATGGACATAGTAGACATAGTAGTCTAGGTGTGACCTGACAGGTGCTGAGTAGAGTGAGATGATCACATCTCTCTCTCTCTGATAGTGATGCCCCTTTGGATGCAGCCCAGGATCCAAGTCGCCCCAGTTGCTGCATCAGCACATTGCTGACTCATGTTTAGCTTCTTGCCCACCAGGACCTCCAGGTCCCTTTCAGCAAGGCTGCTCCCCAGCCACACAGATCCCAGCCTGTACTGGGATTTTTGGTTATGTTGTCCCAGGTGCAGCACCTTGCACTTGTCCTTATTCAAGTTCATACTGCCTCTTGCTTGCCTGCTCTTACAGCCTGTCTAGATCTCTCTGTAAGATGGCTCTCCCTTTTGACATGTCCACCTCAACACCCAGTTTAGTGTCATCAGCAGACTTGGTGAAGGTGCTTTCAATCCCATTGTGTATTCTTATACTAAGAAACCACAAGCTGGACAAAGTACTCCAGATGCAATTACACAAGTGTCATAGTCATAGGATCATAGAATACTTTTGGATGGAAGATACCTTCAAGATCATCAACTCCAACCTTATTCTTAGCCTATCAAAAGCCACTAAACCATGTCCCTAAGCACATCTACATGGCTCTTAACCACCTCCATGGATGGTGACTCCACCACCTCCATGGGCTGTTCATTCCAATGCCTGACAACCCTTTCTGTAAAGAAATCCTTCTTAATAGCTAGCCTGAACCTCCCTTGGTTCAACTTCAGGCCATTTCCTCTTGTTCTGTCACTTGTCACCAGGGAGAACAGACCAACTCCTTCCTCGTTACAATTTCCCGTCAGGTAGTTGTAGAGGGCAATAAGGTCTGCCCTCAGCCTTCTTTTCTCAAGGCTAAATATCCCCAGATCCTTCAGCCTTTTCTCATAAGACACATGCTCCAAACCCTTCACTAGCTCTGTAGCCTACCTCTGTACCTTCTCCAGCACCTCAACATCCTTCTTGTAGAGAGGGGCCCAAAACTGAACACAGTATTTGAGGTGCAGCCTCACCAAAGCCAAATACAGAGGAATGATCACCTCCCTGCTCCTGCTGACCACATATTGATGATACAGGCCAGGATGCCATTGGCCTTCTTGGCCACCTGGGCATGCTGCTGGCTCATGTTCAGCTGGCTGTCAATCAAGACCCCCAGGTCCTATTCTGCCTGGCAGCTCTCCAGCCACTCTTCCCCAAGCCTGTAGTTCTGCTGGGGGTTGTTGTGACCCAAGTGCAGGACCTGGCACTTGGCCTTATTGAAACTTATGGAACTGACTTTGGCCCAGTGATCCAGCCTATCCAGATCCCTTTGTAGAGCTCCCCTACCCTCAAGCAGATTGATGCTTCCACCTAGCTTATTGTCATCTGCAAGTTTACCAGGGGTGCACTCTATCCCCTCATCCCAATCACTGATGAAGATATTAAACAGGAGTGGCCCCAGAACTGAGTCCTGGGGGACATCACTCATGCTTGGTAGCCAACTGGATTTAACTCCATTGACCACAACTCTTTGGACTTGTCCATCTAACCAGTTTTTCACCCAGGAAAATGTATGGCCATCCAAGCCAATAGCAGTCAATTTCTCTAATAGAACACTGCGGGAAATGGTGTCAAATGCCTTACTAAAATCAAGACAGACAACATCCACAGCCTTGCCTTCATAAACCCATGTTGACTGGGCCTGATCACCTAACTGTCCTGCATGTGCTGCATAACAGAACCCAGAATGATCTGCTCCATGAGCTTCTCTAGTACTGAAGTCAAACTGACAGGCCTGTAGTTCCCCAGATCATCCTTCTATCCCTTCTTATGCATTGGTGTTATATTGGCTGACTTCCAGTCAGCTGGTACCTCCCCAGTCAGCCAGGACTGCTGATAGATAATGGACAGTAGCCTGGTGAGCATCCCTGCCAGTTCTCTCAGCACTCCCATCTTAACATGGGTTACTCCATAAGATGTAACCCATCTGGCCTCATATTGAGGAGTATGTCATGAACCATCTCCTCCTGACTTGTAGGGTGGGCATTGTGTTCCTGGTCCCTGTCTCTTGTCTTGGGGGAGTGACTTTCCCTGGTGCAAGCGTTTCCATTACTAAAGACTGAGGCAAAGAAGGCATTAGGCACCTCAGCCTTCTCCTCATCTTTTATTACCATATTTCCTTCAGAATATAGTAGGGGATGGAGGCTCTCTGTGACTTTTCTTTTTATTATTAATGTCTTTATAGAAATTTTTCTTACTGCTCTTCACCTCCAAAGCCAGATTAACTTCTAGTTCAGCATTCAAACTTCTCATTATTTCTCTACATGACATGACAATATTCTTCTACTCATTATGAGTCATCTGCCCCTTCTTCCAGAGGCCATAAACCCTCCTTTTTTCCCTGATTTTAATCCAAAACTCCCTATTCAGCCAGGATGGTCTTCTTCGCCTCCGATTTGACTTGTGGCATGTGGGGATGGCCTGCTCCTGTGCCTTCAAGACCTCCTTCCTAAAAAATGTCAAGCCTTCCTGGACTCCTACATCCCTTAAAACTGACTCCCAAGGGATTCTAAGTAACCCCCAAGTAACCTCTGAAACAAGTCAAAGTTTGGCCTTTGAAAGTCCAGAGTGTTACTATTGCTGCCCCCCTCCCTAACATGTCTAAGAACAGAGAACTTATTTTCATGGTCACTATTCCCTAGATGGCCTCCAACTGCCACAGCTTCCACCAGTCCGTTTATGTTTGCAAAGAAGAGGTCCAGCAGGGCACCTTCCCTGGTTGGTTCTCTTACCAACTGTGTGAGGAAGTTGTCCCCTACACATTCTAGGAACCTCCTGGATTGTTCTCTCTCTGCTGTGTTCTATTTCCAGCAGATACCTGGGAAGTTGAAGTCCCCCATAAGAACAACAGCAAGTGACCTTGAGATTTCTCCTAAGTGCTTATAGAATATTTCATCTACCTCTTTGCTCTGGTTAGGAAGTCTATAGCAGACACCCACAGCGATATTAGCTATATTGACCTTGCCCATTAACCTGATCCAAACACAACCTTCTTGTCTCTATACTTAAGTTCCAAACATTCATAACAATCTCTAACATAGAGGGCCACCCCACCACCACCTCTTCTTCTCTCTCCATCTCTTCTAAAGGGCTTGTAGCCATCAACTGTGACACTCCAGTCATGTGGGGCATCCCACCACATTTCTCTGATGGCCACTATGTCATAGTTTTCCTGTTTCATCATGGCTTCAAGCTCATCCTGTTTGTTGCTCATACTCCTTGCACTGGTATAGATGCACTTCGGCTGAGCTACTGATGCCAGGACCTTTTTGTGAGTGTGGGTCCCATTTCCTTCCAGACTCTTCTCAGATACTTCCGTGCCTTCTAAAACATCAACAACTGTCCCTACCTCTTAATTTCTCATTACATGCCTATCCCTTGTCTCCACTGAGAGGACAAAGCAAGAGTCCTCACTATCACACCACCCTGTAAGCCCTGGCATGCTTCTCCTGGGCTTACTCATAGTGGGCCCAGTTACAGCCCTGAAGTGTCGAAGTGATAAGAGAAACTGCTGCCCTTCCTCTGCTGCTACTCTATTGTCAATACAGCCCAGTATGCAGCTGGCCTTTTTCATCTCGGGGACACACTGCTAACTAATGTTGTTTGCTGTCTGACAATGCTCCACAGTTATTTCCTATACAACTGCTTTCTATCCCATCAGCTCCCAACTGCTAACACATTTATACCTGTCCAGATGCAGGAATGGGCGTTCACCTTTGTTGAACTTTCCGAGCTATGCCAGAGTATTTCTTCACCCTGCATAGCTCTCTCAACACATATAAGGCCTTTCAGGTCAACAAACTTAACTTCTCATTCCATTGTCCAGATCATTAACAAACATGTTAAATATCAACAAACACAGTATCAGTCCAGAGGGTAACACTTTTTGTCACCAGACAACAGCTGGACTTTAGATCCCCTGTCTCAATATTTTGATCCCGGAAGTATAATCAGTTTTTCACCCAGTTATCCAGACAATATTTCATCAGTATTGCTCTAAGAGTATTATGGAAGAACGTGTTGAATGTCTTGCTGTAAACAAGGTAAACAGAATCCACTGCTCTCTTCACAGTCACCTGTCTCATTGAAGAAAGCTATTCACTTCATCAAGCATCTTCTGCCCCTTGAAAACCCACAAATCCACAAAGAAGTCTTCTGTTTATATCTTAAACTTATTTTTCAGTGTTCTCTAAAAAGGTAGACAAAATATGATGAAAAACTACTCATTTCCTTCAGTTTCCAATCACTTTGTTTTAGTTAATTGCCTTTTTATGTGTAGACTCCTACTATTATATTGACAATTATGTCATTAAAAAGATGTAAGTTATAATATGTGAACTATTTATTTAAAGTTCCTAATTGAAAAATATTACCATTATTTCTATTAATTATAAAACATGCAATTAGTCCTGTAAAACTGATTAGTAATATGTCAAAAAGATTAATGAGTTTCAATATCTTGCCGTATTGAAACAGATGTGATATTACTATATGCAGCAAATCTAGTACTTACTACCATCTTAGAAATAGTTCACACCAACCATTATTGTGGTATCACATTTTAATTAATAAAGCAACTTTATTTTTTCTGTCTCTGTGCATTCAATGATATTTTCTCATCTTTTTGTTAAGTTTTTAATCAATAGGATAAAGCTGTTTTTGAAGTTTGGACTACTATTCATCCAATAGGATTAACATTCAAAAGATTCCACTGTATCTTCCTTGAGAGAAAAAGGGTTTTTCAAATAGGCATCTAACTAAAATTTTGTGTTATTTTGGACAACCCAATGTCATCATTTACAGTGTTTAGTGTAAGAAAAAAATGCATAGGTGTGTCTTGGAAAGATAGCCAACCAGCCAGCTGACATTGTCAGTGAATAATGATGCCTGAGATGAAGTTGTACATATTTAAAGTTTGGGTTTTAATAATTACTCAAAACACAACCCTAAAGGTCTAAGTTTTCAAGTGGAAACAGAAGCCCTTGGATGCATAAGAGTAACTGGAAAAAGTTGTTTGGCCTACGACAGAAAAGGCTCTTTCTGAAAAATAAGCCACTGCTCTTCAGCCTAACCAATGTGCTGCCAAAGGTGAAGATTAAGAAAATCTGAATGAAGAGGACACACTGATGCTTGTAGTTATAATGAAAAATGAAAAATAATAACTACTATACAATGAAAAGTATGAAATAAAAGATCTCTTTATTCAAACTACTGATTTACACGGACATTTTGCTAGTAAACATTTCATGTGGAAATTTTCACATATCAGGTGGAATATCCAGTTACTGTTTGGCACAAAATAAAGTAGATAGATGCTGACATATCCTTGATATTTACCTTGATAAAACACATAATAGCTGGGCGTGCTTTGCAATAAAGACCACTTTTTATGTTATCCAGTCAGCTTCTATATGGTAGAAAATTTTAACAAATGGCCAATGGCCTTCTTTGCAATTTGTTTTGATATCTGCAGCAGTATTATCTGGTAACTTCAGTAATGTCACAGGCTATTGTAACAGTTTTCCCTACATATATTTTGTATAGCATATATTAAAAATTCTAACTTTTCATTTATTTGAAACTCTGAAGGTGCGTTCAATAACTACTGCTTATATTTTCCATTATCTTGTTGGCATAGGTATTTATTCAGTTTTTCTGGTGCATAAATCACATCCAATGCACAAAATATGACATCTCTAAAAACATATAATACTTCTTTTTTATTGAAAATTTTACCACTTTCTGAAAATTAAATTTTGGTAACCGCTTACTGTAGTGTGCAAATGCTTAGCACATTTACTGTAGAACTGTAGCATTTCTTTCACAGTAAATAAACTTGCTATTACTGTTCTTTCCCTCCTTCACAGAATGAAAGTTACATGTAGCCACACAGAATTCCATATCTTTATATATAGGACACCTGCTCTTTAATTTCGAAGTTGCTTTTCTTCTGACAACTACTTCTTTTTTAATCTGCTTCACTTTACAGAGCTCTTTAAAATGTGTTTCCTACCCATGTTGTACATTTTCAGGTGAAATTATTTTTCACCTACCAGTTATGTGAATTTGTAAAAGAGAGAGGGCTTCCATAAATACCATAATCCCTAAATACTTGTACATGATTTAGCTGTTCAGATTGCCTGAAAGGAACAGGGAAGAGCTATTGTTTGCTAGGCAAAGGTTTGCCTCATGTTTCATTGAGGAACCAGATGTGCATGCAAAGCACATTTATACTAATGATGGAACCAGGTTTTGAGAATTTTTGCGTACACTTGAGCTTTATGAGCTTGAGATATCCTAAAGGAATTGAACTACAAATGCCTGAACTATATTAATAGCAGTTTTCTTTTATCTCTGTAGTGGTACTTAGAGAATAGCAGAGGGGAGGGGAGAGCAAGGGCAAAAAAAAGGAAAACTTGTAAACAGACTAAATCTTTTTCCTAGATATCTGCTTAAAATAATGCGATAAGTTTTTATGGAATAACTATTTCCGAGGTGATATTGATATTGCAGGCTGATTTCTAATTAACCATTACCAAACATACAGGAGAAATATCCTGGAGGTACTGGTCGCATTCTTATTATTGAATATTTTGCTGATATGGAAAGATACACATCTAAGCTAAAACTCTTTCTGTCTACCATAATTTGTCCCCCTCAATAATCAACAGTATCAAATAAGCTCAGAAAGCCCAAAATGATACATCTTCTGTATTTAACTAACTGATGTTTTATATCAGTCATACCACTTCTCATTTTTTCTACAACTGATGCAATAGTCAGGTGTCTATATCAAGTTACATATTATTTCATATCTAGAGTTGTAATCAATAAAAAATATAAGAAGACAATAGAGACTTTGACAAAGTCAGAAAATCTAGAGGGCAAAATAAGTCTTATATAGGAAGGATAAATTCTGTAAGTTGTCATATGTATACATGTACTGGAGTTTTGTACGTGAAAGGTAACACTGCAAATAAAAGTAAAGTTATACTAACAACATAGCTTTAAGGTAAGCTAAGAGTTATTTGGGGGGAAAAAAGGCCATAAAATATTGATTGCTTTTCTAAGTGTATTTTTATACGGATCATCCTTAGTCAGGTTTATGTTCGGTTATAGCACTATGGAAGGATAGGAAGATAGATGAAGAAATGCAATGCCATTGAAACTGAGCATCAGCAGATAAAACACTGATCAGGGACTTAAGTTATCATCTATGGGTTTGATTGAATCACTAATTGTAGTATCATTACATGTAGGATGTGCTTCTAGAAGGAGACTCCACAACCTTTCTGGCTGCTGAAGAGATTTACAAGTCTCACAGTCTCAGTTGGCAATGCAGTCTAAACATAGATTGATGGACAAAATGAAAAGTGTCATTTTAAAAGAGTGAAACTCATATAATATATTTCTGGGTATAATGCAGTAGCAGGCACATATGTGAGAGTTTTGTGGTACTCCTGAAACGGAGACTAAAAGTGCATCTAAGGAATGTATTAAATATGCAGAAAAAAATTGTAAAGGAGCATTACTTAAGGTCATTCAAAGTATATGCTGAAATATTCAATGGTCATGAAGGCTTCTTTGAGCCCGGACTTCTGACTATGCTATAAGCACTTATATTACTATCAAAGTTATGTTAGAAAGTAGAAAATCTAATGAAGAAACTTGTTTGTTCATTTAGAATATTCTTCCCAGAGGGTCTGAGATTAAAGACAAATTGGGTGACCTTTTGTCTTTATAACACACTTTCCACAAAAACATTATATGCTGTACATACTTGAGTATCCTTTGTAGGGCATGTCATATATTATATTGTTGACAAATAATACCTTAATGTTTGAATAAGTGTTTTTCAAGTTCTTAGAGTTAATGGTTGTGTCTGAAGGACTTTTGGGAATAATAGTCCCTCCTTCTCATGTCATGCAGCAATAAAATTCATTGAGAAAAAACAAATACACTGATGTTCTCATGGACAAGAATGCTGTGTGAGTCACATGAATAAGCTGTGCTGAAAATACATTCTGAATTATCCTATGTAGCACTCATACAGTAGCATAGTCCATCATCATATTTTATCTGGGGAAGACAGAAGCTGAAGTTACTAAAATTTAAAAGGCACATTTGCAGAGAAAATGTAATAAGTTCAAGAAAGATGATTTCAGTCAACTATTGTACAGAACATATGTAATGAAAAAAATCAGAACATATTTCAGGAAGATAGAAAGAGTAAAATCTTTATTGTAAGTTGTAAGTTTGCAAGGATAGGGAGAACAGAACTAAATGCTGTTCTTCCCACACATAATTAAGGTCTTGTATGGATTAAGTCTGGGATAAGAGGTAAGGAGAACATGGAAGTAATTAATAAAAAGACATACTTAAATGGAAAAAAAAGGGATCAAATCAATTTCTAAAATGAGGAGCAAATTTCTACTGTAGACTGAATGTACTAAACTAGACCTGTATTATGTCAGTGTAGTTCTATTACCAAGACTGAGCTCTGATATGGAAACAACATGACTGGAGTAAAAAACCAGCTCTTTCCTCACCAAGTGATGTACAACACCTGCTGTCTTGGTGGTGCAGGTGTAGAATAACGTTTCCCTTTCCTTATCTTGTAAGTTCATATATGTAAAGTTTTATTGCTTATATCTAATGATGTATTCAAAAAAGCTACATATCTCTTGTAAATAATGTGGTAGAATTAAAACAAAGAATTTGAGCAAAATAATTAAAAAAAAAAAATCAATAATTGCTCTCAACTACCTGAAAGGAGGTTCTACTGAGGTGTCTGCCATCCTCTTTTCTCAAGTAAATGACAGAACTAGAGGAAATGTCCTGGAGTTGCTCTAGGGGAGGTCTAGATTAGGTATTAGGAAGAATTTCTTTACTGAAAGAGTAGCTAGGCACTAGAATAGACTGCCCAGAGAGGTGGTGGAGGCATCATCCCTGGAGGTACTAAAAAAATGTGTAGATGAGGCACTTCAGGACATTCTCTGATGTGATGCTGAGGTGTTTTCTTTATTTTGGTTTTTGTTTTGTTTGTTTGTTTTGTTGTGTTTTGGTTTTTGTTTTGTTTGTGGTTTTTTGTTTGATTTTGTTTTCTTGGTTGGTTGTTTTAGTTGATTTTTGTTCTGTTCTGTTTTTGGTTGATGGATGGACATGGTGATCTTGGAGAACTTTTCCAGCCATGTAATTCTGTGATTCTGTGATTCTGTAAAACATAAGAGAAATTCTTAGAATTTTCCCCCCAAAGAACAAAGATTTGACAAATAGAATAATTTTAGAGGGCCAATGTTGATATAAGAAAATGTAAATTTATTATAAAGAATAATATATTAAAGAAGCAAACTGCAATTTCATGAAAGAATATATAAAATGTTACAAAGCAATATCGGTGAATAATACTGCTTTTGACCGGGAAAGTATCCCAAGGGCTCTGCCTAGTCATAGACATGCTACTTTCATTTTTGTATGACACTTGATATGGCAGAATGAGTGCATTGGCTGCATGCTGTTCCAACAACAACAGCATAGGCAATCCATAATATTCATTCAGAGGATCTGGTAGAACATATATCCAAGGGTAGATTTTAAATATGGCCAGGCAAGCTTGGCCCTCCCTTTTACTATGGATATTTGTACAAGTGATAGACTGGTCACACCCTGTTCTAAATGAAATCAAAGGATAAAAGAGCCTAGTGTTTAATAGACATGAAGGCATGTTTGCTGAGCCACAGAGATCACTATATGAGTCTTTTCTATAGAAGCTATTGATAGACAGCTGCTGTTTCCTGCACTGCTGGAAAATGGTGTCACACAAAATACTCCAGTTCACAGCTTCACCACCAAAGACTGTTCTATGTCTATATTATATTGGAGATATGATGCCAAGGAATGAAGGACATGTCTCCTTTTGAAAAATATATCAAGATAAATGGGTAAAGATGGCCTTCAGATTTGCTTAGAAAGGGCACTAGAAGGTGAAGATCAGCTTGAATTTAATTCTGTATCATACTGGCAGCATTATAGGGAATGCTACTCAGTAGATAAGCATAAATGTTATCTACTGCAAGCACGTGTAAGCATTAACACTTGTAAATCACTTGAGGATCTAACACTGTAAGACCAAATGGTAAAGTAAAATGTTGAGTTTCACAAAGTTCAGAGGTGCAGAGGAGGGAAGTTAAAAAAGGTGTGTTCAGACTGAAACGCTATTTGATTTTAATATATTCTGAATTTTTTGTTTCAGTGAGAGGTGAGCTCCTTAATATCATAAAAAACTGAGGTCTTGGGAACCAAGCTGAACATGCAGCTTGACTTGATTTGTATGAAATACAATTAATGTAGACATTTTTAGAGAATAAAAGTCTTATTTCCAAAATCTTGGTCCATGAAGATAATCTTTAATAGAATGGAACTCTATTAGCTCTGAAATGTCTGCTCACTGTAGTAACTGCCTACCATCAGCTTTCTCTTGGAGATTAAAATCAATGTAAAAAGCTGAGGCTTTAGTGCACAGCCTATAAGGGTAAAGGTTGCAGGACTTCTCCAGTTTTTTGAGGGGAGTGGAATTTAATTTATAATTGGAAGATAAATTCAGTGATGTGTTTTGGTTCTTCCATGCTTCTGCAGTGACACAAAGCAACTTTGAAAACACCTCCATTGGCAAACAGCCATAAATATATCTTCAGTGGCAAGTTATGGCAGGCTTGTAGGTGTTTTTCTCCTTCTGAAGGACAGTGATAAACTGACCCTGTGTTTCTAGTCATTGTGTCAGCCCCAGGAATTGTATAAATAATGCTTAAGAGTATATATTCAAGTATATCACAATCTAAGTGATTGTGGTAAATGTAAGAAATAAGAGAATCTGGGAAAAAAAAAAAATTAATCAAGTGCATTTGTAAATCAAGAAATATTCTGTCTGGTTATTATGAAACATGCACAAGCCTTCCTCCTTGCTTCTCCAGTTTTATCAGCACACCTACTTGATGAGTTTTTCTTTCTTCAGAAGAATGTAAGCTAAGTGGTACAAAAATACGCCCTGTGAAACTGGCAATGTAGCCTACTCTTACCTTGATGTCTTTGACAGGAAAACTTATCAAGAACTTTAGAAAAGTTTTCTGTGAATCAATATAACTTCATGTAAATAAATGGACATGGTGTTGCTCAATCGCAATTTGTAAAGTACCTTTTTCACTATGATTCCTTAAACTGAGATAACATTTATAAGCATAAAGGTTATAAAGGTTTATAAACATAAGGTTCGAAGAAGTAGGCTTCTGAATAAATTATCTCTGTTTTCTTTGCAAGAAGTGACATCTTTTGCAAAGATTCAGCCTGGGCATATAAATTCATGATGTATATTGTGATTAACACAACTAACATTTGCACACACTCAAGGCTAGAAAAAAGTGGTCTTGCTCAGAATAGCATGACACCATGCCTGGGTTAGCAAGGACCACATGCAGTGCCACACTACTGCTGTATGAATAAGCTTTTTGAACCCCAAATGTTGTCAGCTTGAACTGATATGTGTTTGCTATACAGAGCAAGAATGTGCTTTTTGCTAGACATAAGCTGTATCAGATATGCTACTACATATCCCTACTACATTTTTAATTTTAATTTAAAAGTATACCTATTAATTAGTTTATGATTTAAATATCAGTTCAGAACTTGGGGCCTTTTAAGAATTTTGGGATCTACATCAGTCTTTATTTTGCTCCAAATGATCATAGAAATGGAGTAAAACAGAAGTTTATTGTTTTTGCTATTAACATTCATTGAAATTTTGCGCATTAAATATATGTGAGGTAATCAGGTTGTAATTTAGCTTCTCTCTAATTGTTATGATTACATAAACTATAGACAGGTCAGGCTAACAGCACATGTAACTCATCAGTGTGACTACCGTGACAACAGAGGTAGCAGCTAGTCACCCTTACCCTCTTTTAAAACTAATTTGCATGAAGTAATTTAATTTGCTTCAATGAATGACTGCTATTAATGTGCCAAAAATTCTGATTTGTAGGTTTTTCATTCAACTGTTGCTGCTTTTTAAAGGTTCAGTTGCCATTTGCTTTTTGGCAACTTGGGCATGAATAACACTTTACAGCACTGCTACATTGTCAATACTGCTTAAATGACTCAACATCAGGGAAGGAACTGAAAAAGGAGCACAGGGAAAAGCCTTCCATGCAAGAGGCAATAAACCTGTCTGCAGAGACATTAGAACTTTCTTTGCCCTGTCTTCATGCTACAGTCTACCCTAAAATCCTGGAGAAATAATATGGGGACAATAAAAATTAAAAATCAAATTAACCTCACTTGGGACTACAAACTGTAAACCAAATTGTTGCCTTTTTTGCTAGTAATTCAAGAAGTAGTAAAGTGAGTTCTTCCAGGTTATACCATGCCTTATTTCCTCTAAAGATCATTAGGTTTGGAGTAATCATAACAGCTCCCTGTTAAATAATGATGAGTATTTCCATTCTAAACCATATTTTCATTGTTTTGTTTCATGAATGATATAAAGTAACACAGTATGTTAGATTCATCATGTTACATTATTTAATATAATTTTGGGGTTTTTTTCACTAATTTTTAATTTTATTTATAGACATTTATTTATGCATTATATATAGCCATTTATATGATTCATATGTGAATCCATACACAGTATTGATATACTAGGTGAATTCAATCTGCAACCAGAAATTTTTACAGATTTTTCTTCTACTCGGTATATAGATTTTCTTTGAGGAAATTCTTACATTCAATTACTTTTTGAAAATTATTCATGAATAATGAATGCAATAGTGATGTGGGAGACAGGGATAAAAAGGCTGATGATTATATAGTTGTTACTGCATGATAGTCCAGATGGTACTATTAATTATTATTAATCATCTATATAGTACTATGAACATAAGCGCCATTGTATGAAAGATAAATTCTCTGTGCTGTGGAGATCATAATAACAAACCATACAAAAGAAACAAAAGACAAAGCATGGGACACATGGGAACTCGTAGAGAGAGAATAGTGATAAGAGGAGTAATATAGGGAAGATTGCCTAGAAAAACGAGTGGTCCAAAAGGGTTTGAAGGAAGAGATAAAGGTATATGGTCTGTTCAGAGGGCTGCCAGGGACCTCATGGGTCAGCTCCCTGCAGACAAATCAAACATGAAATCACTTTCATAAACTCTCCAAGCTGTATCTTTAAAGCATTTGGGGGTGAGTCGCTCTCAGTACTTGTGCCTGAAAGGTTGACCCAGAACTGTGCTCTGAGAGTTAGAACCCATCTTCTCATTCCAGCTTCAACTTACTCATAGCCAGTTGATAGCCACCTGTTTCCAAGCCAGCCTGATATTATTATCTTAAAAAGTAGTTCCCACATGCTTACCCCCATGACATACTCCTATACAGTAACATGATCTTCCCTCATGTTTCATTTTTCTGGATTAGTCTCTTTTCCTGCAAGATATGCGTTTCATTCCCCTGAAAAAAAAAACTACATCCCTTCTCTGCAGCTGTTGTGATTTCAGTTCATCTTTCCTTAATATGTTGACCAAAATGGAACATGGTATTAGAGTTGAGATCTCACCAGGGATTTTAAAATGACAGAAAGGTTTCACCTTGTCAGTTTGGCTACTGGGAGCACCTCTCCAGATAGGTGAAGTAATCATCACTGGATTTTCATGGTTATTGCTCTGTGGAAGGACATAGCCACTCTGGAATCCTGTCACTAGCTAGTACAACCAATCATTTCCCAGAGAAATATCTCCTAGCAGAATTTCTTCTTGTTACTCCATACATAAGGATGGTTCATCAAGTGGACAAATCAGACTAAAAGATTGGTTTCAGACCCCAGTGATGCCACAGTCCCCTAAAAATGCCCTAAAATCTGACTCCTCTACATATTGCACACAACTGCAAGAATATGGATGATTCTTTTAGCTCATCCAAAAGAATCACCATCAAAGGATGGTAGGTACTCAGAACGAAATAGAAGAATCATCTTATGCAAAACTCTGTTAGCATTATATGCTACTGATGTGGTTTTCCTGACTTTTTAGTGTTGAGATTTCGTGTTTGCTAAAGTCCAAACATTTCACCAGCATGAATCCTTCCTTTCCATTGCAGGACTCTCTATTTCCTTTCTTGTTTCTTAAGGAAATGTTTATTTCCTCCCTTGGGTATTCATCCCTTCTTTACAGAGTTGCTGCTCCTACTACTTAAAAAAACAGGTTCTCACGTCCTTTATCTACAACAATCCAATAATCCAGTTTCCCTCAGTGTATCTAATCATCTTTGTTTAATATTGATATTAGTTACTGGCATTCTCCTTTGAGTCTCTGATTTGTACTCAAAATCCAAATCTCATTGTAGGTGCTCTTATTAGTCACAGCTTTATCACAGTAAAAATTCTACATACTACATAGATTTTTACACTGGTTCTTTCCACTGTTGGTTTCTCAGATTTTAAGCCTGTTACCTAAATCAGCTCTGCTGCCTCATTTGAGCATAGCAATTAAATGCTTCCTGAACTCCCTGACACACACAACTGCTTCTGTGATATGGCACGGGATCCCTAACAGTTTCTGTAAGTTGTGAAGTACAGCCATGCTGCCCTTAAAAAACACAACCAAGTCCTTTGGTCTCACCTTTGTAGTGAAAGACACAGGAAGAGACTGGACACAGACAAATGTACAAAGTTCACTGCAGTTCCCTGTCCATACATCGAACTGTCAATGACATTGTCACCTATAAGAAATAAAGAAATGAAACAAGATTGGGAGGGGAAACTGTGTAGCTAAAGAAAACCTAAGAGAACACCTAGAGAAATGTAACTAGAAATAATTTGCAGTTCTTACAGAGACTGTGGTTATTTCACATAGAAGTAAAGTTTAAATTGTCATAAGAAGTAAAATTATATGGAGTATGTCTCTTTATGACTACCAGTGATTTCATTTTCCACCTTGTTTAGGATGTCTTTACATACATATTTGAGAGTTGCTTACATATGCAAATATGGAATCCCTCCGTCAATAAATTGTTAATACCCTAATGAGGTCTTGATCTAGGCAGAACACTGCAGGAAATAATTCCAACCTACCTCAGGGTTCTAAGCCACATTTACACTTATTTATACAGATGCATCTCTGGTATATCAGGGCAGTTCTCAAACATAAAAAAACTAACCCTTTGCTACTTCATTGTAAAGACTCTCAGGTTTCAGCCCAGTGCCTTAACCACAAAGCCTTCCATAAATCAAGCTAGATTATGAAGAGATCTCTCAAGCATTTGATTATAATTCAAACTAAATTGAAAATTCAAAAACCATAAAAAATATCAGTAAATTCAAATGTTTGATTCTGTTTCAGTTAAGGTGAAAACCAGAAGCACCAAATTCCCAAAAGAAACATTGTGATTTTATTTGCCATTTGATTAAATAAGTTCTTGACATACTCTATATACAGTGTTCAGTGTTTACTTTTAGAATCAAGTAAACTTGCTTTATGTGTGACTTCCACTGTGCCATCCAAGGGTTATAGTTATATCTTTCAGAGATTTCTAACAGCTTTCTTTGAGACCTGTGCAGTAGAATGCCATAATTTTCCGCTTTACAAAGAGAAAAGAACCAAATATTTGCTAAAACCCTGTGATCTTGTTTAAAAGTTTGAAACTTACATGGAAGAGTATTTCTTTTCCTTATCAAGCATAAATGTATGTGTGTGTATCTATATATCTCTACCTATACCTATATATCTATAGTTATATCTGTATCTGCCTACTTTTGTATCTAGGTCATACTGACACCATTATAGACAGTAGAGGAATTCAATTAGGCTTCCCTCTAAGGACCATTCAAGGGACATTACTAGGGAATGTGCTCCCTGAAAAATGTCTTGGTCTATCAGTTCTCGATTACCTTTAAGGGTAGAGATTTATTCTTCCAGGATATTTAGGAAGAATAGTTTAAGCCACTGTATACAGAAGTTTGGTTTGCTTTTTCTTTGTTTATTTTACCTCGTCATGGGTACTTCATCAATAATGAGCTTGTGTTTGATTCTTACTAAGACAAGCAGTGGTAAAAATGAAACCACTTCTATGAAGATTATGCTTTCATACATTTCTGAATATCAGGCTTTATTTGATTCGATATTCATGGTAGTAAGGCAAATGTAGAGATTATGTTGTCTCTGCTCCCTTCACAGAGTAAAATATCAGGTATTAGGATGGATCATTGGCAATAATCCTTCTGTACCTAATATTAGCTGTTATACAGGGTAGTCCCAGGAAGTAGTAATGCAACTGTTAAAGTGAATCAATATGCTTTTAGTTTTATGGCCCAGAAATTTACAAAGTTCTAAACCTCTTCTGTGTTTTAGAATTTGTGAAAATGTTAGTGAAATTTTCCTGGGCAGTTTGTAACAGGAACATCACACATAGTACAGTTAAAACATCACTAATAATGATCTAAAGAGCTTGGTACAAATTGATCCTTGCATTTGAGAGCCTTCCTCATCTAGCAACCTATGGCCTGTGTTTTCCATAAAAAGCAGAGGAAATGTTGCCACTGTGAATAACATGGCTGTGAATGAATGTCAGTAAAATCTTTACCACATCAGCTTGCATTTTCTTTCTCTTTGTTTTGAAAAACATAATTACATTTGGATGGATGAATAGAGTCATGCAATTTTAAAACTTTATAAGATATGCTTACATTCTCAATAAAGGCAAAAATTGTCATATTAATTAATTGTTGCTATGTGACAAAAACATGACTATTTTTATCATGGTGCTAAAATGTAGTGTTGATACATAAAAATGGTTTGCATATAGTTCTCAGGTATTAATTGCCATCTGTGAAAAAAAGAATTATATTCTGTAGAAAAAAAACAGTCAGTGTGTCATGTCACACTCTATTTTCACTTCTCGAGTACATTGTTGCCACTGGCTTCTAAGCTGAAGTAAAAGTTCAGTGGGAGCTTTCTGTACCTCAGAAGAAGTGGTGACCTTGCATTGTTCAACATCAAGTTGTTAGGATTCAGCTATCCAGATGAACTGGAGGTTTCAGTTTGGGGATTCTCAGGAGCAGGCATACAAAATATATTGGTATTAAAAGAAACTAACATTAATGTGACTTTGTAACTCAAAAGTGAGTGGACAATCCATGAACTTCACATCCAGGAAAGGTGCTATATGATTGTAATAAAAAAGTAATTACTTCTACAAATTCTGTGTTGCTATACATTTTTATATTAGGATTTTAATGAAAATACTGTATCTATTATACCATACCATTCAGTACTAAAATTACTTTCAAAATTTATATTTTATCATCAATGAAACAAATTAGTATTTTTTTTTCTGTAGAAATAGAACACAGTGTTTTCCTGCACTTAGTCTTTCCTTGTCATTTTTCATGTAGGAGCTGCCATTATTAAATCAAGCTCTGTAATGGAATGGCTTTACATTTCAAGTAAAATTACTTTTCACCTATTTCACACATTTATTGCTTGTTTTGAGAAAAAGACAAAGTAGGTTAAAACTCAATTGTCATGAATTAATTTTGTCATTATAACTTAAAAAGAAAAATCTTCAAAAATCTTACCAAAATAATACAGGTGACATTTTTCATCACAGTACTGATAATTAAGCAAAGTTTTAGAGATACTGGACTTCACCTTGAGGTCTGTGTTTGCACAAACCACTGTACTACACAGGGATGCTATGCAACATTTTCAGAAACTCCAGTCAAATTAGCTGTATATGAAATGTCAATTTCTTTGAGCATGTACACATTAATAGGACATATATGATTCATCTGCATGTGGGGCATACCCTTTGTGATAGTTTGACCCTGGCTGGATGCCAGGTGCATGCCACAACTGCTCTATCCTTAGCTGGACAGGGGAGAAAAAATATAACAAAGGGTTCATGGGTCACGATAAGGGCAGGGAGAGATCACTCACCAGTTACTGTCACAAGCAAAATAGACTCAACTTGGGGGAAAAAAAAAAAAAAAAATCACTTACTACAATCAAATCCGGGTAGGAATACGGACAAAACCCTAAAAAACATCTTTGCTTCAATTCTGAATTCTCCTGGCTTAAATTCATTCCTGAATCCCCCCAAGCTGCTCAGGGTGACAGGGAATAGGATTTGTGTTCAGTTTGTCACATCTTTCTGCTGCTCCTTCCTCCACGGGGGCAGGACTCTACACATTCTTCCCCTACTAGAGTAGTGAGGTTCCTCCTGTGGGAGATGGTGTTCTCTGAACTTCTCCAGAGTGGGTCCCTTCCACTGGGTTTAGTCCTTCAAGAACAGATTGTTCCAGCATGGGTCTGCCCACAGGGTCACAAGTCCTGACAGAAAACCTGCTCCGGCATGGACTCCTCTCTCCATGGGTCCACAGGTCCTACCAGGAGCCTGCTCTGGCACGGGCTTCCCACCGGGTCACAGCTTCCTTTGGGCATCCACCTGCTCCAGTGTGGTGTCCTTCGTGGGTGGCACTTGTATATTTGCTCCATTGTGCACCTTCATGGACTGCAGATGGACAGCCTGCTTCAGCATGGTCTTCACCATGAGCTGCAGGGGAAACCTCTGCCCCAGCACCTGAAGCATCTCCTACTCCTGTTCTTCATCTTGTGTTCTTCATCTTCTTCTTGTCTCATATAAAAGAAAAAGAAATGTATTGATTCAAAATTCCAATCTTTCTCTCTGACTCTTCAGAAAAGCCATGAACCTTCAAAGTCAAGCTGTTAAATGTTTTATCAGACAATATGACTCCTGTCCAACTTGTCTGAGTAAGAATTACGCTAATAAGTTGCTGCTTCTCCAGAAGGCTTCAAAGCCTCCTTCCATGAACACTATGGGGGCAGCCTGAACCCTTTTCCAATGGGTACCAAAGAACAAGGCCTTGTTGCCTAATTCCTTGTGGGATAGAACCAGAACATTTTAATCCCTCAATTCTTTAGTAGTAAATCTATTACAAAGGGAACGGAACAAATCAAGGGATACCATGTCATCTAAAAATCCAATGAATTTTAATGTAGTCTGAGCTTTCCTCCAATGTTCCCTGATCTTCCTAGAGCTCAATGATGAGTATAGCCTGCTTCCCTAAACAATATAAGCTTTCCATCCCCACCATCTCTTGCAAACTATAGCATCTTGCAATGCGATTAGAAGATGAAGCCCATTATATAAGACAGCAAAGTCGGACAAATTTATCAAATTGACACTATTTCTACTTAGTTTCAGTACAATGGTCCTGCATCTGCTCATTGCTTGTGTGATGAAAAAATGACTTCAGTTTTCTTGAATTCTTTTCTCTAGAGATCCATAATGCTCTGCTCGCACTTTTGTTTGGAGTAGTTCCATCAAATCAATTCCATCTTCATCGTTAGTGATTTTCTTGTTTCATCTTCAGATCCAATTAAACCAATCATGCCTTTTCAATTAACTACAATTACCTTAATTAGATGAGAATAACAACAAGAAAAAAAGGAAAACATCTTCCAAAGTTAATCAAGTTAGTGTATCCTTATTTACAGACTGCAATCAGGCCTCTGCATGTTTCAGTCCAGTTTCCAACTTCAGCACAACAGACTTGGAGAGAACAGTAGCAATAAACAGTCAGCTCACTTTGGAGAGGGAAATCATGTGGGTTTTATTAAACTTAGAGATCAACAAGCATTCCCTGACAGGTAGATGTCAAGTAAGTAGCTTTCCCTATGCAGCCAGTGGCAAGAACCCAACCCCATATCTACAGTCTGATCTCTGGAACCTGCTAACCTGGGAAAGATGAATGGCATATCACGGGGGATACCTTGTTCCACTTTAGACTCGGGTTAAAGTTATTTAAACCCATTGCAACTATGAGAATATAACTTACTTTAAATGAAAATCAAGAAGTCAGTCATACTCAAATTCTAATTCTTGTCCATTTAAGATTATAGCTTTCATGACACAAGTCCTCTGTCAAACCGGGTCTGTGAACTTGCCGCTTCCTTTCCATGTTTTTGTTTTCTTTCTGCAGCATGCTTGAGTCTCCCACTCATGTCCTGGTATTCTTTCATGTAAACTACTGAAATCTCATCTGTCTTTTCTTTCTGTTTTCTAAACATCTAAAGCACTCTTATGGTTTCTCTTGACTCCAGCTTTCCATGGAATATATAACCTGTCTTTTCCTGAGATGCCTGGATCAAGTTCCCTGCAGAAAAAATTACTTCCTAAACTTCTCCCAGGAAAACTATTGATGACTACTATTGTTTTGTCACAATAAAAAATTTTAACACAGAGAAAATTTTTCACAGTAGAATACAGATTTTTTTTCTTGGGGACCAGTTAAAAATATTTTGAACATGATCTAAAAGTAATCCTGTATTTTTCTTCCCATGGTAAGGTTTACATCCTCACATCAGGTCAAAATTGTATAGACAATACATAAATTCATACAAGATAAAAAAAAAAGAAAGCAGGCTTTCCATCTGCTCTCTTATTAGTTCTATGTAGAAATCCTTAGATGTAAAGATAAAACTGTAAAGATAAAATAAAGATAAAGATATATGAGAACTTTTTACCACTAAGACACTTCTTTGCAGTTTGGGAGAGCAGTAAGATAGGTATAAATTTGTATGACAGTTCAAAACTTCTTTGATGCTGATGAAAACGATTCAGAAGAAACTGTAACAAATACATTAGAGACAGACAAGTACAGCTAATACAAGGAAAACATTCACTATTCTTTAAAAGATTGCCCGTATATATATTTTAAATGAAAAATCTGGACTCTATGAACAAGTCAAATATCTCTAACACGAATTAGCACATTAAAAAAAAAAAAAAAGAGAGATTAAGTAAGTACAAACTGATGGATTCATATAAAATTTGAGATTTCCCTGTGTTGCTATAAACACATGTTGTATGATTTTAATCTTTATTAATATAGAACTGGAGTTTCTTTATCCTTTATAGGTTTCACTTTACTGTAAACTCATGGAGACAATGGAAAATAGCGGGTACTCAGTAAAGCTGGAAAACCTGATCATTTCTTATTTAATAAATTTAGATAACTAGATGAGGAATTAGACATAATTTTTACATTAACACTTATTTTTAGGAGTAATTTCTACAGAATGAAAATAATGTTATCTATCCTTCATAAACCAAATTTGTTTTAGGTTCTGCACCCAACATTATGTATGTTGTTTACTGTTTGCTGCTCATATGTCAATTTGCAGGAAAAGATAGAACAGTTTCTACTATCTTAAATGGCCACTGATTTCTGTGGTGTATTTTTTAATGCAACAGGAGTTAATAAAGCCTGAGTCTTATAAATACTGTCATGGAACACTAGTGTTTCTTCTTGCAAATAAACTCTGAATTCACTGAATTCATTTTGAAGGGCAGTTCTGAAGTGCACTGACTAGATTCCTTGTCACTGAATACTAAACTGGAAGGTGTGTTTCTGAAACACATTAAACACTTTCAGACTTCCAGGGGAAGCATAAATATCCAAAATAACAAATGATTGCCTTCAGACAGTTTTGACTGAGAGGCACGGTTTGCCCATCTTGGTTGGGGTAAAGTTAATTTTTTTCAAAGCAGCTAGCATAGGGCTATGGTTTGGATTTGTGATGATAACAGTGTTGATAATACAGAGATGTTTTATTTATTGCTGAGCAGAGCTTACCACAAAGTCAAGGTCC
Source organism: Todiramphus chloris collaris (assembly GCA_025345505.1). Classification (NCBI taxonomy): domain Eukaryota; kingdom Metazoa; phylum Chordata; class Aves; order Coraciiformes; family Alcedinidae; genus Todiramphus; species Todiramphus chloris. The sequence goes on along the minus strand of JANVCC010000010.1, from coordinate 28,946,440 downwards.
TATCTGCTTCTTGCATAACCCCACCAGTGACAAGGCTGGGGTGCACAAAAAGATGGGAGGAGACCCAGCTGGGGCAGCTGACCCAAACTGACCAAAGGGATATTCTATATCATATGACATCATGCTTAGCCATATAAATGTGGGAGAAGAAGAAGGAAGTGGGGCACATTCAGAATGATGTCATTTGTCTTCCCAAGTAACTATTACAAGTGAAGGAACCCTGCTTTCCTGGAGGGAAACACATGACTACCCAGGAGAGGTGGTGAATGAATTCCTTGGTTTGCTTTGTTTGCATGCACAGCTTTTGCTTTACCTATTAAATTGTCTCAAACCATGAGTTTTGTCACTTTTACCCTTCTGACTCGGTCCTCCATCCCACTGGGAGAGAGTGAGTGAGAGAGAGCTGAGTTGCATGTCAGGTTTAAACCACAGCATAGTGACAAAAAATATGACAGACATGCAGTGGGGATGTTAGGTTAATGAGACTAATCTAAACCTAGACAAGAGCACAACCCTCAAATCATATGTGAAGCATCCAATATACAGATCCAATAAAAGGCACTGAATCACCAGCTAATGGAGACATAGCCCAAGTTTTGGAGTATTTGGACTGATGAATTGGATACATGATTGTCTCTTTCCCACGGTAAGGTGAATAAAGAATGGAAGATAATATGAAATGTAATCCAAACTAATACACTACACCTGTAATGCATATTGCTGTGACAATGATCAGGCGTATTGATGTCTGTGAGTATCCATCTTCTTTTAGTCTATCCATTTCTCATGTGTGGCCTTTGTTTCTTTTCTTTCCCGGAGAACATAAGCAATTTTCTTTGCCAGCACTGAAGCTGTTTAAATTCAAACTGATGAACAGTGTTTCCCCATGTCTTTTCACCCAGGATCATGTCCTTACAGCATGTTCCACTAGCCAATATTGGGCATATTTTATAATACAGGTGGTAGGATAATAAAGCTGCAGAATTTTCAGAAGATTAATTTGCTACAATTGAGGTTAAAACAATTAACTTCATTCTACTACCAGCCCAACTAGTGTGTTGCAAGCATGTTATTTCCCTCCATCAAACATAATATTTGACAAAAAAGTGGATGAAAAACTGAAAATATATGGATGCCTTTATGAGCACTAATAAATGAGGACAAAGTCTATGAAAAATGCATTCTGTATTCCAGAAATATTTCCTTCATTCACCTGTATAGAGAGGTTTTACCCGTCTTTCTTTCTAAATGTTTATAGCTCACTAACAATTTATAGCAATTTATAGCCCAGTACCAAGTACCAATATTTTTAATAACTCAAATTAAATACAGTTATGTTCAGGAAATTCTTCCACATTAGTGTATGCTTTACTTGTAGGCATTCCTTATAGAACAGGAAGAGGAGGAGGATGAAAATCAGTCCCTAGACTGATGTAAGCAATCTAAAGCAAATTTAAGAAGCCCATTCTTTGTAACTTCATTAGAGCTAGCTTATTTGAATTATTTTTATGCACTTATAATTCACTGAAGTAAGAAAGTTTTTACTTTTCTATGTAGCTAGGCCTCCCTACACGCATGGCTGGGAACTGATTTAGCAACTCAGTACTCCCACAATATAAGTATGGATAAGCAAGAAGATCTGTGAAAAAATATTGAAAAAATTATTTATATACCTGTGTTCTTGTGAAGGGAGAGAAAGGATTTTTAGATACTTTATAAACTACAAGGGTGAATGCTTAAAAACAATTTATTTTGCAAATGTTATTTTTTATTAGTTTTTCCTCAGCTCACATTAGTCTTTTAAACACGACAATGAAGATTTAATAGCACTAGCTAAAACCACTATAAAATTTATGCAAAATTCTCTGCCATCAACATTCAACACTGAATTATTCTTCATTTTTGTTTTAGTTCTTGGCTTCATCTGAGCAAAGATGAGTAAACTCTGCCAAATTTTATGTTGATGTTGGACAGAAGGCAGATGTTTATAGTAAAGTTGAGACTTCCAGATTTATCTCATTGGAGAATAAATTTCATTTTCATTGTTTCCCCAGAGTAATGGTGTACTGCAGGAGTTTGGTATATAATGTTTCTCTTTCTGTTTTATAAAATATGGATCTTGAGGATCATACTTTAACACAGAAGAATACCTCAGTGATGATGTGCACCATTGAAAACTGAGTAAAGAAATTTGGACTAAGATACATCCAGTATGCATGCACGTTTATCAGAGAGCTGTAGAAGTGAACTTGCTTTTCCAAGACTTTTTAGAGCCTCTGAGGAAAGGGAATGTTTTTTGCTTGTAGGTCGGTTGGTTGGTTTTCTCCAATGGATCCATTTTGTGGTACTGCATGCCTTGCACTGCATTTGTGGAACCTATTTTAAATCTACTCAAAGAGCTCTGAATCACTTTCTCTTCTGTTACACAATAAGCAACAGTATAAACCACTCTGACCTATGAATCCTACTTCCATAGCATGTATATAAATTCTCAGACTAACAGGTCCCATAAAGCAAATGTTAACTCCCCAAGTGCCCAATCATCCCAAGCTCATTCCAAAAGTAGCGGTCAAAAAACCAGTAACAATTTATTTTTGTCTGTCAAAGTAGAGTAACCCACATACTGAGGCAAACGTCAATCAAAACAAGTGGAAAAATATTTAAAGAATTCCAAGGCCACGCAAAATACTTTTCTATACTTTTTTGTAGTACAGGTTTGTGTACTTTAGCTATTATTATTATATTAACTATTACATAACTGTATTAGCTATTACATAGATATTATTATACTATGTGTAGTTTTACTTTTCAACTTCCCATTTAAGCTGACAGGAACATATGGCTCAAAAAAGAAGGAGGCACTATGATTTCAGATTATTGCATACATAAATAAATGCAAACATGCATCTCTCAGAGCTAATTACCAGTGTGACTTCTAATCAGCATCACAGAAATCACAGGAGTACCTCTGTAATGTGTATGTGCTTTAAAAGGCAGCAAAGCCTCCCAGGTGCACAGAAGAGTCTAGACAGAAAGAATCAGTAACTCATGAGTTTTGTCAGAATTAGTTCCTCAAATCTGTAAAGCAATGAGTTATTGACCACTCAAAACTAATACCCTCCTTTCCACTTCTCCTTAGTTACATCTGAAACAAAGAAATCCAGTAAGCAACTCCATGAAAGAAAAAGGCCAATGAGATCACTAATTCTAGTTTTTGGCTCAGTCAGACATGCTCTTTAAAAAGTCTCCCTGCCTCTAGGAAGGTTTAATAATTCTAACATCTACATTTTTCTTTCTCTTTTCTTTCCCTCTGTAGATGAAATGCATGGACTGTTTTCCCCCAAGGACATGCATATCAGAGTTTCCATGGCACTGTTTGTTTAAAGTATAAAATGCATTTGGCCACACTTCAAACAGCATGTCATGTATTTCATCTTTCAGCCATTCTGAAAAATGAAGTGCACGAGGTCTGGTAATGATGAGGATGTTTTTGTATATCACTCATTCAGGTGAAAACTGAAAAGGTGAAATCAAGTGTATAGCGATTAGGAAATGCTGCAGTGAGTAGATGTAATCAGGCAGACAAAATGTCACACCTCAGGCCCATTTTTGGGTCATTTAGAGATCAAAGAATGGCCCAGTGCAAGACATGACAGATAATAAACTGAAGCACTTTGACTAGTTTTGTGGTTTGCAATAGCTAAAGATTAGAAATCAAATTTTCATTGTATTCTCTTTTCTTTTGATTCCTTTTTCTCTTTTTTTTTCTTTCACAGTGTCTGCCGTTTAATGCAGGCTGTGTGCCAAAACCATCTTAGAAAGTCTGCTATGCCAGATGTCACCCTTTTGCCCTTTTGCTCTGTCTGCAGATTTTCTGTTAACAGCATTTAAAACTAAATTAGTGATCATACATTTTCCAGTAAAGAGACGTTATGAGTAACACCTTTTGTGTTTCTGAATAACACCCACAAAGTACAGAACACATTATACATCAACTACATCAACTATATCTTTAAAAAAGATTAGTCTTAACTCTTAGCGATGTGTAATGTATCTTAACAATGTTTAGAGCTTTCCGTATCTAAGAGGTCTATTCTATTATTTCTAGAGAAGAAAACTGTTCCTATTTGAGTTTCTCATGTAGGAATAGGACTGATTTTCTAAGATTTTGTCCCTTAAAATTTTTGTTCCTTAAGCTAGCTGTCCAGACTCCCTTTACACACAGTGAGGACAAATAGGAATTTGATTTATTTTAGCTTAATATCTCATTATAAAACAGCAGAAAAATTATTCATACATGTATTTATGTCTATTGACTAAAATGAAACATATACTGACTAATTCACACATATATATACCTGGGGAATTTAGGGCACCACAGGGTTAAGAGTGGTTTTCTACATGTAAATTTCTGGATAAGTCCTGGAAAAAAAAAAAAAAAAACAAACCACATCATTTCTTCCTTTTTATGGAAACAATATCTAGTACCCTCCATTGACATAAAAAGGTGACTTCACACTGACTAATTCCAAATAGGAAGAACTATACTGCAGATGTCTATAGATGAAACTCTTGATGTTTGAGTTAAACACAATGAACTACCTCAGGAAATCTTTCTGTATTGACATAGGCAGGAACCTTTTTCTACTGAATAATAAAATATATGCTCTTCAATCTCTGTTAATGAAATAAGAACTGGTGCAGAATACAGTTCAACATAGGGCCATCCAGGGTGTACCTTAAGAGTTCCATACAGGCATCTCATCTTGGTCTTTCTGTTACATTGACTTTTTATTTTTGTATTACATTTTGATGAATTTACGAGAGCACTGACATATAAAATAGCTATGTAAAAATCTGTAATTTACTGAGTGTTTGAAGACCAAGCCTACTTCAAGGAAATAAAGCCAAATGAATGTTCTAAATAGACAGAATGACAATATGTAAAGTAAAATAAAGTATTATTAATTAAATTATCTGTAAAACAGTCTTCTTTCTACAACCACCTATGCTAAAAGTTGTCCTTAAGTACATGTGTATCATCACTGACTTATGTAAATTTGAATTTATCTATATAGCATCTCTCTTCTTTCATAGCCACATTCATCCCTCCTCATCTTGAAATTGTTAAAAAATGTTTGTGACAATCTTTTAAAAGTTCTCGGTGAACTCTGCTTTGAAAATAGATGTGATAATTAGCTCTTGAAATTCATGGTTTTTATCATGAAAAGTAGTAGAGCAAAAAGTAGTTGAAAATATTCTTTGAAAGGTCAGATTGCTTCTGTGTCTACTTCATCTTTCTTTTTGTAAGGACACTCTAAAAAATGAAAGACATTAGAACACTATTTACCTTGCTAAGAATAAATGTCAAAGACATATCTAAAGGAAGAACAATAAACAGCTACCAAAATGCAAATTGACACCTACAAACAAATATTGGACAATACCCTTTCATAGTAACAAGATAAATATGAACTGGATGGTTGAAGTCACATGGAATGTTCATTAATATAAGCTGATATATGCTAGGGTACAGAATTTTGATGTTGATCTTCAAGAATGGGAAAATTGTCCATTTTAAACTTTTGGTGTTATTTATTTTAATATTTTGCTAGGCTTTAACACCAGTGCTTTGTTTTCTGTAAACCTGTCATGTTCAAGATACCTAATACTGGCCAGCTGTCAAAATGCAAACTGACACCTACAAAAAAAAATATTGGACATTTTCTCCTTCCATTGTAATTTTGCATTATCATTATTGAACAATGTTGAATTTCCATCTGTCCATTAACTTTCAGGTCATTATTTTAACAAAAGATCATTTTCAACATAGTCCTTCCCACACCTTCTTCTCCTTCAGAATTCTTTTCTGCATTAGGTGTAAGTGAAAACATATTCTTAGGTCAGTTTAAGGCTGAAGACTGTCACATATGTATAAAAAGCTTGCTCCTTTACAAACTCAGTAACAGATTAATAAACACTACCCTTTAATTATAACTAAAAAGAATTAAATCCAAACCAAATAATCTGTGTAGAAAAATTTCCGAAGATCAACCTTTATTCCAGCAGGACAATTTATAAATATCACACTGGTTTACAACCACAATAGTTTAATTTGAGGTTTCTTCTATCTAATGACAGCTAGTAAAGGAGGCTTTTTACAAAGCATTGGTTTACCAGGAAAATGTAAACTTTACATTATATTACATATACTTTAATAGTACATATACTTTAATAGTACATATCCTTTAAAGTATATTACAGATACTTTATGTGTATACAAACACATATTCAAATGCACACAGCTGACAGATACCAAAAATACTTTTCTTTAGATAAAAATAGCAGTTGAAATTAAGGAAGTTTCATCATACTGTGTTGCGGGGTTTTTGCCAAATCTACAGATGTGACATTCAGACTGAAGTTTGTCATTGATCCACTTTCAGTATATGATCTTTTTAAGCTTAATCCATATGAGGTGTCATACAGTGTCACAGAAGCAATCTAAATTAGAACACAAGCCATCAGTATTTTGAATGATTGGCAGTCTACATGTGTGATAATCTCACTCCATAAGAACAAGTTCTAAAGCTTCAAACATTTTAGTTAGAAAATAGCATTGTGAATGAGTATTCAAAGCCAACTATGTTACTTTTGCATTCAGAAACACAATTTGTTCTGTACATCCTTTTGTTTTACTCATGGCTTTCTTTTTCTCTCTTTTCCATTTTTTTTTTCTTTATAGCAAAAACTGGTAATATGTTAGGAATTGAATTGGACAGTAAATGTAAATAATAGGAAGATATCTCTTCTAATATGTTGAAGCTAGTTGTAATCATATGTCCTAAAATTCATTCAGATGCAATGACTAGCAGAATGATAAAAATTAGACTAATTATTTAACAATTCAGTGGGAGTTCTTCATTAATTAACCCCAGGACATGTACTGAAGTCTTCATTTTCAACTTATTCTCCCATAATACATATGTATGTTTGTATAAAATACTGCAAAAAACCAAAAAGTACCACAAATAATAACCTTATATTTGTTATTCATGTTGTTATTGACAAAATCATGTTACGGAAATTTATAATCACATCATTGACTTTTGGTGTCAGTTATATTTTCAAACTCCCAGCTTAATTTTGTAAATGACCTACTCTTTCACTTGAAAATTCCCACAGAATTTATAAGTCTCACAAATGAACTCTGATTCATCCCAACAGTACCTACCTGCCCAGCACCTGTCTTCTACCTAAAAGTATATAGTGTAACAAAGGGCTTCATTAACTGGCAGAAATCACTAGAGCACAGCTGGAAAAGGTGGAGTTGGCAGTGGTGCTTATGATGCTCTAGGCTCACTTAGTGCATATAAACATAAGGTTATAGCATTCATTGGGAATGTGTCCAAATCACCCCTCTCAAAAGGAGTTTGAACCCCCTGTCCATGGAATGGGCTCATCAACAACCGTGTGGCCTGCATAAGCAGGGCTCCATCCTTCCTTCCTGTTGTGTGTGTTCCACTTTAGCAAGAGGATACATAAAAATGGAAAGAGAGATCATGAAAGAATGGTTTCATAGCCAGGTGGTAATAACTTTGCTGGGAAGAACAGACCTAAGTCAAAGTCACTGCTTTTGTGAATATGGTATATGTAATTACAGCCAGTTGGATGCATTTCCCTGTGAGCTTTTTATCTCAGCTTCCATCACATCATTTTCCTTGACACTTCCAACAAGTTAATTCTTCTCAATGTAACAGTTGACAAGAATTTTCTACATTCACTGTAGACCTAAAAACCTAACTTTTCTACACTTACTATAAAGGAAACCCAATTCTTAACACTGCTGTTTCAGAAGGAGGCATAGCAACCGTGTTAGCATTATGAATGTCAACGTTGTTGACCTAATCTCCACTTAGTGAATCACAGCAGACCCAGAGTGCACTGACTTGTTACATCTTTGATAACAACCCTGGAGGTGACCAGCAGCGGCATAAAGCTGAAAAGATTTAAGGGAGAAAAGAGTTGAAGGCTCTAAAGGACAAAAGAACCTAAACTGTAGTAAATAAAATCATTAAAGATATCCTTCTGTTAATCTGAATGCCATTTGTAGCTATGGCTGTTGTTCATCTCCTACACTGAATACCCATTACATCAGAGAAAATACTTCATATTTCTTTTTCTTCTCCATGGCAGTTATGTGGAAAAACTGGAGTGATCCTGGAATTTGACTTACGAGCCTTTCAAAGTCCAACAGTCATCATGCACAAACTTCCACCACATGAGCAGTGCTCCTCTTCTGTTCCTCCTTTGCAAGTTTTATTGGGCCTCATGAAACTATTAATGGCAAAATGTTTCACAGATCTTGAAACACTAAAAAGTTTGCTATATGATTTTTAGGTATGCTTGTTTATAATACATTGAAAACTGGAAAGCATTGTATACAATTCTTCAAATTTCATAGTTTACTATAATGAACATTTTAAAATTTTCACCAACAGCCTTCTGAAGCTGCAGGAATTGAAGAAAACTAGGAATTAAAGCCTTTTCCTCTTAATTGGACATTGTGCAACAGTCAGGTTTTTGTCAAGAGAGACTTTTATTTTAAGCCAATTTTCTTTTCCAAAATGAATTAAACCAGTAATTTTTTAAAAAAGCAATTGCAAAAAAAATCACATTTAACGAATCGCTTCTTTAGTTTGACACTTACAATGTTATAATATTCAAATGTAATAGTTTGATATTCCCAACCAGTAACGTAGGATCTGACACTAAGGCAAGTAAACATTTCATATTTTAGGTAAAACAATATGTGTGAAACAAGCCAAAAGTCATGACTACAGACCATTAATTTATTGAACTTGTATATTGAAAAGCACAAAATGCGCAATTATTCAGATAGCATAAAACTGATAAAACTGATTAAATCACAACCTGGTGCTGAAATGTCTAACGCAGACATAATTTTTAAAAGCAGTTACACTTTATGTTTAGTAAGCACTCTCATTCCTGAAAGATTCTCATGGACTGATTGGAACTGATTGAGAAACTTTTCATTGACATCAACAACAGAAAAAAATCCCAGAAATTTGTAGCCACTATGTGTGCTTCAAGACAGCTACACAAGCAGTCACACAAAGCAATGATGAAAGATTAATCCTGAGCATATAATATAAATAGAACTCAGCGCAGCAGAAATGAAATCAAGTATGCCTGCAGAGCAAGGGCAGGTCAAAAGCCAGAGCGAAGTCAAGACAATAAGTTGTAGGAAGTAAGTTGTTCAGTAAATACAAAGAACTCGTGGGCATGCAAAAATGGGCTGCTGTTAAAGGCCATATCCATATGATACCATACGTACTAATCACTTCTTGCCCCATCAAGTCAGGTGACACTCACAGAAGATACACAACTAGTAGACTCACAGAAACTACAGACATTGCTAAAATGAGGAGTAACTAACAGTGTAACTTGAAAGAAGTAACCCAGGATTAGAAACAGTACCAATAAATCAGTCCTGTATGCACATAGCCTGAATACTACCTGTAGTTTTCACCCCTCTGTAGAAGATTCTCTTATAAAGAGCATATCTAATACTAAAAATAGTGTAGAAACATGAACCAGTACACAGGCTAGTACTGTCTGTCTGTTAAAATTAAACAAAGAAACAAGTCAAAACAAACCCCAAACCTTAAAGGAGTTCTGAATGTTTTACTATGCATGCTATGAATATAGACACAATATGAATCAAGTTTAACTCAGTTTGTAGGTAAGCTACAAGCATAATAAGCAGCATAATAATCATTGCTATTTATTATTATACCTCAAAGATACTGGTTCCTATGGAGATCAGAGAAAGAAACAACATAATTCCTAGAATGTTGAAATCTAGATGATCTAACAGCAAAGTTTTTTTAACATGTGTTTTAAGTAAATCCAGAAAACAGTCCCCCTGTTTTATATTTCTATATTAGGAACAGTGATAGGGGAGAATTACATCACCTGTGACCAAACCTGTTACTGTAATCAATGAGCATTTGGTTATTTCTTGACATCTGCACTGTGCAAGTCTCAAGACATTTCCATTTGTTTAAGATAATGTGTGTGAAATTACAGTGAGGAGATAGTCATGCTTAAATTTTCCTTTTTAAGCAAGGTTCATTAGGATTGGGTAGAAGAATGTGAAATTATAAACTTGTGGGTGTTAGACAATAAAAATCATTTGCAGTCTCTTGGCAGCAGCTTGGAAATAACAATTTCTGCAATACCAAGTCATGTCAAATATTCTACCATCCATAAAAAAACCACAGCACTGAATGCAAACTAATGAGGAATGCTGAATCTGGGAACAAGCAAACCTGTCATCTAAACCTCACATGGCAGACATAAAAGGTACAGTGGTCTTGAACAGAGAACTAATGCTCTGTAGATTTAATGTACTCCCTCCAGATGAATTTGGTCAATTAAGTAGGAGAAATGGTTAAAAGCCTTCACAAATTTTGTTGATTCCTGAACTGCAGCTTCCACAGTGAAAAGTTCAAGTAGTCATTGTTTGCTACTTGTTATAATAAAACTCTATAAAAGAGATCCAGAGTCTCTGTTAATAAAACATGCTTAAAAGCTGTAAGTATTGCCAGAGTCTAGGAAATGGAAATGAAAAAGAGCCAGTTCTGGGTGACCATTTCTTAGAAGCATTCCTCAGGAGTTCAAGAGGGCGACCACTAAAAGGACAAGAAAGGTTCACAAGGATTTAGCAAGCCTGAAATGATGCTTTGAAGTTAATGCATCCATCTTGTTAAGATTTAATCAGATATCTGAAATTCAATCTTTCTTTATGGCACAAGAATAAATACCTTTTTCTCAACATTTAGTACAGAATTCTTGTAAAAGCTCTAAAATTTTATTTCTATTTAGAACAATGATAGCAGTAAACAAGGCATGAAAACATAATTTCTGGTAGACTTAAAGGTATAAGATTACAGATGTGTTAGTGCCAATGAAACAGCATAATAGAGCTTGGCAAAACGGACACAGTCATAACACACACCTTCACAACAGTTTCCAGGTAGCAGAGAAAATAAATCTCCTTTAGAGACCTTACTAAAGACTTACAATAAATAGACAAATAAAAAGCTCAAGAGTAAGTTTTCTTCTGGAAGCAGTTTCTCCTTGTATTCAAGGGGGACACTTCATAGGATGCTACAGTGAAGGAAAATATGACACCTTGAGGAAGCAACCTGTGAGAAACTCACATTATTAACATTTATGGTCAGGGAAAACATTTATAAAAAGCATCATTACTTAAGCAGCTACCTGTGTATCTTTTCATGCTGCAAATAACATTTGCATCCAAAAGATGCATCAGTACAAGTCAGGAAGACAGCCTGGAAGTCCTCACAGATAACGTTTCTTGACCAGCTGTAATCCTTTTAGTTTCACACAAAATGAGTTCTCGACACCCTTAGTACCACGACAGAAGTTTTACTCTATGCAATGTAAAGAGGCAATATGTAAGTGATTTCAATTAGATCACAACTATTACTAAGTACTACCAGCAATAATTCTTTATTTAAATGTTTCTCTTATTTCCATCTGTCTGATGAAGTGCCCTCTGCTGCTGATACAGTAACACTTTCCCTTTCATGCATCTACTTTATCCAAAGTATCCATGACTATCTTGTGAAAAGGGGAGCCCTGCAAAGTGACTTTATTGATGCTATATGTTTGTTTTTATTATTTCTACTACTCAAAAAAACTCTTAACAGTCCTTCAGTTTCAACTAAGACCTAAGTCAAATCTATATTCCTGTTCACTAGCCCTCACTCTAATTGCTGGTTTTGAATCCAGATTTCCCATTTATTAGACATTTTTGATCCATAGGTATATTGTGCAATTTCTAAGCATAACAGAACATCAAAGGGCTGGAGAACCTGCCCTATGAAGAAAGACTGAAGGAGTTAGGTCTTTTCTCCTTGGAAGAGGTCCCTCTTCTCCCTTCTAGGGAGAAAAGAAGACTTAGTGAGACCTCATCCAAGGAGATACAGTATCCCAGAATTTAAAAGGCAGCTATGAAGAGGACAGAGGCTCTCTTCACAAGACCTACATGGAAAAGACAAGGAGTGACAGGTGCCAGTTGTACCAAGACAGTTTTCTTCTCAATATAAGAAAAGACATATTTTACAATGAAAAGAGTCCCTAGAACCTCTCCAGGAACATGGTGGAGTTCCCATCACTGAATATTTTCAAGGTGCAATTGGACAGGATGCTAGACAATCTCATCTAGGCTCCCTTTCCCATGAAAGCTTGGACCAGATGATCTCTAGGTTCCTTCCAATCTGGCATTTATAAGTGACAGAGAGTGATGAAATATAACACTTTTTTTTATCAAACCAGTTGAAATAGCATCTTATAAAAGATGAAAACATCTTCTGACTTTTGCAGTTTAGTTGAAGTTTTCATAATTCTGACAAGTTATTTTAATGTATTTTTATGTCTACAGTTGATGGAGTTCACATCAAATTAAAAAACAAACAAACTACTCATTGAGAAAATGAAGTACAAAGGATATTTTGACAAGAACTTTGTGATTTATTGCCTTTGGGACAGAATAATATAAATTCCTGGGGCTAATAACATTGGAATTGACAGCTTCATTCAGCAATATGGAAGTTACTAAGCAATCTTTTGAAAAATTGTGGTTTTTTCACTGGAAGCTTCGTGAAAATCCACAAACTAAGTTTAGCAGAGTAAGAAGAGAATAAAATCTAATTTGTGTGGATAGATCTTAATGAAAGGTGAAACAAAGCATGAATTAGATGACTGTTAACACTGAATATTAACATCACCTTGACTTTCAAAAGGAATATGATATAAAGAACTTTGGGATAGATTAACATACTCATAAGATATTTTCTTTATATCCTGTGTTTCTACACCTTCTATAAAGATACATATTTTAGAAAGGGGGAGAATGCAATCAAAATATGACAGTCTGATTCTAGGGAGACACTAGGCTGTGCATATGTGGTTTCTATAAAATAGTATCCCACTGGATCATGAAAACACTTAGAAGGTATGCTTTAGATGACACAACTGGTTTCACATCTGCAAACAACATATCAAGTAAAAACAAAAAGTTAACTCTATTGCTAATGTAATTCATTTAGAAAATTTGTAGAGTACTGAACATTGATGAAACTACATAAACAGGACATCTTGAACAATACTTTATCAGCATTTTTTCACTAACCTGAGCAGTAACAGCCTCAGACAATGTGTTTTGATAGGCAGACTTAGTACTCAGGAAATGTCACCAATTTAAAAGATTAGCCAGAAAGAAGTGAAGATAAAAAGAGGGAAGCAATCTAATGCACACCAAATTTTACAGAATGATAAGTCATAGCGAATGAGGTTCTCTTTGTTCGTTGCTTATCAGATGTCAATTGTCTACCAGGTCAGACTGCATAAATGTGTACAGAATGATAAGAATAAGGCTATAAGTTCTCTTTTTCAAATAAGGTAGCTATTGCAAGAAAGGGACAATGTGCATCTTATGATATCATATTCAAAAAATACCTGTGAACTTAGAAAGGATTACAAAAACTGTATTCCTTAAAAATCAGGAGTTTCATTAAATGTTACACAGCCTGAGCCTTCCATGGGCAAGACTTCCTTTCTCCAGACTTTCCCTCTACTCTCAGCAGTCTAGGGGTCTGGGATTCCTGAAAATAAATTGTGTGAGTAAAGACTCAGTAGAAGAAAGCACCGAGTACCTCAGCCTTTTCCTTGTCCTTTGTTACCAGTTCCTATTCAGCACCATGCTCATATTTCTGAGTCTTCATTTTCTGCTTATACACCTGGAGAAGCCCTTTTTATTTCCTCTGAAGTCCCTCATCGTGTTCAGCTCTGGATGAGCTTTGCTTTTCCTAAATCCATCCCTTCTCTCTTGGACAATATTTGTATACACCTGAGTTACCTGACCCTACTTCTACTTTTCATATGCTGCTACTTAGGACATGTCAGGGAAAAAACTTGGTCAAAGATTTCATACTCTAAGACAAGTATTAAAATACTCCCTCTAGTAAGGACTCACAACTCTGAGTCAGGAATCAAATGGTATGCTTATTCCATGAAGTACAGTGTAAAGGTCCTTAAGCTAGTTCCAGTTAGGTTGGCATGACTATATGGTGGAGTGCAATGCTATGCAGAGATAACAACTTGAGTCCCAAGAGCATCATAAACAACTAAAGCAGCAGCAAATGCTTTAGAACCCTTCTTTAAATACAATTAAGTAGCTCAGGTGCCACGTTGCCTTCATATTGCATATATTGTTTAAAATTTGTGACCTAGTTCCACTGGCACTATCTTTGCACATATGCTGTGCTTTGGTATAAATATAGTACAGGGCAATTACTCTTTTTTAGTTTCTTACACAAAACAGAAACAGAAGACAAATTTTCATACATACACAGCCATTTACTCAATGCTTAGAGAACTCATTTGGGAAAAACTCAAGCTCAAAACTTCTGACTTAAGTGATTTGGAATGAGAATATGACCTCACATCCTTTTAGAATGCCCTAAATGCTAGATTAAAATAAATGACATGGTTGATTTTTATACAAGTTTTTCAGGTATTGCTATGTCAGAAGAAAAATAAGTAGCTCAAGCCTGTTTTTGAGGGTCTCTGACAGGTCACCTTAACCAGCTTGAAATCTGTCTGCTGAAAGAATGGTATCATCCTAAGAATCTATGTTAAATTCTCTTTCCTGATGCCTCTGTTCTCCTGACACTTGTTGCCACACCACTGTATGAGTGTCTGACCAAGGAAAAAAAATACAGTATTTTTTTTTAGGGATAAACAGTTCTTTTATTAAACTCAGTTTCTAGGCATAGTTACAGTCATTGTAATCTGAAATAAATCCATTCATCTGCCAAGTACCCACAATGGTCTAATGTAGCTGTTGTAGCCAGGACAAGGAGGAACAATCCAATGCCATCTAGGTAAGAGTGCTGGTGGCCTGAATATCTCCCAGGAAGACATCACAGTGTGTATATTTCTTCATTTTCCATGGGATATTCAGACTTTCAGCTGACTATCAGGAGTATCTAGAAAGAAGAAGACAGATTAGAACATATCCTGCCTCACAGTGAATGTCAAAGAAAGCCACAGTTTCACCCATGGGAAGGAGATGGGAACTCAGGGAAAACAACATTGTCAGCTGTCACCGTTTAGGATCAGGGCAGCCCACTAGACCTATAGGAGATGCTTTATGCAAATTCCCCTCCCTCCCTAGACAGGAAGAGAAAGGGAATAAGGGAGAGAGTCTTATCAATTAGAAAAGGAAGCTAGAACAGCTTTAATGAAAATGAAAAATAATAATAATAAAAATGGAATGTATACAAATATATACAAAACCAGTATCAAACCCAATCCCCCCTGATGGCAATTGCGTCACCATCACCACTGATGCTCTGCAGCAGGCATGGGGAAAGTTTCAGACTGGGCCCAGTGGCGGATGGGAACTGTGTTCAGGAGCTGGATTCTGGTACTGCATTCAGGAACACAGATTGCAATCGAAGGCAGAATGGACAGAGTCTTCCTCGGATGCTGGCCATTGAAGAAGAGTGCTTAACCCTCCTGATACCTCAGCCTTATACCAAATATGAAGTATATGGGATGGAACACCTCGTTGGTCAGTTTAGGGTCACCTCTCCTGTCTGCTCCTCCCTGCAGGTGCAGCCTTTCACTTTCTGTACCCCCCAGTGTGGTACACAAGATCCAGCAGTGGCCTTGGTCTGCACACCAATCTTTGGTACTAACTCTAAACATGGGGTGTTATCACTGCTAGCAGCAGACACTGCCTGTGAAAACACACTGCTAACTACAGAAAAAGCAGTTAGTTAAAAGAACTGAGCTTAAAAGTGAAATCACTGCTCAGAATTAGTTCTGTTCTCACTCAAACCAGGACAGCAGCTTCTCCTTAACTCACAGCAAGTTAGATTTATATAGAAAACTCACAAGCCTAAGCACTTCTTCTTGTGCCTAAGACCAATTTACAAGGCCTTGGCAAAACATCCTTTGCATATAATGATTTGATGGTTGCCTACATTCCTATGTTGTAGTTCATCTATGTCATTTCTGCTGCTGCCCGTTCACCTATGTACCATTAACAAGTTAGACATCCAGCTTACTTGAAATGTCCATCCATGGTCTTAGATTTTTTTTGCCCTTCCTCTTTTAAATATGTAGCATCTGATCTGCTAACTCCACAAAATGTGTTTGGGGGGACATAAACTCATTCATATATAAAGTAAACATAATTGAGGGATTCAGTGGAAAGGCTTCCAACCTGCTCCAGAAGATACTTAATGCTCACATGTAAAGCAGAACTTCAACAGACAAGACCCATATTAACATGCTTCATCTACACAATACTCACTAGTTGGCTGGATAAGCTGAAGTATAACCATTGCTACAAATCAAACAGAGCAGGAAGTTGCATTTTGTCTTCTACATTTCATAGCTCTCTAACTACAAGGAAGAAAATATGACCTACAAATATATGCAGTTGCTAGTACTGTGTGTGAAAGATAAAATATAGCTATTTAAAATATTTCTGTAAGCACATCTAATGCAAACACTCTCACTAGAATTTTTTACTGCTTTGCTCTTTGTGAACATTTGTTGGAGCACACATTTACCTCCCTAAGTTATTGCAAATAAAAGTAGTGGTGAACACCACCTCCAGCAAGGCAAAGTACTAGTTCACATGTGGTAGAATCACTCTGCTGTTGCATTTCCCAGTTCTCTGCTTTTAAAAGCATCACTGTTCTCACACTTCTAGTAATAAGAAATTATTATAGACTGTACACCATAGTGCAGGAGGACTGATTGAGTAGAACTGTTGGAAAGCAGAGCTTATCAACAGGCAGCTGTGACTGTGCCATTTACCTGTTCATCTTCTCATGTAATGGGAAAAAAAAATGTTATCAAAGTACTGTTAGTGCATATATAAAACTTCCTCATCTTTCTCAATCAGTCACATACATGTGTGCATGCACATGCACGCACACACACACAGAGCATTTCTTTCTTTGTTTACCTTTATTATGACAGTTAGATGAAATTCTCCACAGTATTTTTGCAGTTTAATGCTTTTCAGAAGGAATTTCATTTTTACAGGCTGAAAACTGGTGGAAAGTGTTGTCAGTTGACAACCACAGAATTTCCTGATCGTACATTATTCATTTTTAAACCATTATTGTGAAACCAGTTAAAGGGCTTTGAAACAGAAAATACCAGTCTTTACAGCTCTTGACTGCTTTTTATCTAGTCATTGGTCTCATTGGCATTTCCTACTTAGAAATAAATGCTTTCATTAAGAGAGAATAGATTTTTTTAGCTGACTACAATCTTTCAGAGAGTAATTTTACTGTACACCTTTATTCTAACAAGTGAGTTTCTTAAATGACATCTATTTGCTCTCTGAAAGCATGCTAACAGTCTTATACAATACACTCCATTAGCATGGAAATGGATTTTTTGTGTGTAATTTACTTTTCTGCCACTGTATTACATTATAGTTGCAGTTATCAAAAAAAGACTGGAAAACTCTTGTTGTACTTCAAAGTGTGAACGATTCCAGATGTTTTTTTTATTGTACTTCTAATGTGTGTTCTGACTAACAACATACTTTGTAATAAATATAAGTGTATATGTGTATCAATACACAATTTTTTTTTTTTCACATTTTAGATATATTTTAAAAAATAAAAAGGCAAAATTTTTCAAGAAGCATGTGAATATATGAGTATATCTGACGGATCCATTAACATGCAAACAGTAAAAATTATTTCAAGAGTGATGACAGAATAAGACAAGAGTGGTTAGTACTGCATTCACATTAAGCTATTTGTTGCTAATACAAGTCTTTAAAAATATATACCATGAGAAACAATTGTCAGTAGGTATATAGCTACATGGCCAAAGGAGGTTATATAGTGGGCATGATGTCAGTATGGTTTCAAATATCCCATTGTCTGGTTCAGTGGGCTATCTTGGCTGTGGCCCCTCCCAGTTTCTTGTGGAAATTAACTCTGTCCTAGCCAAACCCAGGACACATGGCTAATACAATCAGTCTTTCTGGGATCTTATTGAGACCCAGAAGTCATGATGATAAACTGGACATATTCAGGAAGCCAGCCAGATCATGAATTATTTTTCAGAGCTTTCACTATATCTCTAAACAAAACAAACCCTTTTGTTCTACTATGGTAAAAAAAAATTCAAATGATAACTTATTTTTCCCCCACAACAGTGGTTGAATCAGCTCAGTACTCTCTGTGCATGAATTAGGCTAATCGAACCAGACCCTCAATAGAACCCTATACCAGGCTTCATGAGCCAAAAGTACCTGGGTGTTCTTCTGTCCCATGGTGGCAGCAGATCCGGGTTCTAGAAGTTGCAAATGATGTTCATTTGTTTGCTTCCCAGTCTATAAGGCTACATGGTGCAGGCTCTTTTCTCCAGGTGCTGAGTTCTGCATTTCCCCCAGTTACTGTCCTGGTGCTACTGTCATCTGTCCTCAGGTTTATAGAGGCACCTTCAAACTGGTGCTATACTCTATGTCAATGTCTCTCTATAGTTTAGAATCACCTAAAAATTTGCTGATGTTTCATTCTTTTTCATCAACCTGGTCATCAATGAAGATGCTGAACAGTTCAAGGCCCAGTACTGACCTCAGGGTACAATGCTTTTTCACAACTATCAGAGGGGTGATTGGATCTTCCTTTTGAGCCTGTGTACAATTTTCAAGCCACTTAATAGTCTTTTCTTCTCGTTCAGTACATTGCTTCCAGTTTAGCCATTCCAGCCCACTTTCCATGATATCCATATACTGCTCTGGTAGATTTAGGTATCTAAATTGCACACCTACATGTGTAATCATTATTTTAGATTTTACTACATGAGTCAACTTGCTGTTTAGGATTTTTAAATTCCTGTGTCACTTCTGTCTAATTCATAGGCATCTCCAGTCCTTAAATTTGTAACAGAAAACTGAGGTTAAGGCATTTACATGTGAAATACTGCTGTAATAAAAGATTTCATCAATACTCCAAGAAATAACCCTCACTAAAGAGCTATGTGTATAAACAGTTCACTGCTTTAACCTGCCTCGTACTGAGGGGGGCATACCTACCACACTTCATGCAGCAATTATGACATACAATATTGTTCTGAATTTTCCAGTAGCTAAAGCATTAGTGCGATATATGAGGATTAAAGTTTATGAGATACATCTACTGCCTGCAGATGTGTGAAATAAATAAATACCTAAGATAGAAGAGAACTTCAAATGTCTGGTCTTAACTGTAAACAAACATGGCAGTGTTGGGGTTTTTTACATTAAGCAAGACTTCAAGAATTTCCCCACACTTCACCTTTAAGGACAAGCTACTGCATAATATCTGATGAAAGCTTACCATAGGATTTAATACAAGCAAAGTCAGGCTCCATCTGTATGAAATGTTCAGCACACGGTATGAGGAAATTATGCCAGAATAGTCTGCTTTTGTTGACATTCCTGGTATATATAAAGCTGCCGTATATACACCGTGTTTGTACCGCAAGCACTCTTAGGAGATAGAGCCAGAAGCACACTCTCAAGTTTCATATGCCAAAATGAGAATAATCAACTCAATTCCCAACACAATGTAAAGCTGCCAAGGTCAGGAAAACCTCGTGTTATATTCTGCTGTAACAGTTGCATATGTAAAAGGTGATTGTTATGGCAATTCTTATTTTTCGGTTTCTGTTCATGGAGATTGCTCATCTAAACAGAAGGTGAAAACAGTATTAGGTTAGCACTCCTATTGATCAATAGTTTTCTTTACTCTTTCTGTACCTTTAAAATTTATTTACCCTTGAGTTTGTTCACTTTCAACCATATGCAAATTAATAAGCAACAGAGGCAAATGTAACCACTTTTTGTTGTTCTCTAACCAGTGCAGAGTACTGTACAAGCCATGGGAGACACCTTTTCAGTTCAATTCTCTGTGCAGTTGCAGACTTCTCTGTGCACTGTGTTCTGAGACATAGCAGAATAAATATTAATTTCAGTGGAATATCCCCTTTAGCAACTTCAGAAAGTAGAAACTGTGTTACAAAGGAGAATGTTGAGTTTTCTTCTGACACATGCACAGCAGGAACATCATCAGAGGAAAAATCTGAAGTGGGGTCTTGGGTGGGACAGAGTTATCTCTGTCAACCAGGTCCATAAAAAAAGAAAACTGAGACAGTCTCAAACATCTCTGGATTTAATTACCTCACCCCTGTTCCCTCTCCTTCCAGCTCCAAGATGTCTAGCTCTTATTTGTGTCTCCCCACTGTTGACACAGACTGGAAGAGCTCAGTAGCTTGGGGTCAGCTTTTCAAGTACGTTATTTTCTCTGACCATAAAGCCCATTGGGAGCCTCTGCTCTAGGCACAAGTGATTCTTTCCCAGAGATACCTACTTCTGCCCCACCAGCAGAGTCCCAGTAAGGATCCAGAGCAGATCCATGCCTGTGCCTTCACACAGGAGTGGGCTTATGAGTGAGAAGCTCAGCAGGAGCTCTGGGAAGAGCCATCCCTTGTTCACCTCTTTTCTCTGGAGGATTGACACTGTAGTGAAGGGCACCTGTAAGAGAAATTTAAAAAAAAATCTTTGGATTGTAGAATCAAAAGACAGAATATCTTCAGCCTTTTGGCATACTCTCCACACCATGTTCCAGAGATGGAGCTGCACAGCTGTTTATATAAGGGCTGCAAGCAGTCCCATAAAGTTGGAGCACTTCACAAACCAATCCAAAGATACTTGGTGTTTTCTTGAAAACAAAGCTAACTA
The DNA here is from genome assembly GCA_025345505.1 of Todiramphus chloris collaris. NCBI lineage: Eukaryota > Metazoa > Chordata > Aves > Coraciiformes > Alcedinidae > Todiramphus > Todiramphus chloris. Next base: position 28,925,556 of record JANVCC010000010.1, on the reverse strand, counting down.
ACACTTAAAAACTAACACTTAAAAGCTAACTAACACTGCCTTAGGCAGGGCACTGTAGTAGCCTGCAAATTCTAATATGGCTTCAAAGACTTTTTTTTTTTTTGCCATGTACTCCATTGACTATGAGTCCTGTGCTGTGCCTGGCACAGACAAAAGACCTGACATGGAAGCTAGAGCCAGAACTGGGTTTGTGTTTACAGTGCAGTCATACTTGGGAACTAATCCAGGCAGTGTTGTTAGCAGCCTGCTGGCAATGGTGAAAGTGTTCTCAGGAGGCAATGGAAGAAGTGTCCAGTCTGGAAGCCTGTGACCTTAGCATTGTTATAATGACAGTCAGAGAGGGTGGGGAGGCTCATACTTTGGAAGTGTTACTTCCAAAAGACATGTAGCAAAGAGAAAAAAACTCATTTGTAACACAAGGACCTCGTAAGTAGATGAAGACTATATTAGCAAAAAGAGCACATTCATTTCTGGAAGGCTTAAGGGTCAGGTCTTTCACTTCTTTAAATCAACACGTTTCCATAGATTTCAATGAAACTACATTGATTTACCTCTGTTGGGTACCTAGTTATTTCTACAGTAGAAGAAACCCTTAATAAATATTACGGATTGTATTCTCAGACTCTATAAATTGTTACAGTTCCCTTGATATCAGTGGAACTGTACTGGATTACAACAGACAAAGGTCAGGCTCAACTACACCGAAGAACATTCACTGAGTGCTTACTGAGCTTTTGTGTTTCAACTTCCCTGCAAAGGCACTCTTACTGTGTAAAGTGCTTTGAGGAGCTGTGCTCCCTACATGAAAAGGGTCTAAGGTAGTCTACAAAAGGCATTTTAGGATCTTTGTGGAAGTTTGGTGCAGAATAGTTGTTGTTGTTTCCAGTGCAAATGTAAATGCACCTGTTCTGTGTAGAACACACTGATGACAATATTATTTGCATTTAGTTCATTGTGCTTGATGTAGAATTAAAGAAAAGAAAAGAAAAAAGGTAACAGACAGTTTGTCAAAGAGAAATTTAGTTATGGCTGTCAAATTTTGTAAGCTACTTCAGCTGCTCTCTTTGAAAATCACCAAAGTGCTATTTGCAGATGTGCCTGGGCCTTGTGACTTTATGTGAGCCTGAGATGTACTGACACAATCACATTTCTTCATCTGACTTCACAGATACATTTGCAAGAGCTAGGACCATTTCTGTAAAGTTATGAAAACTGCATGTTCTGCCTTGAGATATTACTTGAGGAAGTCACTCATATATTGATTTCTAATGTTGCTGGTTTTAGCAAGATAAGACTTCTAATCCATCTGCTGAATGTTACTCTGCCAAAGATTAAACAGCTGTCATGCCCACTCCCCAAATTAAAATAGAAAAAAAAAAAAAAAAAAAAAAAAAGATTTGCGTGTTGATGGATTAAGGAAAGTCTATTTTAAGAAATAAGCAAAAAGCAACAAGACATGCTATTTTCTATGTCAGCACCAACTTCCGAAGCTTTAAAGACTACTTCTGTCTACAAAGAACAGAATGGAAAAACCCCAAGTATCTGGCATCACTACCTATAAAACCAGCAAAATTTCACTCAGAACAAATGAAGGGATCAGAGGTGCAGGCTGTTAGACTACTTATCCTCCTCTGTTCTGAAAACAAGAATGTGTATTATATTTGCACAACAAGGTTTTGGTAGCAAGGCAGTTACAGGGGTGTCTTCTTTGAGAAGCCGCTAGAAGATCCCCCTTGACTGATACCACCAATGCCACCAAGATCCAAGACGGATCCACTGCTGGCTGTGGGTGAGCCCATCAGTAACAGTGGTAGTGCCTCTGTAATAACATATTTAATAAGGGGAAAAAAAACCCTGCTGTAGACCAGCTGGAAGAAAGGAGTGAGAATATGTGAAAGAAACAACCCTTGCAGACACTAGGGTCAGTGAAAAAGGAGGAGGAGGTCCAGGCACTGGAGCAGAGATTCCCCTACAGGCCATGGTGAAGACCCATCATGAGGCAGGCTGTTACCTTGCAGCCCATGGAGGTCCACTCCAGTAGATGCACACAAGTCTATGGGGCTGGATGGCATCCACGCAAGGGAGCTGGTAGAAGTGCTCACCAAGACACTTTCAGAACTACTGGCTAACCAGGGAGGTCCCAAAGGACTGAAGGTTATTTAATGTGTTGCTATCTACAAGAAGGGCTGGAAGGAGGATCTGGGGACCTACAGGCCTGTCAGTCTCACCTGGGTGCTGGGGAAGCTTATAGAGCAGATAATCCTGAGTGCCATCATGAGACACATACAAGACAATCAAGGTTTCAGGCCCAGTCAGCATGGGTTTATGAAAGGCAGACACCTGACTATCCTGATCTCCTTCTATAACAAAGTGACCTGCTTAGTGGATGAGGGAAAGGCTGTAAACATTGACTACATGCACTTAGTAAAGCCTTTGACACCATATCCCATAACATTCTCCTGGAGAAACTGGCTAATCATGGCTTGGATGGGCACACTCTTTGCTGGGTAAAAATCTGGCTGATTGGCCAGGCCCAAAGAGTGGTGGTCAATGGAGCTAAGACCAGTTGGCAGCCATTCAGAAGTGGTGTTCCCAGGGCTCAATATCGGCGACAGTTCTCTTTAGTATCTTGATCAGTGATCTGGACAAGGGGATCAAGGGCACCCTCAGTAAGTTTACTGATGATATGAAACTGGGTGGGAGAGTAGATATGCTTGAGGGTAGGAAGGTGTCCTGGTTTGAGTGAGAACAGAACTAATTCTGTTCAGTAATTTTACTTTTCAGCACAGTTCTTTTAACTATCTGCACTTTCTGAAGTTAACAGCCTGTTTGCACAGACAGTGTCTGCTTCTAGCAGTGATAACACTCCATGTTTAGAGTTACTACCAAGGATTGATATGTAGACCAAGGCCACTGCTGGATCTTGTGTACCATATTGGGGGGTGCAGAAAAGTGAAAGGCTGCACCTGCAGGGAGGAGTGGACAGGACAGGTGACCCTAAACTGACCAAAGAGGTATTCCATCCCATATACATCATATTCAGCTTAGAGCTGAGGGATCTGTAGGGTCTCTGGGCTCTTCTCCCCTCTTGGACTGCTTTTGCTAGCTTTGCTTGGCTTGGCTCGGGTCCTCTTTCAGTTCCTTCCTCGAAGAACCCAAGGAGGCCTCTGTCTGTTCTGTCTTCGATCCCAGGCTGTGTGTTCCTGAACCTGGTACCAGCATCCAGCTCCTGAACACAGTTCCCGTCTGCTGCAGAGTCCAGTCTGGGACTCCTGTGGTGCCTGTTCCACAGCTTCAGTGGTGACAGTGATGTAATTACCATCAGGGGGGTTGCGTTTGATATTGGTTTTGTATATATTTATATATATTCCATTATTATAATTATTAATTTCATTTTCATTAGAGCTATTCTAGTTTCCTTTTCTAATCATTAAATCTCTCTCCCTTATTCCCTTTCTCTTCACCTTTGGGGAGGGAGGGTGGTTAACAGAGAGTGTCTGTTATAGGTCTAAGGGGCTGCCCTGATCCTAAACAGTGACAGAAAGCTGTTCAGAGGGACTTGGAACTCAATCAAATTTAAGTATCCAAGGCAGGGAAGAATGCTCGTTATCTTTGTCGTATTTGTTTGTTTCCCCAATGATTATGGAATGGAAAGTGATGTCAGATTTCTTTGTCTAATAAAATAAGCAGTTGAAAGGACCTTGTATGATGAATTTGCAGTAACTAATAGTTATATACATACTATAGTAATATATTTTATGCACATATATTTCTTCTTTGCTGACACTAGTTTGACACAAATAAAATAAAAAATGCACAGCTGGTGAAAATGAGAATTACACACAATATATAAGAAAAAGAATTACAAAATAGTTGGAGTTACAGATCTGTTCTAAAACATTAAAGACCTTTATCCTCCTTGGTCACAAGTAACTGTAACTATTAATATTTAGAGATATAAACTCACCCATATAAATACAATTGGCTTCATTTATATGAAATTATATGTGCTAGCACACTAACAAATCAGAGCATTATTTTTTTTTTTTCAAGAAAAACATTTTCCTGAGAATATTGTCTTTAGTCATTGGTGATAAAGGCTTCATACACTTGGAAACAGGTGTGCAACCAGACAAGCTGAAAAGACCAACACAGATTAAATCAGTAGAAGAGTTCCTGTTGACTGCAAAGGTATGGAATGGATGCATGCTGTGTGTGCATGAAAAGCCTAGCAAGGTCTTCCAAAACTTAAAATTGGGTATTACTAACCTATCCTAGCCTTTCCCTGGCTTTGATTTTTGACTTGTAAGAGATTTTTTTCAAGTGCATCCACATCAAGACACAGTATTTTTGAAAGAAACGGGTCTTTTCTTGTTATCAAAGTCTGTTCATAGAAATTCTGATCTAAACAGAGATACTACTGTAGATGCAGAGGAAAGACCAGCATTTCTTCCCACTGTTTTGGAGGACCTCTCAATTTTTAATGGGCTTTGACATCCATATTTTACCCTGGATCAATAAGGAAGTATTTCACAAAGACTGCTACTGAGACAGCAAACTGAGTTTCCTGTTCAAAAAAAGGTCTGAGTGAATACAAGCATCCTGATCATCTGTCCAGTGCATTATCTAGGTGCTATGTGTTAGATTTCCAAATTACATTTGGCATCTGAATACTGACCAAAACTGAAGGAAGTTCAGACCAAGATGGAGCTTTAATTGTTTTTTGAGTGCAGTCTGAGATATAACACCCTTAGCCTCCAGGGTCAGATGATGAAGAAAAGGAAAGAAACGCATTTGTTATATCTTTGCCTTATTTCAAAGATATATGTTCTATTTTCTACAAGTTCTGGGTGTAAGAGAAATAGTAGCTAATAGGATACGTAAGCATACGTAACTATATGATTATACATTAATGTTTTAGAAAGACTGTATGTGAATTCATTGCATTAATAGCATCACTTAACCCAAACATGTTTCATTCTCCTGCTTTTTCAGTCCTTTAATATATCCAGCTTTTTCAACTGTCTCTGAGGTCCTACTAAAAGTTTCTTGTAGACACTGGGGAAACTGTTATGATCCCTTTAAGTCATAAGATAATTTTCTTCAGACCAGGTTATTCTGAACAAATTATTCTCCATTTTAACATGAATAAGTTTAATAATTTCTGTGGTACTGCACTTAAACTAGAGTGTAGCTTTTATAATTTAAACTATAATTATAATTTCTTTAAAATAAACGGAGATAAAAATCCAAGGAAAGGTGAAATCTTTATGATTTTTGATTTTTATTTTTTTCCCCATTGGTTCAAGGGGAACACTTCAGACTGTAATTATTTTGTAGGGCACTTGAACATTTCTATTGCTTGAAAAGACAGCGACTCATCTTCCTAACCATAGAAAGCAATGCTGCAGTTTGCATTAATTAAAGTCTGGTGCAGTTATGCATTTTATAATTAGTCTTATTATGGTTCATAGAGTTTAAATTTCTGGTTTTGTTCTACATCCAAATGTAAAAAGCTTCCAGTAACACAGTACTCTAGTAAATTCTCTTAAGATAGTAGCACCCACTTGCTAAAGTTCACTAAAATAAATTTTGCTTCAGGACTAAATCTGGTCTTTTCCACATTTATATGCAAAGCAAGTAGACAATAAACAAACAATAGACACAAAACCCTCTGGAGCAGTCAAGAGTGATCCAAGAGAGACTTGTGGCAAACATCCCATTTCATATATTAAAGGGGTAACAAACTTTCCCTTGCCATCAGCTTAAGCAAATCTATACTAGCCTTCCAAGGTTCATGAATTCTGGGATAGGAGCAAGTCCAGCTGGAAGGCACAGTATTCTCTGGATGTGTCATAGGCAAAACCTGGGACAGCCTGAAGGCATCTGTGAATTTTGTGCTTTCTGATCTTATTTTTCTATTGTGTTCTTATTTTCTTCTCCTGCACCACACTGGAGATTTTTCAGCTCAATAGATGAGCAGAATTATGTATGTCCCTTGAGGTCATTAGAATTACAGAAGTTGTTGGCATCAAAGTTTGTCTTGACATGTAAGTTTACTTTACATGTTTTAAGATTAGCCTTGAGATCATCTTCCTAATGTTTCAGTCACCCAGCTCTGCACCTTTGTCTTTCTATCAAATAAAAAAAGGGAGGCTCCCCTCAGGCACATGAACTGTATGACTTTGTTGTCTCATCTGAGACATGATAATTAAAGTGTCAATGTCAGAGCTTTTACAGACCTGCACACCTTCAGTACTAGTTATCATATTTTGCCACTAGATGCTAGGTATTTGCTGAAAATAGCATAGGTGGAAATGAATGAGGCATTTACGTAACAATCTGTCCAAATGTTGAAGCCATAAAACCGTAACAGCAACATAATATTCCCATTCAAAAACTAATTTTAAATTCAGTCAGTGGCTGGCATCATATTTTACCAAAGTATTACTAGCTATGTTGATATACTTTGTGATATCATCAGCAATCACCACATTTCATTAACAAGATAACAAAATTTGTTGTTAACTTGTGGGTCACACATTATCAGTGGACGCTAGAGGGACTGATACAGAGCTACCCTGTTGTGTGGGAAGCACAAATTCTGGGCTTTGGGGTTTTTTGAGAGCCTGTGACATCACTGTACTTTATAGCAAACAAATCAGTGGTCAATAAGATATCTGCAGGATATAAGCTTTTTTTTTTTTTTTTTTTTTTTTTTTTTTTTTTTTTTTTTTTTT
>JANVCC010000010.1:28877695-28918716 GCA_025345505.1 Todiramphus chloris collaris | reverse complement strand
GAAACCAGATACTTCTGATCAGGACAGACAAATGAACTGTCCACAGACAGTCAGAGAAATTCAGTAGCATCAAAGACTTCATGATCATGAAAGATCACTTAAGTTTTTTTTTTCCTCAAGGCGCTTCATTTGAAAGCTTTAGGTAGCAAAACAAGTCTATCATGGCACAGTTAGAATGGAATCCATGCTGACTTCTACATGTCATTTGACTCCTTTGAAAATTCAGTAGGCAAACAATTTAACAGAACTGGCATGCATCATTCCAGCAGCTGCTGAATTCTACCACTCATCTGAGACTGACAATCTCCCTTTTTCATAAATGAACCAGCTGGATAGACCCTTTTTTGGAAAAGGTCAAGGAAGGGACAAAGTGGGTGTCTGCTTATTCATTCTAAACCAGTCCAGTTTAATTTCTGTCAAAACAGTGATATTATTTTGCAACCGTTGTTCCACGATGTGTCACGAGCTAGTGTGCATAAAAGGCCTATATCCTTTGTTTAGAGTCACACTGCCCTTAGCCTTGAGTCGTATATCCTGTAGTGTGAGATTCCTTTATTCTATCATATTTGCACATAACATAAAAATGAATACAGATAAATACTAAAAACAAGAAGATCGATATGTTCAGATCCCCTCTAAAGTAAAGGGATACTTGCAAAAGCTATTGTTTGCAAGTGGTCTATCTAATTAATAGATTTAAGGTCACAAAATTAAGTAGACATTGAGCCTAAAGAGTCAGCTGACCTGGTGGAAATTTGTCCAGGTTGGGCTATGACTTACAATCACTTCCAGGGCACCAGTTAACAAGCTTACTGATTATTGAGACTCCTGTGGGACGCTCTTGAGAAGCTACATGCAAAATAGACTTTGAGTAGATACTCAAAGTGCAGATTTATTCCAACCAAAAATTACCCAGCACTCTGACAGATCAAAATAAATTACAAGTTTGGGTGTTAGGTTGGAATATAACACCATACAGCTAATTCCTAAGCTTCATGAGTATTAGTTTTAAGAAAGATGACCCACACACTCAGAAAAGCAAAAACCTCCCGTTCGTGGGTACCCAGAGAGGGAATCACTCACCCAAAAGGGTCAAGGGCTCACTCAAAGATATATCCAGAAGTATCCACTCACCAAAGGGGAAGTGAGGGCTCACCAGGAAGTTTCCTTGGGCAGTGTCCCAGTCCAAGATGAGAGTCCCTGTCTGCAGACCTGCTGCTCCAAGGTGGACTAGCACAAATTGACACTCTTGTGGGACTGCATTTGTACCATAGTTCAATCTGAACTGCAGTCATTCTAATAAGCTAGGAGCAAGCACCTGAAAAAGGGAAGGTAAGGGTCTGAAAACAAAGTAATCAGGTTTTAATGACCATAAAGCCCTGATCTTTATTGGGTCTTTGGTAAGACATGGTAGTTGTCAGGTCTTTTTCAGGGCTGGTGCATCTGCACAGAAGCCTACTACATATACTCATCACTGATGCTCAGATCTACTATTCCTACAAAGAATGGGGAGAAGATATGATTCCAGATAGGGTTTCATAACAGAACAATGCTAAGAAGGCTAAGTGTGCAATACATAAGACAGTAAATAGAAATCTCAGGTTTTTTGTGCAGAACTTTGGCTCTTAGACTTTTACTTCTGAATTGTATAACTAGGATACAGAGTCTGATACTCTCTTCATGGCTAAGGCAAGGAAGAAAACATGAGAGAAGAACTTTGATTACTTTCACAGAATTTGAAATCAAATGTGAAATAGATATAAATATGAAATAATTTCCAAAGCAAAATACTAGGATTTCTGTTTTGGAACTGAGCCTTCTGCAGACAGACTGCTAAGTTTGTCTTCCTCTGGTTCCTATCCAAAACTGTGACCTCATAATCTTGTGTTCTTGGGAGAACACAGGCTAAAGAAAAGGGTTGTGCTCCTACTTAAAATATCTTATATCCTAGTACCAGTGCAACAATCTGACGCAGAAAGAAGTCAGGTCACCCACTGCAATTTCCACTGAACTCTCTGAGATTTCAGCTTTCTGAGCCAGGAGTTATATTTGCTGTAACAAGTAAGTTTGGTAGGTACCTAGGAAAATCATTGCTTGATATATTACACAGCAAGGGTGTCCCAAACACCTAGGCATTTAGGCATGGTTTTCTTGCGTTTTTTCTCTTGAACTCAGTTTCCCAATTTCCATCTAAATGTCAAATCCAAGATCCATGGCATTTTCTTGAATAAGTCTCCTGAGCTCCCTATTATCACGTTTATAAAAGATATCAGTAAGCATCTTTAAAAGATAGTTAAGCTTATGGTGATTATCTAGAAATTAAGATAGAAGTATCTTAAAATTAGAAGTTGAATGATTTGCTCACCAGAAAATCAAGACATAAAAAAAGTTTCTGCAGCTTCATTTGAAAAGCTCAGTGTGAAAAATAAACTTGGGAATTGCAGACTTGTTTAGCCTACAGAAAAGAAGGCTCCAGGGACACCTTACTGCAGCCTTTCAATACTTAATGGAGTCTTATAAGAAAGATCGAGAAAGACTTTTTACCAGGGCCTATATCAGTAGGACAAAGGGCAGTGGTTTTAAAGTGGAAGAGGGTAGATTACATATAAGGAAGACATTCTGTACTATGAGGGTTGTGAAACACTGGAACAGGTTGCTCAGAGAAATTGTAGATGCCTTATCCTTGGAAGTGTTCAAGGTCAGGCTGGATGATGCATTGAGCAACCTAATCTGGTGGATGATGTCCCTTTCCATGGCAGGGAGATTAGACTAGATGATCTATAAAGGTATCTTCCAGCTCAAAACATTCTATGATTCAGCTTTATCCTACAGGATTTAAGCACTAGAACAAAACGAATGATTTCCTGTTCTGCTGAAATAGTACAAAATAGTGTTCAGAGGGAGATCACTGTGCCTTAATTACATTCTGAACATGATGATTTTTCTCCCTGTGCATGAATGTCAATGGGAGTGTGGGCTTATAGTTTCTTGTGTTCTATAATGGAGTGCTTTCAAAAAGCTCCTTAATTAAAAAACACATTTCACTTTAAAATAAATGACATTAATAAACTCTTTTCACCCTTTAATCTCACAGTGAGGCAAACATTTTAGCATAACTAATGTAACAATATGGAAAGTTACAACCTCACAGTTCTTGTTTCTAAAAGCAGTACCATAGGGCAGTGACATTTCAATTTAAGGAAACAGCTATAGTGACACACTGTAGGAGGAAACAAGAGCTCTTGCACACTTACTTGTTAAGGAAAATCTATATTTATCACTTCACTTTTATCTGATCAATGATAGGGCAAGAGTTGTGCCATAAACTAAAAATAATAATACTCAGGTGTTTACTGATTTTTCTTAATCTTCTCTACATTTTATATTTAAATGTGCTTTCCTATTCTTATATTAACTTACCATCCAAACCTGTAAATCTCAGATAAACACTAGTAGCAGATGTTCTACATCTTGCAGATCAAATTCCCAATACAGGAAGAAATACAGATAGGGTCCCAGTAGTTTTTCATATGTAACCCTTTTATACAGAGGTGGAAAAAACCAGCACGAGTAATCCTCTTTCACAAATCAAACCAAAACACTTCCATCTGACTTGTCTTCAGTGGATAAATTATGACTTGGGAACAGACTTCAGTTAGCAATCAAAATATGGTGCAAACTCTTACAGTGATAATGCAGTTTATTCTATTCAGAATTTTGTATAATACAAAACAATTTGTCTATAAAGGGTGAACAGTGGTTACATGCCTACAAATACTAACGCAGCCATCATTTGGATTGTCTGCAAGAATATGTATTTTCTCAAGTTTTCCTGAGAATGAATTGGATGAAGTGCAATTTTTCAGGAAAAATAAAAATGGATACACTCTCTGAATACACTTTGAGTTGCAGTGCAAGTACCCTGACAAAATTTAAATATGGACATTTAGCTGGCAGTAGCAGAATGAGCTCTGAAGTAAAAGGATTCACAGATGTTTGCAAATAGTCTTGTTATTTTGCCTCATTGCTTTGTATCTGAGCTATTAGACTTCATACAGTCTAAACAGAACAAAAAATCCTGAAGCATTGCAAAGAAAAAGCCATGCATGCTTTATGTGCTAGTATTCTTCCAGATAAAGCTAAATATGAGCAGTCCCTTTACTCATACTAATATAAGAATTGCTTAAGCAATTACTGGTTAGTAGAGTCTGACTGTGAACGAGAAAAGTATATCTTGATAAAAGTTTATTTACACATGCAGTTAATCAAAACATACAACTGCTTGTTTATGCAGATATATTTCCTGTTCATTAACCTCCAGTTCTACTTCTCTAAACTTTAGCCTGCAGAGTTTCCATATAGAAATCATTCTCAATGTGTTTTTGAGAAGTTCCCATATAGAGTGGACTCTTGGGGATGACTGCTTATGCATTGTTTACCTGGAAATATTTACATATTCCTAACTTAGAGTCATAGAATTATAGAATAGTTTTGGCTGGAAGAGACCTTCAAGATCATCAACTCCAACCTTACTCCTAGCCTATCAAAAGCCTCGCTACAATTTTCCTTCAGGTAGTTGTAGAGGGCAATAAGGTCTCCCCTCAGCCTTCTTTTCTCAAGGCTAAACAGTTTCAGATCCCTCAGCCTTTCCTCAGAAGAGACATGCTCCAAACCTTTTACTAGCTCTGTAGCCTTGGTTCAACTTCAGGCCATTTCCTCTTGTTCTGTCACTTGTCACCAGGGAGAACAGACCAAATCCTGCCTCGTTACAATTTCCCGTCAGGTAGTTGTAGAGGGCAATAAGGTCTGCCCTCAGCCTTCTTTTCTCAAGGCTAAATATCCCCAGATCCTTCAACCTTTCCTCATAAGACACATGCTCCAAACCTTTTACTAGCTCTGTAGCCTGTCTCTGTACCCTCTCCAGCACCTCAACATCCTTCTTGTAGAGAGGGGCCCAAAACTGGACACAGTATTCAAGGTGTGGCCTCACCAAAGCCGAGTACAGAGGAATGATCACCTCCCTGCTCCTGCTGACCACACTATTCCTGATCCAGGCCAGGTTGCCATTGGCCTTCTTGGCCACCTGGGCATGCTGCTGGCTCATGTTCAGCTGACTGTTAATCAACACCCCCAGGGCCTTCTGTGCCTGGCAGCTCTCCAGCCACTCCTCCCCAAGCCTGTAGTTCTGCTGGGGGTTGTTGTGGCCCAAGTGCAGAACCTGGCACTTGGCCTTATTGAAACTTATGGAACTGACTTTGGCCCAGTGATCCAGACTATCTAGATCCCTTTGTAAAGCTTCCCTACCCTCAAGCAGATTGATGCTTCCACCTAGCTTGGTGTCATCTGCAAGTTTACCAGGGGTGCACTCTATCCCCTCATCCCAATCACTGATCTTCCTTCACTCAATGACTTGGGTCTCATCTGTCAGCATGGATGTTCTGGTCAGAAGTAGTATGTCTGATTGTTGGGCACCAACACAGGCTAGATCTGGGTCTTCGCTGCACTCATCTGGTCCTTCGTGAAATTCATTTTCTGTTATTCCATCTCCTTCCTACAGCATCACTTCCTGCAACATAGAACTCACATTCCAGATTTTCTTTATACCATGGTCAAATTTCCTTGAGGTACACACCAGTTCTCACCATCGTCCTGCATTACCCAGCAGATATAACCAGGTCATTGAGCAAAGACAATCCCACGAATGGGTTTGCCTTTTCCCAAGGGTGGAACTATCTACACTGACTTCCCCAACCACTTCCCAGTGTGCACTACAGGGACCTTATCTCCTCCCACAACAGGCAGGGGTTTTGTTTGGGCAGGGCCAGGACAGCTTACAGATCCTCTGGTGTTAACTAACCAGGTGGCCTTTGCTAGATGTTTATCCCATTGTTTAAAAGTCCCACCTCCTAATGCTTTTAATGTGTTTTTTAACAGCCCATTGTACCTTTCAATCTTCCTGGAGGCCTGTGCATGATAACGGATGTGTTACACCCACTCGATGCCATGCTCCTTGACCCAGGCATCTACGAGGTTATTTCAGATATGAGTTCCATTGTCTGACTAAATTTTTTTCCAGAGTACCATGCCGCCACAAAATCTGCTTTTCAAGGCCTAGGATGGTGTTCCGGGCAGTGGCATGGAGCACTGGCTATGTTTCCAGACACCCACTGGTTGCTTCCACCATTGTAAGTACGTGGCGCTTACCTTAGCGGGTTTGTGGGAGAGTGATGTAGTCAGCCTGCCAGGCCTCTCCATATTTATATTTTAGCCAATGTCCTTCATACCACTGGGTCTTTAACCTCTTGGCTTGTTTGATTGCAGAACACATTTCACATTTGTGGATGACCTCTGTGATAGCCTCCATGGTCAAGTCCACCCCTCGATTTCGAGCCCATCTATAGGTCACATCTCTTCCTTGATGACTTAAGGTGTCATGGGCCCATCGCGCTATAAATCACCCTTCTGCTGCCAATCCAGATCCACTTGAGCCACTGCCACCTTGGCAGCCTGGTCCGCCGGCTGGTTGTTCTGATGTTCTTCAGTGGTTGATGTTCTACCCCTACCCCTTGTCTCCACTGAGAGGACAGAGAAAGAGTCCTCACAAGAGTCACAAGAGTCCTCACTATCACACCATCCTGTAACTCAGCGCTTTTTTTTTTTTTCCTTCGGAATCTTTTTTTCATGGCCATGATCATGGGCTACAAGATTTGTTTTTTTTTTTTTAATTTCAATAATTATTTTTCATTAGAATTCTTAACCCATAAGATAGTTATTCCATATGTGAAGAGTTCCTTTATTATTGCTTTCTATATATACACTCATATAGGAATATTATTGTTCAATATAATAGATATAATTTCTCCATGGAGAGATTTTTAAACTAAATACATAGGTTTTCAGTTATTCATTTTGACAATCCAGTGACATTTCAGTGACAAAGCTAACATCATGAATATTTTCTGTATGCCTTGAAATATTGTTCACCATCCGTAATAGAGCACTGAGCATTGATTTTGAACACTTTTAGCCCAGGGATACATATTTTTCAAAGAGACTCCTTGGTCATGTTGAATAATTTTCATTCTACCTACAGTATCTGATTTGCTTTAGAGCCACTTACAGCTCTGCCAGTAAAACTGAGATTGATTAGGACCACAGCATACAAATACATAACGCATGAAACCATGTAATATGGTGAGTCTTAACCCTTTTATCTTTTAGATTGTTTTCTTTCACTTAATTTGTTTTCATCTAGATAAAAAATCAAACCAATCCATGTAAGACCTCTCAACCCCAGAGTCTCATTCTGCCCTCCAATTAATTCCTTCCTCAACAATTTATTCAGCTGACTCTTAACTTCATTTAAACTTCTTGTTAGAGTTCAAATCTTTGACGTGTTCTATAGTTCAACAATGTGACAGACTTACAGGTCAATGTCCTATTTAACCACATTCTATAACCTTTTGATTCTGGCATAGTCATTGATTCAAAGTCTGCTTTTCTGACCAGCCTGTTCTCTTACCTTCAGAATTTAAACCACTTTATGACATTCCAATTAGCCACCATTTAATTCCAATCATTAAAGGAAAAATATCTCAAACAAGATAATTTACCTTTAAAAAAACCACAAACTCATTGCAGTTTTTCCATTCTTCTTGCACCATTTTGACAAAGTGAGGGGAAAAAATGGTGATATTTTTAAAAAGAAGCAAAGAAACTTAAGTAGAAAAAGTAGATACACTTGCTTTTGTAAGGTATCCATCAATGGATTATGTTTAATTACATAGATGCACAAGACTTAAATTCAAAATACAATAATATCCAAAGGTACTGACTTTGTGAGAAAAACTCAAAAAAAAAAAGTGTCAGCCTTTCTTGCTTGCATTTTCGGTTTCCATTCTGCAGGGAACCACAGTTCTCTAATAACCTCTCCTCAGTCAAGAGTGCACCCAGTTGAGCAAGAGTAGCTGAAGTCCATCTTGACTGACAGGTTAACCTCTGACTGAGCCTAAAGGCAAAAAAGAAAGTATAGATAGGTTATCCAGAAAAAATAGAAATTATATTCTCATATACAAATGAGTATTCACTGCAGTCTCCAAAAAGACCATTTGCAGACCTACCTCTGTAGCCCAGATCTGTCTGCTTTCATCCTCTTTTTTTGGTTTTCTTTTGTGGGAGGCTATCTAAAACTGGTGTAATCAAAATATCGTATTTAACCGCTCTCCCTCCAAGATAACCCTGCCCTCATACGGACAACTGCAGTATCCTTTTTCTACATTGTCAAAGCCAGCCTATCTTTAAGTCTTAATTCACTTATTTTTTAATGTCAAACACTCTCTACAGGACCTTGAATTGTATCCTATGATTTTACCAGTCTAGTTTAAATCAAATTTTGTTAAATACCATTAGGACATATACTCTGTTAAATACAATTTCTCACATGACATAATTAGTTTAACTCCTCTAATCATTGTTAACTGGCATTTTACCTGAAGTTAACAAAAGCTTCTTCCCTGGGAATTGTCAGCATAATAATCTTTGAAAAATCAGAGAACAGACCAAAAAATATCCACCAAAAAAATTGTAAAATAACCATTTATGCCATTTGATTTTTAATTCTTTTTGAATGACACAAATTTCAAAATTTTAAAACCTGTGTTTGCCCCTAAAAATATTTTGGACTGAAGTTCTTAAGAATATAACACCAGAATGGTTTTTCTATCAACTGCTTTAGTGTCTGGGATTATTTGACCTGAGCAAAGGAAGGGCTTACATACTGTTCTCTAAGCTTGAATATTAACCTATTCTTATTGATTCTATCTACAACAAAAGGTACTTCAGAATTGAAGATCAAATACAAAAATCTTGCTTATTAACTGACTAGCTGCTTGGCCCTATGAGGTACCCTACATTTAGCTTTACAGTCATGCATGTTAGTAATAAAACCCATTCATGATATTTATGTAAATGCTCTTAGATTCATTTTCAGTGTCCAGAATTTGTTTTTCCTTTACAAGCCAATCCTCTGGAAATGTCACATACCATAATGTAAAACTCAGTTTAAATTCAAACAAGACAAAGTGAATATAAAGAAAATAATCTTGAAAGCAACAGCAACATTGTCTAACACACTTAGTCAAGATCAATACTATAATATTGTGCCTGTTATTTCAAACAGACAATCCTTCAGCTTTATGTAATCCACCCTTTAATTTTCCTTTTTTTTTGTTTTTTTTTTTTGTTGGTGGTGTTTTTAAGCTATTATCATGACAAAATTCAAGAAAGTCCATTTCTTGTTTGAGATGCTTCATGACACTTTGTCTTCATACTTGATTTACAATACCTTCATCTGCTGTACATGTTTCTCTGTTACTCCCATGAGTTAACTACACCCACTGCTATTTCTTTCTATTACAACAGAGTTATCAAAATAGAATTTTAGGTGAAATAAATTTTCCTCTCCAACATTTCTCAGTAATTTTCTCCTTGCTCTTCTACTACCTAAACTAGCCTTTACTATATACACAAAATATTTTGTCTCTTTCAAGTTAATTTGTCTAGACATTTACCTTTGTAAAGACTATAAAGTTTTCTGAGATCCTCTGAAATAGAAGATGGATTCATTCCCGAACTGTTGTCCAATATGCCCAGCTGAAAAGAAGATAAGAAATCTGGAGATCTGTCTCTTTTTTTTCTGATGATTTCTCACACACTTCTTTTTCACAGTGGTGGGATTTAAAATTGCTTTCCTTTTATACATGACACATGCTTCTGTCTCTAAGAGTGATGGACATGGTAGAAATACACAACCTATAACAAATTAAGTGAAAGACGAGGAACCTAATACCAAAAAATGTATTTGATATGTTGATATACCACGGTGAACTACACAGCAAAGACAGAGACAGCATAGTAGAAAGTTAAGGAGCTAGCAGGTGCATCTTGTATTGGCATCTCAAACAAAAGCATTAGTCTGAAACAAACTTTTAAGGTTTTAAGCAAACAAATCTTAAATCGAGTTTTCTGTGAGAAGAGTAATTCTTCCAGAGTAAACTTTTTTTCCACAGGTTTCAACAAGGGCTAGTCTCTGACCAATGAGATATTAATATACCTGATAAAAACACTTTTACAAGTAATGGAAACAATTATTTACACATAATTTCTGAAACATCTTTCAATGAGATTATATTAGATGTAATATGTGTAATAGAATAGAAGAAAATAGTGTGTATATAGATACATTGGTTAGCCATGGATTTGCCTGAACTTAAAAACCTGCTGGTTTTGGTGATATTCTTGCTTACCAGTGGTGAAAGGTGACAGCACATACCCAGTTTGAAAATGCAGGAAATAGCTCAGCTGAAAAACTTGGTACGAAAAATCAGAAACAGCTATCAAATGTTGACTGAATTTTACAGACTCAGATATTACTGTTTCATAGATTTTTGTTTTCCACTAGGCACTCTGATTGAAGACGATCTCTTCATTTCTATTTTGTAATCTTTCTTTTTCATATTTTTAATTGGAATAAAACACCGCAGAAGAAAAGACTTCAAATATTTGTATGTGATTACATTTATTTATTAGAATTGTGTGTCTACTGTATTAATTATGTTATTAAAAAGTAAGGTAGGTTTTACTGAATGAGAAGACACACTAATTGTTAAATGACCCCTGTCATTTTCTCAGCTAAATGATGCACATACAAATTTAGGTTTTTGTAACATTTCATGTATTAAGAATCTCACAGCTCATTTTAAACAAAATTTTACTAAATACGTAGTTCTATATATTCCATCACAAATCCAGGGGGAAAATTTAATTGCTTAAAGTCATTAAGGATTTGAAACTCTCATTCAAATTAAGCAATAAACCAGATCAAACCAAATAGAGAGCAAATTTTCAGAAAAATCATATTTAAAGTGCATTTTGCCAGGTAATATCCCAATACCTTCTGAGCAAGAGAACTTTTTATATGTAAATGTTGTTATGTTAGACTTCTGAGCTATGTGACTGTCAGTATGTTTACATAATTGATCATGCGAGCTGTGCTGGGTTCCCAGTGACTATGTGATAAGTCTTTTCCTTCAGCATGGTGATGTAGAGAGTTAAAAATGACAGCAGACAACACAATTGCTTTAGGGCGAAAGATCTGAGAAGTATCAGGATAAATATTTCTGGAAGCTAGAGATAAGCATATAGAAGACTATCTTTTCTTACATTAAAATTGCACTGGATCATTTTCATTTCACTGAACACTTATATAGAAACAATGAAACAATATGTCAATAGAATTAAAATGTTTAGATTTGAGTTTGGAAAATGGCTCATATTTTTCAAAATATACTTTAAAAGATTTCGTTACAATTGCAAGACTACAATTCAAACTGCTTATCAGAGTTATTTCACATGAGCAGAGTAGGGTAGTATTATTTGTTTAACTGGTTCACACTTGTTGTTTCTTCATCTGGAATGATGAGATGGGTCAGTGGAAAATATTATCATACACCCAATCACATAACACTTTCCATCCCTATTGCATTGAAATTGTGATTCTCTTGACACCAAGGCTGCCATATCCAAATTTAAAGCCATACCTATGTGGATCATTACGTTGTTTTTGCAAATGCAAATGCGTATTCACTCAAGGTAGGATTAAGAGAACTATGGCATTTGTCCTGTCATTCACAAACTGACATGGCAAAGTTTAACTCAAGATTTAGCACTGATGTTAGGCTTTCTGTGCCCAGCAAACCCCTGTGAGCACACAAATTTGGTGCTGAAGACAATAGCCAACACATAATTTTCAAAATCACTATTAAATGCAGAAAAGGAGTGTCTGGAAGGAGCACATGCAAAAACCATAAAATTTTAACTCTTTGCCTCTAATTTATATGTTCAATATAGCTAATTATTGGTAGAGGTTACAGTCTGATAAAGAAGATATATGGTATATGTGAAAGACAAAATAAGAAGCGATATGTGGGTAATGAAGATACAGTGGTGTGCGGAGGCAAGGGATGAGGAACTGAAACAGCTCCCCTCCTACACACAGTCTTCAGCTGCTCCAGGAGGTGAGCCATTCTCATTCTGACATGTTATTTTTACCAACAAGTAAAAGAAACTTTCTGTGTATATCATATATATCAACTCTCCAAGCCTATCATATGTTGCTCTGACATTGACAGGGGCTGGGCAATGGGGTGCTGATGGGTCAAGGACAAGGGCACAGAGCCTCTAGGGCTGCAGGCATCTGGACAGTCATCCTCTGTGGGCCATGAACAAGCTTCAAGCAGAAGCAGTGAGGTTTTTTGTTTATTTAGGGGTGTTTGCAAGTAGCCACAGCTCCACTTAAGACTCCAGGGAGTTTGAATTTTTTATATATTTTCAAGAGATTTCCATTGGACAAGATGCACTATTCACCAGCACAAGCTTCTAATACTGTAGTCATCCTGCCCTGAAACATTTCAACATAACAGGACAAGGCAATCAACATGTTTGGTAAATAAGTAGCAAGTATTTAGATAATCTACCTAAATATAATTGCATTTATAGTATCATTATTTTCTGATAATATTAAAACAGAGCTAAATATACGAAATTTCATTTATGTATCTCCCTTGCTAACATAGACATAGGAATTTATAAATGAAACTCAGGAATAGCATGAGTTCTTACCTGTTTTATATTCTGTGGCTATGAAATAATGATTTCTTGAATATGCATAACAATTACTAAAATTATGTGAAACTGGAATCTTATAAAACTAAATAGGTCAAAAGGCATGTCTGTGACTTGTCATAAATATCTGTATTTTTCTTATGTCAAGAAAAGCTTCTTTTCTATCATTGCAGCTTTTTCTCTCTAAATAGAATATTAACTATCTGCATTAATTAAGGGAATGATCCTATTCCTGTTCAAGAATTGGCAGCTCTTGTAATATGCTAAACCTTCAATGAGGCCCATCAATTTTGATTGCAACCTAACTGTAGATTTTCCCTTGGTAACTAATTAGTTTTATTCATATAGGCACCTTTCATCCATGCAGACAGAAATGAGTAAAATGTGTATTTGAACCCGTTCGTAAGCTTAAGGGCATATTATAGTAAATAAACACTGTTCATCAGTTCAGTTTCTTCGATTTCCTTAATTGGCTGATGTTTAAAGAGCTGGAGTGGCATCAGTGCTGAACACGTCTTTCTTAATTAATTATCTATAATTTTAAACTTTGCAGTCTATAATTAAAGAGTTTGAATCTATATGCTAATTTAAATTACATATATTTTTATATTTCCATTTTGAATGGATGTGTTTATGTTTCAGACATAAACGAGGCAGCACACAATCAGTTTTTTAAAATGTTATATAAAAAAATTATAAATTCCAGGACTTTGATGTGTTTCATATTACATTCACTTCAGGGAGATGCCCCCAGCAACCATGGCAAGCCCTGTATCACTTAGCACTGAGGGGGAAAGAAGGACCCTGGTCTGTTACTCAGGTACAGTCAATTTACCAATCTGTGGGACAGACAGGCATTGTGTTTCACAGCAGTCTGTGGGAAAATTGCAGAACTGTTCACTTGGCCAAGGCTGTCTTCCATCTGTATCTTGTATGAGTGCATAATGTTATAAATAGTTTATCTTTCTCTAATTATCTACTGATTTTTTTAAAAACAACATTGACAAGGCTTCAAAGCCATTTCAGCTTTTACTTCAAGGTTGTTGCTGGCACTGCTGATAAAGGAAGCTGCAGAAACACTCACTGTTCATGATAATGTGTGGCAGAGGTCAGAGAATCTGAGGCAGCAGTGGGCAGAGGCTGCCTTTTATTAAAGTCACGTGCATTGCTCCTCTGCAGATACATCCAGGCTAGAACTGTAGGTTTGGGGTTTTTTTGGGGGGAGGGGTCATTTGTTGGTTTGCTGTGGTGTCTTGTTTTGTTTGGGTTTTGCTAGGTTTGCATGTTCCCCAAGGAGGAGAAAAGAGAAAAATAACCCCAAAGGAGGGAGGGTAAGATTCTCGGAGCAGGTTGGTAAAACCTGCAAACACATAGATCAGAGACTAGAAAGGGCTTTGTCTCTGTAAACCTGAGGAATGACAATTTCAAAGGAAGTTGAGAAGGAAAAGTAAGGACTATGTCATTGAATCTCTAAGGAAATGCTCACTGGAAAGCATTCTGTACTGATTTTTTAAAGTGCAGAGATTAAGGAAATTCTTGATAAAACAGGAAAAAAGAAAAGAGATACTTTTACTGAGGAACATCTCAGAGCAGCAAGACGCTGCAAGAACAAAAGAAGGTGGTACGAAGACAGGATCAAATGTACAGATCATCTAGACCAAAAATCCAAGACCTTTGTGAAACCCATGAAAAAAAGTTTCTCCTAAAATGCAAAAGATTACATTGCTTTTCTGGACCATGCAGATTCACATCCCTCCTGTGGAGCTGATGCTGTCTTTTCTGCAAACTAGACAAATAGTCTAACAAAGGAAAACTGGAACATGAGTAGGAAGCATGGAAAATAGCTTTATTTAGCAAAGGATTCCAGTGCAAAGAACAGAGAGAAGGCTATATCCCAGAAGAGCAATGACTACCAACTACCTTATTTTATATCCATATAAGTAAATGAAATGTGTCTAGATCTATTCATTCTCTGTTGTTGATACAAATGGCCTGTATTTATACTATTAAATAGGTTATTATTTTCCAAAGTAGGGTCACTGCATTCAAATCAACTCTGAGAATGCCCCCATGAAAAATCCTGAACTCTGGTGTTGCTTGAAAAAGTACTTATTTTCCTGAGACAAAACTATGCCTGATCACTATGCCCAGGCACTTTTAATTTACTAGGATTTATGCAATTTTAGAGACTAACTTTCCCACCTTAAGACAATTTGGACATTGCCTTGTTCAGTGTACTTTGGAAATCTTATTCTTCCTTAGCTGATTTTTCTTACTTGTATAGGGAATGTGGGTATTCAGACTGAAGATGTTAATTCACTACAGAAGTAGGGTAGCATCTGAAACCTTTTGTGGACGTAGCTTCTCATACCTTCGGGATGAAGTACTCTGTGTGTGTGTGAAAGAGAGAGAAAGAAAAAGGGAGAAACAAATGTGCAACAGAGATTAGTCTCACTGTGACTAAATGATAGGTTAAAGAACTTGTGCTGACTGCTGGATACCTAAATCACTCTTTGGATTTATCCCAAAATGATTTAGGGTAAAAGTTCCATTAACTTTCAATCAAGGTAATGCATTTACTCGTGCATTTAAGTATTTTTAGAAAATCCCATCAGAAGCTTTCAGTGGTGTTTTTTTTAAATCTTCCATCTGCCTGCCTCTAAGAAGGGTCTGCTTCAAGTACAGCTTATTAATAGAGAAAAGGTAGAGGAAATAATTTTCTTCTTTTATCCAGTTAGCAAGAAAGCAAATATGTTCAAGCTTAGTGTCACACCCTTGTAGTGATTTTCAGTAGAGGCTAGTGATTTTGCAAGTCAAGCATTTCATTTCAGATGCCTTAAAAGGAGAAAAAAACGTTTTTCAAAAAGCATTAAAAAGTCAACACCTGAAGAACAGGCCCTTTCATGCTTGGCACCCAGTTACTGAGGACTCAATGTTGGATTTGGGATTGTGCCATAAGACAACCCAAGTAAATTTAACCAACTGTAGAGAAAGAACAGAAACTCATTTTACTAGTTACTACTGTGTTTAGCATGGATTAAAATAAAAAACCAAAACATATAATTAAATCTTTTACTTACTTGCTAAGATCCAGCACAAATATTTTGATTTTTTTTTTCTGTGAATATATAAGAAATTTTAAAAGCACATATTGTTCCATTTGCTCACATAAAACTGACAGTAGCTGTAGGCACTACGAATGGAATCGCTTAATGAAAAGCTGACACCATCCACAAAAGAGCTAACACAAGTTGCCTCGACTGTGAACTTTTTAACTCACCTGTAGACTGATGTTATTCAGATGTTTTCTTTGTGTAAAATGTGATATAACCAACAGAATTCTGTATAATCTGGATGATATATGTAAGTTAAAGCAAGATATCTAAATCTTCTCTTTAACATTTCCGTGAAAAATAGTCATCAGTTTTGGTGTATTTTTTTTTTTTTTTTTTTTTAATCTCATTGTCTCTAAATATGAACAAGTTATCAAGAAATAAATCAGCATACGGGGAAACCTGCATCTACATAATTTCGTGGGATCAAAGGGAAGTTCAAACATAATCTTTGTAATAAAATTCAAGCAGAACTAGGAGAAAATTTGGCCTTGATTTTGACTTATCTAATTTTGTTGATAGCAATCTGTTGTGCAAAGTACCGAATTACATTACAAAATCGAGGGTCAGATTCATGGAATTTAACTGAGGTAACTGAAAGCCCTTTCACAAAGTCACTGAAAAGAGACTAGAATCTACAGAGACTGAGTCAACCCACCTAAGTCCTGTGCCATGCTCTAAAGGGACCTGTCTTTAAAGACCTATTAAGTAGGGCCCTGAGTATGAGTACAGCCTCAGTTAAATGGCTGAAGTGTGGTAAGTGAATCAGGGCTTAGAAGCTGTATGGAGGATTTGGTATTCCTTCTGCATGAAGTAGCCCTAAAAAGTACTTTTATATTCTGGATTGTACTGTAAACACTGAGGGGTTTTTTTTCTGCTTGTAGGGCAGGACCATCTCCAATGCAAAATTATTATCATCCTTCAGGAGAAAAAATACACATTTTTATTGTCAGAGAGTGTTAGTCTTCTGTTTACTCAACACTTTATGTCAGCTAACACCTGATATGGATGATTAAAAAAAAAAAAAAAAAAAAATGGGAATTTAATTTTTTCCAAATTGATTCCAGACTTCAGGAACAGAAGATATCTTTTTTTTTTATTTTTTATTATAACAGTGTGAGAAGATAATACCCTTAACACATGGTTTTCATGAAGAAGTACTTGAAAGATCACTGTATGGCTTTTCCATTTACCCTCTGTCACAGTAGACTTCTGGCAGGAGGAAGAATCATCTTGATAATTGCTGAAATATAGTCCAAGGCACTTTGTTTAAAACCTATAAGTGGAAGATTTAATTCTTAGTCATAATTTTTGTCAGTATTTGTAAGCATCTCTGTTTCACGCTTTACCTTGCTTCTGTTCTTAGACATAATTGTTCTTTCACTTTGGAGTCTTAAAAATTTTCACTGAAAATAAAGTCCTAATAATCAGCTGACCTCACTACTAGGTGTTAGGTGAAGCTTTTATAGATTCTGCCAAACATTTGCAAAGTTCTCATTGTGGATATTCTTTAAAAAGGTTTATATCTTATCTTAGATATCCCTACCATAGGGGATAGCACAAGTAAACAGGTGCTAAGTCTAAAAACTTCAGACTTTACTGAGCTATTTGCGATTTACAAATGGAGACTTTTCAGATGTTGCTGTTGAAGTGAGCATTAAACATTTGTATAGATAATGAGAACATTCAATTATATTAGAAAGGATGTAAGATAAGTAAGCAGTTTAAACTTCCATGCCTCAGGGCATAACACTAACATTAACTGCCTGAGGTTGGAAAGTAATTTCCCTTATGGCAGGTTATTCCAAACTCTTCATTATAGGATGTATAATTTAATGACCCCTGTCAGGAACAGGTTACTGGACAAAAGCACTACTTATCTGAACCCTTAAGATAGTTCATGAGAGATTCAGAAACCATTCACTCATAATGAGGGAAGAATGCAGGAGAATAAAGGAAATATATTTCTTTAATTACAAGCTCATCAAAAATAGGTTAAAAAGTTAAGTACAGTCCTACAGAAAACTCAGGACCATTTGTGTGATTAACCCTTTTAATCAAATGGACAAAACTAGAGGGAGTGCTAAAAAATGCTGTTATATGTTTAATTTCTTAATTGAAATTGAAAGAAATTGAAGGCAAAAAAATAGGAAGCTGGTACATTTTACCTCCCAAAGGATGTAAAATTCAATTTTGACATTTAATAGAAGGATATGAGAAAAGGTTAGATGTTAAATAAAATGCTGAGACATTTGTGAGTGGGATGAGGAAGACAGTATATGATATGGTGCATTGATATAGTTCCAACAAGCTATCACAAATTAAATGATTTTTTAAACTAATGTTTTTGTCACTGTATGATCAGGATAATATGATACTAAGATACAGCTGCTGTATCATTTAAATATTCTACAACTTCAGGTTTTTAGTTACTAAATCATCCAAAGGTAAGCCACTCATCCAGGAACACTCTTAATAAACTCCAATCAAGAAGATATTTGGATGGTGACATAGTTTGAGTATTGGCTATATTTTCTGTGTAATGTTCTGCTTGTAAGTCTCTTGAGGTGCAGTTACATAAACCAGCTTCTGGCTTATCATGAGAATTTTGCCACTGATTTCATTACTGCCGGAACAGGCTTCTCATTATGTGTTTCTCATCTGAAGGTTGGAAATCAAATACATTATAATATCAATAAAATAATAACATCTTTAAATATGTGGTCATGTGTTATTGCTGCTGCTTGGTCCTTTCTACTTTGGCAATATGGGTTTGCTTTTCATGTTCTGGATACTGAATGATCTGTTATCTTACTCAAATGATTATGATGTCATTGAGCTATTTCCATTCACTAAAATATGTGATGGTGCAAAATGTCATGCACATTAATCTGATGCAAATATTCAGTAAAAGAGCTTTTATTACAGGAATCAAGTTCCTTGGATGCTTATTACAAGAAAGTGGTACATGAGGCTACTGTAATACTGTTGGGCTTATTGTTGCATTGTACATTTCTTCTCCTGTACATGATGGACTTGGAGAACCAATGATTCTCTTCCACTTTAATCTTTCATGATTTTCAAGATGGTGCCTCACACTTTCGAGACTAAATCATAAACCCATTTTTTTCCAACATTTCTCATAGGTCATTTTTTTTTGTGTCTCTTCACTTTTTTTTGTTTCTCTCTAAAGACTCCAATTGTACCTCTTTTTTTTTTTTTTTTTTTATTTTTTTTTAACCTGGTGCCTAAAATCATACCATAGATGGATGAAGCAGGTATATTGCTTCCTCTGCTTACAGTCTGTACTGCTGTTTACAAAGTGGGCTGGCTTCCTTATTCACAACAGCATATTGTTGATTCATGGTCAACTGTAATCCACTATAACATCTATATTTCCTTTTAACTTAATCCCGCATGTGTATGAAGAACTATTCCACCAGACTCCCTGCTCATCATTACTGAAATCAGATCACTGCAGGCTACTACCATTCTCCAAAATGATGGCAGTCTTTACAACCATTGTAACATCTTCAAACTTAATAAACATATTCTATATTTCAAAATTCCACAATGTATATCATATACATCCATATACATTAATTTATATTTCTAAATATATGTATGCAAATATAGATGAATAAATATTCTCAAGGCATGTCACAGTTGAATATTTGGGATATTTAAACTGTCATAGTTTGTATAAGGTATGAGTTTATGATAAAGACCTCATCTCCGCACAGACAAAGGACCCCGAGGAGCAATGGCAGCTGAGGGAAGCCAAATAATACTACAACTTAGCTCCTTTGTGGCTATCACAGGAGTCAGCAGACTGTGAAATTCTCATCATCACAGCTATGAAGGAGCACAGTAGCATGATGGTGGCAGGGAACTTCAATAATCCACTCAGAGGCATGAGCCCCTGCACCAGCTCCACAGGGACAGCCAACACCAGGAGTCAGTGAGTAGGCTCTGTGGGTTGACCCACAGACATGACGCTGCTCAGGGGTATAGGGTTTGCTGATGGGTGCAGGGAAAAGCATTTCAGTATTGCACAAGATTTGTTGTGGGATGTTTAGAGGACCAAAGTCAGGGAAATGAGGTTGGCTTGGGGAAGAGCAAATGTTGAAAAACAGAGAGAGAAAGGCATGGAAAGAGCAGATAACACATAAACAGGTGCTAGCCTGTTGGCACCTGAGCCTAATCACTGTAGTCTGTCTCATCTTCTCATGAAACCCAATTTCTAGTGATTTTCCTGTGTGCAGAGCTTCCTGGGTTGTGTGCATGTGGCGGGGAGGGTGTCTGAGTGCCAG
The DNA here is from genome assembly GCA_025345505.1 of Todiramphus chloris collaris. Taxonomy (NCBI): domain Eukaryota; kingdom Metazoa; phylum Chordata; class Aves; order Coraciiformes; family Alcedinidae; genus Todiramphus; species Todiramphus chloris. The sequence continues at coordinate 28,898,609 of JANVCC010000010.1, read as the reverse complement.
TGGCTTGGGTGGGCCAGGGTTCCTGTGGTGCCAGTATGGGGTGCAATGAAAGTGCATTGTCAGTGAATGACAGTGGTCAAGACCAAGCCAGATCAGCTGGTGAGTGGGGCACATGGCCTGGAGGGTGCAGTGAGGGTATCCCTAGAGGTGAGAACACGAATGGCTTTGGCAGCCAGAGGCACCATGGGGTCCTAGACAGATGCCGAGACTATGGCTCGACGGGGAGACCCATCTTTATGTACGTGTGTGCATGGGGAGAGTGATGATTCAGCTCCAGCTACTGGATGGACTGATGTCTTAGCTTGGAGGGATCCACCAGAGAGTTTCTGTGGGCTTATTTGTCCAGGTGCCAGGAAATGAAGAAACTAGGATTCTGTATACTGGGAAAAATGTTTGTCTGATGTTGGAGGCAGCCATGCTGTATATATTTGCATATATTTCCCACTTATTTTCATCCTGATAAGCCGGTGTGAGGAATAGGGTGAGGTCACTGGTGCCATTAGTGTTTACATGAGTACCAAGTGGATTTGCCTGTGTTGACATGTGTGGCCAGTCATGTATATATGGCTGTAGCAGTGTGTGTGTGAGTGTGTGTGTGTGTACACACCTCTGTGCACCTGTGTGCCCAGGGAGAAAGCATGATTGGCATTGCTGCTGGAGGGACCTGGGGAGAAGGAGCTGCATCAGCCTTGCCTCTGTTGGGCTGCAAGATCTGGCACTCCCTAAGAGCGTGCACGTAGTCTTTGGTTTTACCTCAACTAATTTTATGCTCACAAATTTCTGGATCCTTCTTCTCCATTGGAAAAAAAGGTCTGAAGTTCTTTTTGGAAATGTAGCTGATGCAGACACATTTGTCTGTATCTTTAGACAACATGAACAGAAAAATATAATTAAGATAATAACTGATGAACAAATGCCTTTGTTTTTGTTGATAACTCTCTGGCAATAGTTTTGCAGAACACATAGCAAGAACAGACAACCAAATATGAATAAGAACAGACAGCCAAATTTTCCAGCTCATCAATATATGTAAGAACTTCTGCCCAGCTGATACTCAAGAGGAAGAGGAGGAGAAGGGAGGAACTGAACTAGTGGTTGGAAGGGAAATGAAGATGTGAACAAGCAAGAGAAATGTAGCTGATCTCATCTGGGTTTGTTCCCCTTCTTTTTATGTTTGTCTCTTTGTTTCATAGTTAAGTGTTTGTATCTTTGTCACCAAATTTATTATCACTGCAGTAAATTTCTTGAACTCATTTCAATTTTCTTGATTAATTAAAAAAAAACCCTAAAAACGATTGCATACCACTATTTTCTATCATGCTATGCCCATCAAAATAATTGTGAATTTACTGCAATTAACACTCAAACAAACTGCATTAGTTTTAACTAAGATGAGTTCAGAGACCTATGGAACAGCTTTTAGGAAGAAAGAAAGATCATGCCACACACATAGATAACAATGTGTTCAGAGAATCTACAGAGCTGGAGCATTTAAGAAGGTTAGAGAGTAATAGGGAGTTTTCACATTGATTAAGCCTGTCATCTAACTGATATGCAGATGTGTGTATTCAAAGAGCCATAGACTTAATTTCATCTTGTCTGAAGTTCTGATAATTGCATGATTTTATCTGAAATGTTTAAAGATTCTTTGTGTGATTTGTTAAATTTTTAAAGTACTGTCCTATCTGAAGTAAAATTCAATAAATATGAAAATAAGCTAGCTCATTAATGTGTCTGTTCACTTATAATGTGTGCAGAAGCTTTACTGAATATCCAGACTATTAATTGTATAGTAATCATAATTTAATTACACTGTTTCAAAAAAAATGTGGCAATCAGTATCAATGATTTACTATACTTGAGAAATTAATGAAACATTGCCCTCAGGAACTGCAATATATTTTGTATATTCTGACCAAATAGTTACTGCAGCAAGAAATATAAAGAATGTTTATATAAAAAACTCTCAAAAGATAAATTAAAAAGAAGTAATATGTACTCAGTTTAATAATAAACACAAGCTGCATTAAAAGAAAAAACTCATTAGCATTTTGAAAATTATTTATGACATATATGATTAACTTTACAGCTACAGAAGTACTGATTCTTTGGTATTAGAAATTATAGGACAATCCAAAGCATATTATATGTCTGGTGATTTTTTCATATTCAATCAATGACAATAATAAAGGTTTCATTCAGTTACTAAAGAAACAAGCTGAATGTAAAAGTCTAAAATAGTTTATTGAATGATTTTATAATCTTTTATCCAGAGAAGCACAGGTACAGACACAACAAATCAAGCTTTTTACTGCTCCCAGAAATACTAAACATTCAAACCTTCTACAACCATTTATTTCCAACCAAAATAATGCACAATGCACTACTGTTTCAGATTTTAAACACCCAACAAACAACAAAACAAAGCAAAAAAACTATTACACTTAAGGTGGCATTTTAAGATGAAGATGTCTCATATATTTGCTAATATGGTACCTGATGTTAAATTACCCTTGGCAAAGCTCTTAAAGGTGATGGTATAAGCACTGCAGCTCTTCCTGGTTAAACTTCAGCATTTTTCTGTCAGAATATTTAGTTCACTCTTTCTCTCTCTGGAGTGGTTTGCGCTCTGGAGGTAGCATTGACTGTAACTTCTGCCAGCGCTGTGGAGGCCAGAGGATATGAGTAGCTCGAGCATGTAGAAGTCCAAGAGAAACCTATAACCAAAATATGAACCAGAGAGATTATTAAGTAAAATGTGGAAAATACAAAACACATGATGATTTGTTGAATGAGAGAATACAAAGCAGAGATCTTTGCATGCATGAATGTCTCATGCAAGTGATGAGAAGAAAAAACGCTTCAGTGACAATTTATATATATTTTTTTTTGATAAAACATTTTGTGGAACTCAAAGTAGCTTGCTGAAATGCACTGACTGTAACAAACATGAACTAGGACATTTTTTTTGAGGTTCAAGAAAAACAGTTGGTCAAAACAGGTAAGACATTCTGTAATACATCTGAAGCTTTTTTTTTTTTTTTTTTTAGTTATTCTGGGTACAGTTGAACAAGGTTCAAGTATCTATTCTGAGAAAGGTAAACAGAATATGTATCTCAGATTTGAGCTATGTGCACTAACCACAGGATTAGGATAGCGGATTTTCTGAACATGCTGTGATTTCTATTTATCACTATCCTTCAAAACTTCATTTTATATATTGCATAGTTTAGGATACTTAATTGCTTAGAAAATTTAAAGAAAATTACAGATGAGGTTCTTTGCAAATATGGTATAAAATAGCTATATTAAGAATAACAGAGAATAGAACAGTCACATTTTCATATTGAGATAATAATACAGTCCTTCAGTGTCTGTACTTAACATTGAAATTAGAGTTTGATATGGAGTTAATTTCACTTAATTTTGAAAGCCTGCAGGACTTCTGCATCATAAATTATTTGTTTAGACTTCTTCTGGAGACAAGAGCAAGTAATGATCTTCCCACCAACTCTAAAGAATCTGGTGCTAATAGAAAAGTTACAAACAGGACAAAAACATGGTTAGAAATACTGGACGTCTCTATGTATGATAAGATGAAATAATTTGGTCTCCTAAAGAGACAATATATTGAGTCAGAGGCCTATAAAATGATGAATGGCATGGGTAAAGAAAATATAGGCTTTATTTGCCTCATGTTATTTCATGTAAGAGTGAGGAAAAATGAGATGACATTGTCTTAAAGAATTTTTAAAGCCAACAAAAAGGAATTTTTTCTTTAGAGTGTGCACGATTACATCATACTTGCATATGTTATACAGGATACTGAAGAGACCATAAAAGAATAACAAACTGGTTCAGTAAATAATAATAGAAGCAAAGTCCATCACACATAATTGAACATAAACAAAGTTACAGTGTAGTCTCTATACTCCACATTAGGAAACATCAAGGGAAAAAATTATATACTTCTTATGCTCTAATGATATGGTATTGGCTGTTGTCAGAGCCAGGAGTTAAATGTATTTCTGTTTTGAACCCATACATTCCTGCTTAAATTTTTATGTAAACTCAGTTCTTCCTTTCCATTCCATTTCTCACCACACACACAAAAAAAAGTTATTTCAGTAAGCAGGTAATTCAGCATTTTATGCAAATAGACACAAATAGGCCCCTAGGAATATCTTCAGCTAATTTTCTTGATTTAATTTCATGGGATTAATGTATATTCACCAGACTCTCTCTACTACATAATCAAATCAGTGAAGCTGAAGTGGTCTATATCTAATTCCATATTCTGTAGCTTGATGAAGCAGGTGTTGAATTACTTGAATATAATTTGGTTACTTAATAACCCATGATATCTAAAAGAATCTGAAGTAGATCACCAAAATTGCAGTCTAGCATCATATTGCATTTGCTTAATCCCTTGCAGGGATCACTTGTTTCCCAGATCCATTGCTGGTTTTTTGCTACATTTTAGCAAAGGACGGGCTTCCCGGTGAGAACTCCTTTTTGATGGGATTTAGTTACATTTTTTAAAGTCTCAACACAGTTCCATGTAGTTTGTTGGATATTTATTGAAATCATATCCTTTACCTTAATTATCCTATAAAGTGGTCTGTAAATGTAATATTACCATGGGAATTTTGTTCCCTGTGTATACAGCATGATGGCACACATTTTATAGGCTGGTGCCAAAATATAAAACCACAGCAAATCCCACCACTGAATGTAAAATGTGATAACATTAGTAAAGAAAAAAAAAAGTTAAAATACTCTTCTCAAACACAAATAAAATCTCATTTTCAAAGCACTGTTTCTCAGTGCATTGCTTGTTACTGATGTCAGTAGGAGGTCTGCATGCAGACTGAGAATATAATACATGAATCAAAACTTGTTTGAAGCTGCGGCTGGGAATAATTTTGCCCAGAGGATTACTTCTACTGACCATCCTCTAACTTGAAACTAATAAAGAACTATCCTTCCTATAAACCTGATTTACAGGACAACATGACTAAATATGTTAAAAAGGAGAAACGATTATTGTTGGGTGATGGAAGTCTTTACTAAATAACAAATAACAAATGACACTGATGCTATAAGGTTTCTTTTATAATATCTTACAGGCTGTCTTTAAAAGCACCTTGATGTTTGACTTCTGCAAACAACCTTAATAACTTTTGTCCATTGCCTATCATTATTATATGGTTACCACAGCAGCCATGAATATCACTGAGGAAGAACAGAATTGTTTGCAGAAAATAACGTGCTCTTGTTAATGGGTTTACCCTCATCAAGGTTATCATAGGCAAAGGGTGAACTGAGAGGCTACACTTTCTGCTGTAACAGTGAGATACTGAAATATATTAAAATGGAGATTAGTTGCCTTACAGACATTATGTACTTTCTTTACTTAAGAAAATCAGTATACCTGCTTGAAACACTGTCTTAACTATAAGAAAAAATCAGTACTTTACAGGCACAAATTATTTGAGGAACATTTCACTTACAGGCATGAGTAACACATGCCAGCAATTTAAATAGGTGATTTTTTATTTCTGCATTATGATCTATTTATTATTCTGCTGTGGCAACAACAGACACTATGTTGAATTGAATCCATATTATTCTCCCTAACCTTAGCTGTTTAGGCATTAGTTCTACTTTTAAAATAATCTTTGAGTATTTAATTGAAAAACTGAGAAGTCATTCTGTTAACACAGCAATTTTATCTTCAAAATAAATTTTCAATGAATAATACTGTTTTGACGCTGTTACTGTGATAAAAGCATATTTCCTCAGAGTCTGCTTGTTGTTAGCATGTTAGTTGTATGGAGACTGATTAGTTTTGGCACTGCATTAGGGGAAGATAAGCCTAAATTTGACAGTGCTATCTGCAATGGTATTTACAGCTATCTTACTCATTCTGTCCTAATAAGTTGGAGTAAATGCACCTTTATTAGTATAGAGACTTCTGTTACTATCACTTCCTCCAGTACCAAAATATGGTATTTTAAAATAGTCATTAATTTACAGACTGTACTCTCCACCTGTTCTTTTCTGTTTGCCATTTGGCACCTTCACTGTCTCTTAGCATGATGCCTTTTCTCATCCCAAGTCACAATAGGAAAAGCAGCATTTAGACTGTGCAAAAGTCCTGTATAGATGTAGCATACAGTGGTGCACACCAAAATTTCTATGGAAATCCAGGTCTTCAGTTTGGATTTCAAGAAAAGATAAAGTCCAGATAATGTTGTGACCCTAACAAGAGCATACTCAGCTTTCTCAGAAAAACTACCTAGCCTCCTAAATTCAGATACTGCTGCTCCTGGTTGTGAGTTCACTTTACCTTAGGAGCATTTCCCACAGATTTTTCTTTGTTGCTTTTTACCTTCAGCCTTTGGTGATTTTTGTTCTAGCTTAAGCAGCCAAGCTTTCTAATTCTGTAGTAACATAAAACAAGCAAGTGCAAAACCATTGACTATAACCTGAGAAACAGCAAGGCAGAACCAGAGGCATTTACAACTTTTTATAAAGTTAGACTTCCTAACTACTCAGTTTGATAATTAAAAGTAATAATAAGACAAAAAGACAAAAAAAAAAAAGCAAGACTGTTAGTTCAGCTTTTACTGTAGCCTTGTAAACCTGTATTGACATTGCTAGTAACAAGCTGTAGTCTTTGAACAAACTCTTCAAAGCCTCAAGATTAATTTTTCAGACTTTGTCTGAACTTTCCTTGCCTTTTTACATATACAGTAAAAAGTAATTATTCTGTGTACAGTGAAATATATATAACTATTATTTTACAGAACTATAGGCATGGGATAATAAAGACAGGCTTATTAAAAAGCTAGCAATGGTCATTAAAAAAATACTATTGAGCTGCACAAAAAGGTTTTAAGGATAGTAAAGATAAAAAAAAAACCCAAAACTGTGGAAGAGCAAGGAATGTACTAACATGTAAAACACTATCTATAATAAATACAGATAAAGAGTGATGTTGCCAATCAATAAGGAAGAAGGCAAATAAATATGTTATAAAATGTGCTAAATTAGCCCCGAGTGGTAGTGACAATGAGGAGGAAGGAACTGTCAGCATCACAATACTCCCTAGTGAAGAATTCAGGATGACAACTCAGTAAACCACCCTTTTCCCTTCTTTTTTAAGGAGGATGAGTGCTGACAACCTTAGGACCTGAAAGGACAGCATAAACACTGAGGAAAGTGTAGATGCTTGAAAGTGTTTCTGTGTCATTTTAAAACTGTTTTAATGAGACTTATTGGGCTTTAATTTGATAATTTGGAATGTGAATTGCAATGTCTGTGTAACTGGACTAACCATATTAACAGTTGAAGTAAAATACTGTAAAAAGTTATGATATTAAGGCTGCTGTGAATTGGTAGCTTCCTGTATCAGGTAAGTTTACTTTTTTTCTCACAACAAAGTTTTGACTACAACATTACGTTACTGCTGGTTTTCTAATTGAAACTGCATAAACTGTCATTAAACGGTGCAAAATAGAGAAAGGTTATCTTTCTTTTCCTCACTTAATATTTCTTTTGAAATTCTTTTTGAATTTCTTTTGAGAAATTTCATGAACATACAGAAAATTGCAATTTTAAAGGCATATATCAGTCACTGGTTTGAAGAGTCTGCTTTAGTCTTTTAAGCTGAATTATATTCTAGTAATACTGCACAGGCCTTCCAAATACATTTCCCAATGATAAACATGCAAACACAGAAAATTAAAATTCTCTCAGAACAAAAAGAGATAAAGCGATTAGAACAATCACAGTGTTTCACATTATGTTTTCTATTCTCTGAAGTAATATATTCTTATTACATTTTTTTTTGGTGTTCATATGCAAGTTAGCAAAGAAGCCTTTCAAATGCTCAGCACTATGGAACATCAACTGTATTCAAATTTTTCTTTTCAAGTTTTTTGTTTCATACTAAAACATTGTTGGGGATGAAAGAAGTAATTCTGTAGCAGTAGCTGTCTATTCAGACTATATTTTGCTGTCTGGATACTTGCTACTCCCCACAGAGGTTCTGAAAGGTGCCAATACTCATTAGGTGAAAAATTCTCTAATATGGAAAAATCCTGGGTGATTTACAGATGCCACCATATGAGCAGGCCTATAGCTTTAAAGGATTTTTCTCAGATCTAGTAGTTCATAGCCCTGCTACCTATATACTATTAGCCAATTTGTTGTATTTTAACTATACTGAAATTCTGCAACATTAGGAATACCAAATTTGCATGGAGGTTGAAAATTGTCTGTAAACGGACCAAGCTAATGAGAAAGGCGTGAAAAAAGTTCTAGAATATCTCACCCTCCAAAGCTCAAAGAAAACCTCAGGATAGAAACATTTAAGCAACTATGCAGTGTTTCAGCTATAATACTAACAAAAATATACAGCATGGGATAGCTATCTGTGTCAAATTAGATTACTTGTCTTTAAGAAAGGTTGTGCACTGGGATTTTATATTAGATTGTAGGTGTAAAATGGTCTCACAGAGAATTCTCCCAGAAAATTAGTCTCTTCAAAAAATCCATACTTTAACGGAAAGTAAACATGATTGCTATTACATTTCATTTTCTGTACATGGTTGAACTTTGAAATAACTACTATCAAGTGCAGTAGTAGCAAAAAGGCTCAATAAAAATAAAATCCTGTGGATTACAGCAAAATCCCAGAGCAACCACTTCCTCTAGTAGAAGTATCTAGGATAATGAACAATGGCAGAAGAAACAAATATCCTTGACCTCCTTCTTTTATGAATGTAAGAATAAAACAAAGATAAGAATCGATAGGTTATTTTGTAAATAAAAACATACCACAACAGATGCTCTTTAACTTATAAGAGCTCACTGAAGGTTGGCATAAGAATATGCTAACTAGCTCATGAATACAAAAAAAAGGTGATTGATTCCTTTCAACTATATAGCAAAATGCTAGTGCCTTCAACATTCTTCCTTTCGTAACTGAAAAAGTCAGACTTAATGGAGCCATACAGATCTAGTGACAAAGAAAAGAATGCAGCCCATTAATTTTGTTAGTAAGTGTTCCATTACGGTGCCATTAGTTTGATAGCTGAAGCAGCAGCTTCAGCTCCAGATAAAACATCCTACATATGTTTTTTTTTTTTTCACAAAGCTACTGCAAAATCAGAAAAGGGCCTTATTAAAGTTATCAAATTCAGAAGGGTTTACCTAAAAAAAAAAAAAAATAAAAAAAAAAAAAAAACAAACCCTGAAAATATATAAATGACAATTATTTTATTTTAAGAAAGTCTTGAACAGTTAAAATAGATACTCAAAAGGGATGCACAGGTACTATACATGTATGCAGAGGCATAATCACAAAATAAGATGTAAAAGAGAGAAATATATTTCAAAGGCAATGGATGATTTCCAGAATGAATAAAATGTGTGTGATAGCACAGAGTAACTGTTTAAAATTAGTATAACAATTGTGACTGCTCCAATCGAATGTGGTTTTGTAATTTAAGCTATTCAGATGAGAAAAGATGAGCACAGTCACTACACTGTAATGAAATCTCTGGTTATTGATTGAATTGAAAAAATGGAATGTACTAAATATGAAAATAACTGGCTTACATTCGTGCTTGTTCTGTCATATCTACATGCCCATGTTAGACCTGAATTTACAAAAGAGGCAAAGGAAGGAGATTGCCACTAAAAATAGAATATATTTCACATGAGATTTTTCTACAGTCAGATGTGCAGAGACTAGTTCATGTTGAACCATAATTTACATTCATAAAAGTAGTGCAGATTTAAAGGAATTCAGTATAAGGTAGTGCATTTATTAAGAAATCAGCTGTCAATGCCATTGACTAAATTAACCATAGTAACAGCCTTGGTACAAGTATTCTATGAGCTGAATTCTATCTCAATGCATTTTCTTGGACTTGTCAAGGATATATTATTGAAAGGGATACTATAGCTATTTAACTTCGCTCCTCCCCAGCTTCTTTGGTGTTTTCTAAAGACAGCTTTTTAAAATAGGGTTTAGTGTATAACACAGCACTACTACTCTTTTATCTTTGGTAAGTATAACATTCTTGAAATTATTATTTCTTGCTTATGATTCACAGAACCATTATGCTAAATAGGTCTACAAAAAAATTTTACAAACCATTCTATTATCTATTTTAGAATTCTAGTAATAAAAATGGTGAAAGAATTTTCATAGTGCACAGTCTGATGTGCTTTGCATGCTGCATATACATAAATATTATTTAATAGTTAAAAGCTTTTTAATATTCCACCGGGACATGCAAAAAATTCCCAGACTAAATAGGATTGTCACTAAGTCATATATATAACTCAACAGAAGAACAAAATGTACTGTTAGCTGTCATGAAAGAGTCCCACATTAAAACGCAGTAATATATCTGCAATTCAATATTTTAAGAATTGATAAATCAAGTGGCAGGAAACAATTATTAAAAACCATTTATTATCTTCACCCAGAAAATACTAGCTATATCCAAAATCTATGCATATTAATTATTCAGGAATACATAAAAGCCTTCAGTGTGAATTCCTGTTCAGCAGCCTACTGTGTCAGTGCCAACAGTCAGAAGACACTTTTCAGCTTACTACACTGATATTGATTATGTGCATTGGCCTTCCTAAATGAATACTTAAGACACTATCCAGAAACATTGTACAAATTAAGTTGATTTCCAGTTTTCCTCTGTCACCTGTCATTAATTTAGAATTTCCTTCTAAAGTTTTGGCAAATGCAGCAGTACAGAGCAATGTGTACAAGGGAAGGAGACACTCTCTGAGAGCTCACACACTACCCAGAAGCAGCACTCATCCTCTCACTATGCTGCTCCTCCACAGACCCAATTTGTTCCATGGGCTGGTGCTTGAGCAGATGGAACCATGCCCTCTGCTCTGTCAGCCCTCCTCTGTGGTGCTCTGTGCTTTCAGGAGATCTGGACAGAGGCATCCTGGCACTGTTATGGCCACGGAGATTTACTGTGACACTCTGTGCGACACTGGGGAGAGCTCTGGCATATTCCTGCTCTACTTCCACTACATGCTCACAGATAAAGCGGGCCCTATGTGGTGAGTGGCTAGTATTGCAAAGGTGATCAAAAAAGCTATGATGACAGATCAAATTCCACCAAGTATCTGGAAGTATGACTGTGCCGGGGATCATATGCATGTAAGTTGTGAGAGATGACATTTTACACTCATTCAGAATAAATGAAAGGAAAGGAAGGAGTCCTCCTGTGAGAAGAAAACAGTAGGCTTCAATTTCTAGATACACTCAAATACTTCTTCAAGGTAAATGATGTGAGAAAGCCATACATAATTACCTCTTGCATTTATAGTATTCATTCTCTTTCCAAAAGCTCAGAAACAGACCTGATCTCATAGTTCAAAAATCAGGGCTATTTATGAACTTAGAGAAGTAGTGACGCTAAAGGATGTCATGAGGAGAATCCCATCCCACTGCTGCCTCATCTGCTCTGTTAGTAGCAGCTCTAGCCTGAGTGGCTGCGTCAGTGAGCACTGTGATGGGACAGCACTGGGAGTAGCAGACCTCAGGCATTTGAGAAAGTTTATTACCTTAACTTTTACTTGGAAGTCACCTGTCAGTCAGTCAAGATCACATTATAGTAATTATCAAACATTGAGGTTAAGAAGAAAAAAAAAAAAGCAAATAAAAAAAAAGAAAAAAAAAGGTTATCAGTAGTCAAAAAATTTAATTCAAGGACTCAAACGAATAGGTGAGAAAATATCTATAATAAATAAATAAATAATGCACAACATCTTATGATATTACAACTGTTACTGGACAAAGCGAGCCTTTTCTAAAGCTAGAACTTTTCAGAAAATCTCCGTGACAATAGCTTGTATGCTCAGCAAATGCTTCTGTCAGTCTACTCACAGCTTCTCCATTTTTATCATACTTTTCAACAGTTTTAGTCTGATACAAATGAAGTTGTTGCAATATTGTTAATAAAATAATTCAGATTTTCTCTTACCTTAAAAAGACGACTGTTCAATAGACTGTTCCACTTAACTAAATATTTCAAAAAATCCTACTGTGAGGCTTGCCTGTATTTCCTTCTAAAATGGCATACAGAAACAGTTTGACTTACAGAAAACATGATGTTGGCAATATGAGCTATGAAAAGCAATGGGGAGTAAATATTCAATGAGCAGCTAGGATAGCAAAACGTCATTAAATAGCTGCACGACATATTAAAATTATAAAAGACTTTTTAATAGAGGTCTTTTGTGTGACGAAGGCTAGAACTCATCTAATATTGTAAGTCTAATCAAGATAATTGTGTATATGTAATCTCCCCAAGTTGATCTACCAGAAAAAAACCAGCATAGTTTAACTATATACAAAGAGTTTTCTCCTCCTTATAATGATAATAATAACTATGAACTTAAGAATGCTTAAATGCTTTGTCTCTTGTCTTAATCTGATTCATTGTGGTTTTTTTTATTAAAACTACAGAAAAGAGAGTAAATGTACTAAACACAGCTCTTACTATCTTGGCAAAAACTATATCCAGAACATTCTTTTTTTTCCCTAGTCAACCTTACTATTATTTAGTATTCTTTGTTTTATGATATTGTGACATTTGTCAAAATGCAAGGCTTCTTGGTATAATTCAGATCATACAGCCAACCTTTCACTTTGTAACATAAATCATGATTAAATAATTGACACTATATACTTATGAATATAATTTCCACAACCCACATAACTAATCCGCCTCATATACACATTTTTTTCCTTTAGTTTACTCCTGATTAGCTTAAGATAATGGCATAAAGATTTTGCTGAGGAAAAATGATTCACAAAAATAAATCAGAAGTATAATTATTCATATTCTTAATCAAATACTGTTGCAATTCTTCTGTGCAATCCTGAATCTACAAGGATTGCACATCTTACATGTGACATGATTGTTTAATTCTACACAGGAAACTCACTTAGTAAGGAAGCATGCTTATAGAGATGGTAATTTTATACTGGAGTGATGCGATGGATCAAGTCAGGAGGCCTGGACTGCGCACCTGGCAGGAGGGGCAGAGGACCAGCAGTCAGGTTGATGCAGTTCTCCTTCATTATGGGAACATCAGAAAAACTAGGAAGGACAGGAGAAGCCCACATAATTGCTCCCTGACCATTAGATTAGAGGTCCAGTTAATTGGTGTAAACACAGGTACGTTTTGCCACTTCACATTCTCATTCAGAAAGGCATATGCTTCTTCAAAGTGCTGTATCTTCCAAAGGCATATAAATGTCTCAAATTCAATAGGATACAGGAAGAAGAGTTTTGTATACAGCTAGAGTTCTCCCATTGCTCTCTTCAGACCTTCGGCATTCTTCTTGACATATACTCACCATTTTTTTTTTTGTTCTCCCTTTGCTCACTAGCATTCTTTAATGTATCCCTATATAAGAAGACAGGATACTATAAACCAAATAACTGAGTCACAGACTGCAGCCTTTCAAAATGAAAAGATACCTTCCTCAGATTCAGTGGGTTGATCTTGGCTGGATGCCAGGTGCCCACCAAAGCCACTCTATCACTCTCCTTCACAGATGGACACGGAAGAGAAAATAGAATTAAAGGCTCATGAGTCGAGATGCAGACAGAGGGATCACTCAGCAATTGCCGTCATGGGCAAAACAGACTTGATTTAGGGAAATTAATTAAATTTATTATCAATCAAACTAGAGTAGAGTAATGAGAAAATAAACCTAAGTCTTAAAACACTTTCACCCCACCCTTCCTTTCTTACTCTGAAATTCTCTACGTCTTCTCCCTCAGTAGCACAAGAGGATGGGGAATGAGTGTTGTGGTCAGTTCATCACATGTTGTTTCTGCTGCTCCTTCCTCCTCAGGTGGAAGACTCCTTACGCTCTTCTGCTCCAGTGTGGGATCTCTCCCATGGGAGACAGTTCTCCATTCACTTCTCCAATGTGAGTCCTTCCAATGGGCTACAGTTCTTCACAAACCTCTCCAGTGTGGGTTCCTCATGGGTTCACAAGTCCTGCCAGCAAACCTGCTTCAGTGTGGGCTCCTCTCTCCATGGGTCCACAGGTCCTACCAGAAGCCTGCTCCAGCACAGGCTTTCCACACAGTCACAGCATCCTTTGTGCACATCTGCTTGCTCTGGTGTGGGGCCCTTCATGGGCTGAAGATGGATAGATGAAGGGTACCTTCACTGCTCCTTCTTCGCTTACCTTGGTGTCTGCAGAGTTGTTTCTCTCAAATACTCTCACTCCTCTCTCTGGCTCAAGTTGTGGTTTTATCTCCTCCGTCTTAAATATGTTAACACAGAGGTGCTACTGCTGTCACTGATGGCCTCAGCCTTGGTCAGCTGTGAGCCCATCTTGGAGCTGTCTGGCATTGACTCTGTAGGACACAGGGGGATCTTGTAGCAGCTTCTCACAGAAGCCACCTCTGTAGCCCCTCCCCCTATCAAAACCTTGCAAACCAAATACACCAGATTTAATCCACTACTTTACCATCAAGAGCTGTATTTATCTCACAGAAATATTAATACTTTCTCTTAAGCTACGTAGCACAAGCAAGAAAGTCGTGTAAGACTAATGAATTCAGTTGCCTGAATATTTAATAAAATATTCTCTCATAGTTGCAATCAAGACATAGTTCAGCAAAGCATGTGCTGAACTTTAAATATTCAAGTAAAACACTTGAGCACATTATTAAAATCAGGTAAAATAAAATTAATACAATTTCCAGGGAGCTGATGATTCAGATTTATTAACTCTTTAAGTTACGCTATTTTTCAGATAACACAGTGATTAAGCTATTTTAGCAAGATATAACCACAGAGGACTGATGGGCCATCAGTACAGGAAAAGGATTACATACTCAGGATCTGAAAGATCTAAATGTTAAATTTTAACACAACTAAAAATAATGTATCATATGTAGATTTTCATTTCCAGTAAGAAAATCAACATAATTAAAATTATTCTTAAGTGCTTACATTTATAACACAATGTCATTCAGAATATGCTCCAAATCCAACATTTACTTTGTACCTCAGCATTCTGGGGGACAGAAACCACACTTCTGGTCCGCAGTAGACTGCCTATTCATCACCATTCCTACAATGTCTGGAGAGGCAAGTACTGTCTGAAATTAGCTGAGCAGACAGCAGCAGTGAAATGTGCAGACAGCACAGTCTGATACATTTTCATCAGTCTGCTCTGAAGAAAATATAGTCCTGTGTGTTTTCTGAGTTGTTTTTTCTTCTTTTGGATCAGATGAAAAGCAGATGAAAAAGGAATCCATGTTTTAATGAGACCATTATGAATACTTCATCTTCTGGCTTGATTTAGAGTACTAAATGTCCATCAGCTATAGGTAAAGGCAGCGGAAAGATGGTCATTGCAATTGCTTTGAAATGGAGGTCTGGCAACCCACTGCACAGCTTAAGCAACCCAGTCTGAGCTTGGTAAGAACTCTACATTCTTGTTTCCAAACCACTTTGTGTATTTTCTTGTTCAATGAGTCTAATGCTTATTATTCTTGAACAGGCAAAACCCACCCTCAAACCTGCAAAGAAAAGCTTCGATGATTTATTCCAAATTTCTTGCAGTGACCTAAGTTTTCATGCTGTCTGGAGTCTCATACAGCCAGAAGTGAATCGGATTCTGCCTTGTGCTCAGAAGTCTCACCATCTGCTGGTATGCACCATTAACCCACTTAAGTGCAAATCAGTCTCAAAGTGGAGGCTGCCATGATGTGTTTGTAGACATGAGGATGTGATTTTAAGCATCAGTCAAATACATATCATGAGTCAAAATCATGATACTATAAACACAGCAAGTAAGTAGATGGAAGTTACTGATCTACATATCTACTGATATGGTTCTTAAGAAAGCAAACAAATTCAGGGCCAAATTCTCAAGAGAGTGGGGGAGGGGGCGGGGGGAAGGAAGATGTAGGTAGCACCAAAACTTTGGAAGGGAGTTTAGAGTTGCTTGAAACAACCTGCATCCTGAAACTAGAAGAAAGACTTCCTTCTCAAACTTCAGTAATGATATAAATTCAGTGAGCATTAGCTGCAGCTGGGAAACATTCCCTATTAGTACTAATATATTAAGCAAGAGGGCAAAAGCTTCAAACTTATACTGAGCAAGAATAACCCTTAGTATCCATTGCAACAGCAAAGTCCAGTGCAGCACCTCAATGTTCTATGGCAAGGCATCTCTCTGCAATCTCAGAATACTTTACATTACTTTTCTTCATAGTCTATGCCAGATCTCTGCAGAAATTAATTCATAGCTATTGCAAAGCTTTCTAATATATATGTATGTAAGGAACTTTTAATGTACAGACCGTATCTGAATAGGATCATGATGCTTTCCTCCCTGGTGAGTCTGTCTACAGCTCCTGAGTTACTTCTGATGTCATTCTGGCAGTCCTGTACCCTTCCCATGTGTGTGCCAAGAAAGGGGGAAACCTCCAACTGGCCTCAATTATTCATCTTCAAGGCTTCCTAATTTCTGGCTGGTAGAATTTCCCTGGCAGAAAATCCCACCAATCTTCCTCTACTGCTGGTTAGAGCACCACTCATCTCCAATTCCCAGACTCTTTGCTGCCTAGCTCCATTTTACAATAGGAAGGGGATCTACTATAAATCCCCAAACACTTTTTTTTGAGGAAGGCTGGAGAGCAAGGAATAATCACAAGCAGAATCTAGATTACAAGGGAGACAGAAATAATTTCCAAGACAGATTAATTTCCAAGTTCAGCCAAAAGGTGAATTCTCCAATGAAAAAAAGCTAAATTCTGTGGCATCTGAACAAATATTTAATTCTCTGGCCACAGAACACCATCCTAAATTAGGCCTTGATTGAGATTAATGGGGCATATCCTATCTCTCTTTTTATTCTTTTAAATCTCATCTGGATTCAGGAAAGCTATCCTACCTGTTTGAGTGGAATAAAAGCAAATTGTTATGATTATCTTTCAGTCATAAAGAGTAAGGCTTTTAAAAGAAAACTTGAGATACTCCTCAAAGAGAGATGAAAGAAAACCAAAATTTGTAGAATATATATTGTATATGCTACAGTAACTATCCAGAATATATATCAGAAAGTAGAAAATAACAGAAGTGGTTTATTCTTGGGAATAATATTTCATCTGGCCTCAGTTATTAGCTTTAGTGTTTAAAGAAGCTTTAATGCTTCTTTGTTCTTCAAAAGTTGAGGTTACAATACATTCATTTTCTGTTAAGAAAAACTATTTTCCAGACACTGTGGCTCTATGTTTATTTAAAATTCTAACTACCCTGTACTATGGTTTTACTAACAACACTTGTTACTCACTAATACTCATTTCTGTAAATGCTAAACCAAGACCTTGATATGATGAACATGCTAGACAGGGTGGGTGTACATCAAAATATACATGCACAGAAATTAAGACACTACCTTCTAAAAGCTATGACAATCAAAAAAGAAGTTCAGTCTCCACTTACCATTCTTTAGCACATCATACATACTCATTTACATTAGTACAAAACATATGTAAAATGTTCCTTTTGTTGAGTGTCATAGATATGAATCTCTGTTATGTCAAACTGCATCTTACTTCAACTAAATTTATTGCTACTACACAAACAAGGGTGAGACTATTTGATGAATATCATTTGAGATTTCTTACTTAAAACCATGTCAAAATTAATCCCTATTTAATGAGGTTTTTTGAAAACGGCTTAAAATATCAGATCTCTGAAGCATGCTCATTAGAACTATTTCTAAGTAATTAAAAGTGATAGCTTACAAATAAGTTATGATTGGATCCTAAAGCCATGTTAGAAATAGTGCTTAGATGACAGCTTGTCCGATAATTTTATGCTGGATACATGTCCCTGTTGATCACTAAATAGTGCCAATTTTATTATTCTGTCGAGAAAAGGAAAGTTTAAATTTCTGCATGACAAGGACATTTCCCTTCCTTTTCCCTTCTAGTGCACAACAGATTGACATAATCCACCTGAAAACTAGAAAATTATTAATTATGCCGTTTGTGTCCAGCTTCCCCATTGGCACTGTTACAATGTAAGAGAGACATAAATTGAATAGAAAAGGTGACCAACATGCTCATGATTCCTTAATTTTTCTTGGTTTGACAAGAGACACTAACATGATGAGCTATGGCACTTCTATGTAAAAACCTTTTTGGATTTGGAGTGTGTCACATTGTATCAGGAGTCAACAAGTTTCTCATGACATCTCACCCATAGGGAAAGCTTGAGTGTGAGGGGTATTTTTATTTGCTATTTTAAGACTATGACAAGGATTATAGTAAAGGTTCAACCTTCAAAGTGTAGTATAAAAACTGTCTTTAAAATAGATATTCAGAAATATGAAGGGCCCTTTATTTTTAATAAATAAGCCACTTGAATTGCAGAGTGTTTAAAAATGTGCTTGCTAACAAAAACTAAAGATTTATTTTTGTTAATGTTTGTTGTTCTACAGAAAGTTAATTAGATTATAATTAAACAAATTAATATCAAATGTCAAAATAAGAGTATCTTTATTAAACAAACCAGGTACAGGGATTGAAAAATAGAAATTAAAACCTGGTAATTTTTCATAAATTCTTGATTATGATTATAATGTTTAAGAGAATAATTCTTGCCATTGCTTTTTCCTAGAGAAAACATAACTACCCAGAGCCAATAGTAGATATATGTGTTCTTTTTAAATAATGATACCTTACATATGAAAAAACGTCCTGAGCTGTGAATATCTTAATATCTTAGTTTCAGATGTAATTCGAACATTGACTGAAGTCTGGAACCTACCCTTATTTCAAAACTAGTTGCAGTAAATTTGAGAGGCCTGTTCCTGTAAACTAGTGCTATTCTTCTTGTATAAGGCCACCTGAATTTGAGCCTAAAATTTATTTCATTTCTTCTGTAAGATTAAAAAACAAAAGAAAACAAACCAGTTTTACGGAAGATTGTAAAATATGTATATGTCAAGCTTCACCTCTTGAATTTTACTGGTTTCAAATATTAATTTATAGAGCAGTGTGAACAGCAAAGCTTAACAGTGTTATTACTCTGACATAAAGAAATAACAGTCTAGTATTGCACTGCATTTTGCTTTTGATGAGGACTAGTATTTCCAATAGGCATAATACATAACTATACCAAAACTTGTCATGACTTATCTGAGAAACATGAGAGCTTGCAGCAAAATACATGAGATTTTTGAATGTCACAGGTACACAGGCACTGTTTGTCACAGTACTTAGTGAAGTGCTAAGTAAACATATTCATGTTCATAGGGAAAAAAGAAATAATAAGAAAATATATTTTTTTCCACCGTTAAATATTTTGATTTCTATTACAGAAATGTGAATGCTACTAAAAATTTTTTTCAGCATTACAAAGTGTTGATGACCTGAGGGTCTTGTTTAGAGAACTTCTTTGTCTACTAAAACGAAACCTTTTGCAAACAGGGAGGAACATTTGTTGCTTCTGAAATTTCTGAATCTCCTGCCCATTTATGTAAGACAAAATATGAGTAGTGAGCAGTCAATTGCCTCACGGGCATTAGGCTCAGACAGCTATTAGAATATAGTGCAGACTACTGTAAAATTTACAGGCCTGACATAGAGCTTATTAGATTTAAGGCACATAATTGCATTTATTTCAATGGACACTGGATTTAACCCTATTGGTATGATCCAATATCTACTGAAGCTTATGGAAAAATATCCACAAAAGGAATCATATGCAAGCCCTATTTGGAGATCCATTAGTGGATGAAGAGAGAGATCCAAAGGCTTTTATTACTATTATCCTTGTTTCATACTGCTGCATTTTTCCCAATTCAAGAATACTTGGTTTTACAAAGAATAAGTTTCTTGGCAATCAGCAGAGAACAATTTCATGTAATTTCTCTGTATTTATAATACATACTGCAATCTCATCTTCTGTAGAGAGATTGCCTTGCCTACATGAACATCTCTCTGACCCAAAAAAGAGGTGCTTGTATGCTGGAGGGGTAATAAATCATATACCTAAAGGATTTTGATGGCCCAGAATTAACATAATTCAAATCCTGAAGTGAGACTTAAGAAAAAGACTGATTTAATTTGGCAATTAATACTTTGTACTGAAATGTTCCGATGTCCAAAACACAGATGTGAGAGAGAAGTGATTACTGGTCAAGGTATTAACATTATTTGAAGAAGTTTAAAAGATATCTTAAATTTAGGAAACTAAAGTTATAAAACTGAGTTTGAGAAAACATCTAAGTATATGACGAGGATAAATGAAGACTGATTGAATCGTTGTTTTACTAGACCTTCTCTCAACATACTTTAGAAATCCTGTGAGAAATTCAGCACTCATGGATTCTCCCACAAAACTCAATAGCATACACTGAAAATCATGCTAAGCTCTGTAGACAACCCATGTAAAGAAAGAACCTTGACATAGTAATGTAGACCCGTAGTAAGCTGTGTTAGTCTTCCTTGTTTCTCTCCATTGACTGCAGAAGGAGGCTAAGCGACTGTGCTATTAATTTGTGTGTCTCTGTTCAAGGCTTACAATTAGATTAAAAGAATCCGGGCTTTTATATTGACTTAAAGATTGTATAACATTCTCTATTAAAATCCATCTGTTCAAAATATATGTTTGAAATAAAAGCAAGACATCATCTGACATTAAATTAGCTTCCTAAATTACTTGATACTAAATTTAGAGAGGACAACAGCAAAGTTCCCTTTGGACTTCACTGGCCCAAGAAACAGTAACCGATACTGCTTTTTCCAGTTTCTTGAATAATTGGTGTTGTTGGTTTGTTTTTTGTTTTTTTTTCCTCAGAAGA
>JANVCC010000010.1:28549283-28877595 GCA_025345505.1 Todiramphus chloris collaris | reverse complement strand
CTGAGAATAGGTTATGGGCTTTGAAATCTTAGTGACCTTGAGCAGAATCAGTTTCCACATGGAATTTGTTAAATACCATGATATTACATGACAGCTCTGGGAGTGAGGGAGTATGAGAACAGTAAAGCCAAAGTCCCCTGAGGTAGCCAGATAAAATGTAGCAGAACCTGTCTAAATAACATATTTGTTATATTGTTGCTTTAAAATGCTTTGCTCAGGAAGTTACTAAGCTCAGTGAAATAAATCATCTCAGCCATCAGAAAGGCATTGTTGATACTGCCTCTGTACTAACTACAGCAACATATTGTCACCAAGAAATAAATTAATAAAAATCAATGATGCAAAGCTAGATTAAAAATACTAATTTCAGAAATAAAGCATGACACAGTAAAAACATTGACTTCTCGGCTATCATTAAATCACCCAGTTTTCTCCTTCTAAAAGACTGTCAATTTAACCTCAGTTCCCAGGTTTTCTATTTTAGATTCCACTTCCAGTGAAGTAGATATGCCATGTTTCTCTATGGGCACACATCTGAAATGACTCAGTCACCCTATACTACTCACAGTCAAAAGAACTTCATCTGAAAGTACTTCAAGATTGGATCTTTTGTGTGAAGCACAAGCAATATGCAGCCAGTGAAGAATAAAAATATATTGAGGATTCACTGCCAGAGATGCAGTTGTGAGATGCAGAAATAATTGCTGGAAAATATCAGAAGCTGCTGTGCCAAGGAAATTTTGGATTTTATCTGCTTTTAGAGGATTCTGTCCACAGCCTACATATTAATTATATAAGCCAGGGTACATAGATAGTAAAAAAGTGTCATACACAAAATCCATCAATAACTGTTCCAACATAAGAAACGGCTAATTTTTTTTGGTTTGGCTTGGGGTTTTTTTGTTTTTTGTTTTTTTGGGGTTTTTTTTGGTTATGAAAAAACCCATGTCTAATAAAGATTTCGTTATGTTTCATTTCTAGATAAGGTATAAAGTCACTGTCATCTTCCTAGTTGACAATGGAGATTAGCTGTATTCCAGGTTAACATGTAATGCTTGTAGTCATTTATAGTGATAATTATTTTGTATGGTTATATTAAGATAATAGGGACTTTAAATTTCATTTTTCATTATATTTGTTAGGTTTAAGTAAACTAAAGGCTTCTATTTTCTTTTTGAAATAAAGACAAAAATTAAAACAAATGAAGAAAAACTGAGAAAAAAAAGTGGTTATATTTAAAGATTTATTCTGGAACTCTGTATCTTCAGGTAGTGTATGAATAATTTCTCTGAAATGAAGTGTCCTTGATATACTTTATATATATCAAATGAAGTGTCCTTGCACTTTATACTATGTTCTGTGAATTATGGAGGAAAATACACTGTCTGTGTATATTATTCTGGAAGAGTCACTATACTCCTTAGAAGCAGACTGAAGTAACGAAAACTGAATCATCCAATCAGTAGTCACTTGGTACCATCAAAGACTTGCCCAAGGGAAAATGAAGGTTCAACTTGAAAATTATCTTGAGAAATAAGCCTTCAGATTGAGATGCTAAGCCAGGTTAATATTTCTATGAAAACAAAACACAAGGAGACTTTTACAGCTAATTAGAACAGATCCCAGAATACTGTGGCATTTCCAACTGAAGATCAAAGAAAGGCTTGTACAGGCATGTAATAAAAGTAGTTTCGGATTTTCAGGTGATTGACTGTTCTTTTTTGCTAAGTCATCAACATACCCTAAAATTCACCCTCCTTGCCAACAATCTTGGAAACTTTTGTGTCTCTCTAAACAAACCTTCAGTTTCACAGAAATTCTCAATGTCCTTGGAGACCTTAATAAAATCACCATTTCTACTAAGCAAAGACAAGGCTTAAATGATATAATTCTTTAAGATAGAAACTAAAGATAGGATTAAAAGAGAAAATTACTGGATTCTCCTTTTATCTAATCTATTGGTTTTATCTGAGTCATTGAACTATGTACCCTTCCAAATCAATGTTTCAGGAGATTTTCTAGATTCAGGTTCAAGACTTTTATGGTAAGGTGATGAAGAACGTCTATGTGTAAAAAGAGGTTCCATTACAAATGGTTTCTCACAAACCATTGTGAGAAATATACTGAAATGCAGTATATTAAGAACTATAGAAAACATTAATATTTTCTTTTGTATTGTAACCTATCATGCAAAGTTAAAAGCTTTTTTTTTTTTTTTTTTTCCTGACCTAAAAGAGAGAATCCTTTCCCTTGTCAAAGCAAAGCTCCTGTAAATTGCTAGTTTACACACAACTGGTGTCAATCTGACTGCTGATATGAAGGCAGCTCCAATATACCTAATAATGGATGATCAAAGTTTACTACAGTTTGATGAATTATTTTTATAGAAACTGCAGAGAAAAAAACAAGTGTTAAAGATAATTTCTAGAATATCTGCAAGCACTAATAGTCTGTTTAAAAATTAAATCCCACAACAAAGCCATGCAGTACGTCTAGTACATCCAGCACCCTCCCATTTCAGGTTTCAAGCAGAGAGAGGTCAAATTGAGCTTGCTGGTAAGGGAGTGTATTTTGCAAACATGTGTCCATGATGGAATCATGTGACTCGTAAGTGGTTACCAAAACATCTGCGAATTGCCAATGTGGGATTTAATTAAATAACTCAAGATTTTTTACAGACAGAAGGAAGTCAATATAAATCAATACCAAAGTCCACAAAACAATGAGAAACTGATACTGTCCCCATTTATTTGTCTCTAATACGTCTTGAAGTTTCTGTTATCTAATAGAATAAAAAGAATATAGTTTTCCTTTGCCTTAAATACTTAAGATGACAAACCAGAGCAAGACAAAAAAAAAAAAGAACATGAAATAAAATAGAAATAAAAATAAAAAGAATACAGCAATATGTGAAAGAAAATAATTTCTCAAGTAACAGTATGCAATCTTATGCCTTTGACAACTCAAATAATTTTGAACAATGAGTAATTTATGGCCATGAAAGGGCATACTCTTTCCTTTCTTCATTTTATTTGTTTTATTCCCTGTAGGACGTAGCAAATAAATAAAATTACCTCTAAAAAGCCATTTTGCACTGTTACCATTTATGCCTTGAGGAAAAGAATCTTAAAATCCTTTAGCTTATGAGCAAACCCACTTGCTGTCACACATTCCTCCCTTTTCTCATTCTTCATAATGAATCAAATGAATTTTTGTGTTGTCACAAGTGTTCTAAAGAAAAGTAGTATTAACAGGCCTATTGTGACACAGATGTAGATTTTTCAGATTCTTTCATTCATTAAAGCTGTGGCATTTGGGCAGCAATACAATAATTATTTCTTCTACTTGAGGAAATACTTTTTTTTGTCCTGTTAGATTTGGAAATAAATCCTGTATTTCCTGGAAAGCAGGATAAATTCAAAACATAAAAAACCCCAATCTTGAAAGTTATTAAAAATGTAAGCAATTATCAACCCATATATAATTCAAATTATATAAGGTTAATCATTGGAATTCAAATGTATATCTATTTCCACAGTGACTCACTGCATATTAATTAGCAAAATTGAGTATTTTGTATTTTATTTCAGCAGCATCACAAAAAAAGCATAAGCAGTGCAACCTGGCACAACAGTCTACATCCAATTAAAGCATTTAGGAATACACTTTCATGGTGTGAGAAAAATAAGTAAAGAAAAACATGTATCTTGTAGATAATTCCATGCACTAACTACATAATCTTGACTCCCTTTTTTGTCAACTGCAGCAGAGGTTAGGACCCTTCTGAATCACTGTCTACATAATCCCTTTATCTTTTTCTTTTTCCATTCATCACAGATGCACCATAAAGAGTTAGCCTTTGCAAATACCCACCAATGCCTTTTTTAGGCAATTTTCCAAGCAGGTGATTATAGCTATAGGTTCAGATGTTCCCATGCATTCGGATGCAAATATAGAAAAGATAAAAATTGTTGAAATATAATATAGATAACTGCCCAAAAAATATACTATTCCTAAACACCAGCTGTAGTCATAAGGCACTAGATATCTGGTAGTAAGTAAATCAGACCCACTGTTTTTGCAACAAATGATGTTGCTGCTTGACAAATGCAGGTATTCGGGAATGAAATTGTCAGTCTTCATATACTTATGGTTAATACACACCCCCACAAACCTTCTGTGCAGATTCTGTTACATTCAGTAATTCTTCTCTGTCAGTTTTCCCTAAAGCTGATTATTTTCCAACTATTGTTCACCTGCTCTTCCATATCAGGCTATTATAATTTACCGTGTGTAGGACAGTTGTTGAACATCATTCAGAAGCTATGATGTTCAGAAACTACACATGTTCTTTATGCATAGCAGTAGATTAACCTGAAGTAAGCACATGCCGTTTAGATCCTGTGTTATCTTTGGTATCTTGTTTATCTCTCAGGACAGTTAAAAGAGTGGGTTAGCATTCATAAACCCAGAAATGATCTTGGGATGCAACAATTTTAGCTGCCACCTCTTCCTACATTTTTCACAACAGTTGAGATTCATTGATGATTTTACCATCTGTCTCAAAAGATAAAATATTTGGTTTAAATATATAAAAGCCAGACAGGAAACTCCATTATTACATTCAAAATCATCTCTAGCACCGTAAACACAAGCTTAAAACTTCCTATTGCTTTTTCAGTTCTACCTGTGTTAACAACTGTGAGACTAGAATAGGCTTGGCACCAGAATGGCTCAATCTAGGCTTTGTCATGGCAGTGCACATCACTACAAAAACACTTCCTGGGTTATGGTAAGGTTCTTTCCAAAGAAACTGCCTCACAAGTTGGCACATCCTATTGTGGCATTTAAAAGAAAAGATAGAAATTAAATCATCAGTTGCTGTCAATCTTACTGCTGATTAATCTTTTCTAAATAATAATTTAAAAAAGATTCTGTATATGTAAACACCTTTGCTGTTGTCCCATATATGGAGGGATTTGTCTCAACACAATTCTGTAGGTCTCTTAAGTTAAATAAACCCTTATCATTACATTCTTATTCCTATATGTTGTAGGCAAAATTTGGTCAATGAAATATCTGACAGCGAATCTATATACTGAATTTCTTTGCCTTTGAATATCTGGGATAAAGTAAATTTCTTCTTTGTTCCTCTTTTTACTTATTTTATTGATGGTGTAACATGCCATTTCTTTTTCTCTTACAATGTCCTTCATTCTCAAATTTATTGCTAATTCCTTTTATTGTTTGTTATACATATTAAGGAATAGGCATATTTGAATTTGATTATATTAGCACATTTCACTGCATTGCGTGGGCTGTGTTACTCTGGTATTTTTAATTCTTCTCTACTATGCAAAACATGATTGTCATGCTTTAAGACAGCTAAATATAATCAGAAAAGAAATCAAAGGAACATGCTAAGCTGCATGACCCCTGAAGTGTCGTTTCTCTTAACAACTCTTTTTTTTGCACACATTTTTAGTAAAACACTGGGCATTAAAGCATAAATAACTTCTATACATCATATTACCACATGATGGACAGTTGTGATATAGTGTGCCAAAAAAAGAGGGATAACTGTCTGGAAAATACCTATAGCATTTTTGTAGTGATCTTGTTCTAGCAGCATAGAAATGCAATCTAAACTCCTATATCACAACTTGACAAAAATGCATTCAATTCAATTTCAGAATAAATTGTTTCTGGAATAAGATTATCTGCCACATTTCAGCTCAGAAACATATCCAAATTCCATCTTTTCACAAACAGGCATTTTGAGCAAGTTTGGCAGGCTTTTAATTACAGAAGCACATATATGCCTCTAAAATTAAAGTTTTCAGTATTCAAACTTTGCAGGGACCATTTCATTTAAGACTCTGAGGGTGATATCAAATCTGAAATGACAGTTATGATTTTCAGGCATATTTCCCTCTATAATATATACATTCTTCACACTTTAAAAAATGAATGCACAGTTACAGCTGCTGCCTACTGATCTGTACACATTGAGCAGCACATCAACATATTCAGCTTATCAGAACCATTTGCAAGAGCATGTTTGTCAAGAGAAACTATCTCAGAGAATTAGGGAAGAGACATCTCAGTCAGATTACTTCACTAACTCTTCTCTAATGGTGTAGAAGGGTTATTTTAACTGTGACTATCCAAACAAAACCAAAAAATTCTCAAAGACTGTTAAGTGACTCAGAAACCTCAACACTGTGAAACCTCAAATAATTTCAGGCTTGTGATTCAAGATGTAAATAAAATCTAGAACTAGTCAGAATACAACAGCAGGAAGAAAATGATAAGCTTTGACACTGGCCTGTTTCCAAAGTACAGGCCATATCTCAAACTAAAAATGGTCATTTTAAAGCAGAATAAATACAATAAATTGCTCATAATTTCAGTGGTTTTATAGTCATATACCTCAGTGAGACACAATGAACTTCATAAGATGTTATCATTATGTTCATATTGTAGGTGTGGAAATGGCCACAGCAGGGCTCTCTGGAGCTTTAAGCAAATACATATAATGATCAGAAAATGCTAATTGTCATGCAGACACCAGGTCTGTTCATTTGTCACACTAGCTTGCCTCAAGACAAAATCGTCTCCTCATATATGCCTTTCAGCTCGAGGGCAGCTGGAGACCAAATTCCCTATAACAATGATCTCTCTGTTGGCCAACCGTTTAGACCTGTGATGCATGAACCTAAAATTCAGTACACTAAGGGCTGTGCTTGCCTAAGGAAAAGACAGCTTTTCCTGAATTGCTTTGAAATATCATATAAGCATGGGCAAATCCAACAGATTGGTATTTTCACTTTTTACTGTGCATTGTTAAAAGAACTTACAGCATTCCTGTGGTCTGGACAAGAACAGAACAAGTGACATATTAATGAAATGTTTTATATTAGGCTTGTCCAGAAGCTGACTAAGCTCTGTCTAGCAGACCAACTTCTTTCCTCAAATTCAGTAGCCAAGGATTAAAGACCTTGAGAAATGAGACATACAGAAAAATAAAAAAATATTATTGGAAGTAGAGAATTTAATACTCTTAGCAATTATATGAAAATAGAAGCAATCTTTGGACACTGGCATATTCCTAACACATTACAATGAACCATAAATGTATTTGTATGCAATCAATTAGATTTGTATATTTATATATAAATATATATATAATATTTAATCAGATCTTTATAATAGAGCAATTCAATGACAGAAAGCTTCTCGGAATGCTTTATTAAATGCACAGAAGTGTGAATCCCTTTTCCAGTGGTGTCTGTGGAAAAACTGAGCAATTTCAGTAAGGCCAGAATTTTGCCAGGGTTCAAAGGAGGCAATCATTTTGACTGAACTGTGACCAAGTAAAGAGTTTTGCTAACTTGTATGACACCAGCCAATTTTACAAGGAGTAAAGCAGTTGACATTACCAATTTAAGGAATATAAAATCTGAGAACAAGGACTCATATGAGTCCATTTTTTTCCATGACTGTCAAGTTATTCTGATCAAAAAATATCTCAGCAAAAGGTCCTGCACTTTATGAAGTATTTGAAGCCCTCAGCTGTGGCTTTAGATGGCCTTTACTTATCACAAATTACTCCAGTTTTTGTATGGCAATGTAGAAAAGAATGGCTCCAAATTGCTAGGAAAAAAAAGCACCCCAAACAAACTAGGTATCAGCAAAATTGATTGCTCAGTGCATTCATAATGACTTCCCACTCCTTTGAGCTTTAAGATTCCAAAACTGCCATCAGTGCTGGAAGGGTTTTTACATACATAAGGAATGTATTCAACCATCCTATTGCACACATACATAATTCCCAGTTGAATTGGAGGATTGCCTCCTGCATGTCATTAAGAAAATAATCTCATTAATATTTCAAAGGGCCAGATTCCCTTCTCAGAATAGGCAGCAAATAAAGATAGCCAACTGAAGATGCTATGCTTAGGAGGCCCTGTACCCTGTAATAACTAGAGACCTATATATAAGGGCAGAAACTCAGTTGATGTCATAAACAAAAACACATAGAAATAGATGAAAAAGGATGAATAGACATGTCTTGTACATAACCCCTGTACGTAATGAGAGTGCTAGCCTGAGAAACAACATGCCTTCATGCAGGCACAGGAGATTCAAGCTGCATCAAGCACTTCCTGAAGCATTCCTTCTCCAAAGGGATAGAACAGCACTATGCTTACCCATTGGAAAAGAGCATCACTATAGAAAGACACAAAGATTCCCATGGCCACGGGAAGAAAGCTCTGTGAACCTGCCTCTGAAGAAGAGACATTAAACTTAAGATTGGCTACAGACAGCAGAAATACTGCAGAAAACAGGGAGCAGAAGGCAGGATTATCCAGCATACCTGTGGGGTTATGTACAGGCATGCATATGGGAACATCCATATATATGCTCCTTTCCACCTGCTAAGTTTGAGGAAGAAATCCATGCCAGCTATTTCTTATGTGGTGTCTGACCTGTGGAACATGACTACCAGGTCATATGCTTCATCTGCTTTCTGGATTCAAAGATGACTTAAGCTGGATGGTGGCACTGAACTTCCTAAAGCGGAGTACTCATAACATCACATATATGGCACTGCAGGAAACTAGGGACTTTGTGTCAGAATGGAAGACTCCTTGACAGCTTAGGAAGAGTTATGTAAGTGCTAGACAGTAGTTTTTATATTAAAATTTGAGTTTTACATATTTGAAGGTCATTTCATTTCTGCCTTGGACATCCTTTTTAGGATTTGAACCACAAGGAGTAAATATATTTTGTGCTAATTACGACTCTGAAAAGTAATTTCATTTTCCCAATAAAACTATCATCTGTGAAAAAAAAATAGTAATTTTTTTTTTTCAACTAAACGCAGGACACAACAGAGTAATTTGTGCAAATCTCCACCAATTTCAGTAGGGCTGCCCATAGTGGCAGTTATCCTCCTGGTTAATGTAAATCACAGGGCCAAGATCTAACAGTCTAAAATGCTTCACTGATCATGAACACATTGGAAGCATAGGCACAAACAAAAAAAATGTGAGAAAACAACCTACATATTTTCTTATCTACTAATCTTAAACACAGACCAAGACTAGCATTTTCAGGGAGATATTTCATTTCCAGACTATAGTGAGCTATTAACGAAGTTTCCATAATGATTTTAGGCAGCTCTCCTCCAAAACACATCACATCATAATGTGGACAATAAATGCTTTTATTAACAAGCAGATGAGTCTGTCATTCCTATGCCAAGTAAGGATTCTCTCATAATTAGAAATTGCACATTCCCTAGAAGCAAAACTGTTACTAAGCACACAGCAGCAGGCAGCCTCTGTTGTGACTGCATCGTGCTTCCCTCAGAAGACATCCCTGTGCTGTGGAAATTTTTTCCAGCAGTGTTATAGAAATAAATGCAGAGTAGATTTCAAAAATATTTCTAGCTTTTATTGTGAAAAAAATGTTATGTACTAACAGTGCTGTTACAAATAGATTTCATTCATCCCTTCCTCTTTGGCCCTAAGTTTAGCAGTGATTGAAACTTAAGGGGCAATTGATAGAAAAAAACCAAACCATAAAACAATGAAAACATGTTTGAATTAAAGTGGTTGCAAAGCACCTTCAAGAATAAGGATAAATTTTGTAAAAGATATCTCTGCATACAGCAATGGCATTATAACTAATGGAAGGACCTCAGGCAAAAGCAACCCTCTCTTCAGGAGGGTTCTTCTGAATCTTTTGTCCTTCCACTCTACCAAATACAGCAATAACTCTCTCATAATGTCTGCTTCCCTCATATCTAAATTCCCTCATATCTATCTTATCTAACAAGAGCTACAACAGCTTTTATTTTATTTTAATTTTTTTCCTTTTTTTTTTTTTTTTTTTTTTTTTTGGTAATAAAAATTTGCTCACAAGCTGGCATGCAAAGGGGGCTTAATAGTCCACAACTATTACAATAACTTTCAGGGCAAATGGCCCACCTAAACTCTTCTAATATCCTTCAGGCTAGACAGACCACCCCAGCTTTTAGCTCGAGATTTCTACTTTTTGCATCCTATCATGTTTGCAGCTCTCCAACACCTTATCCAACTCCCACTCAGCCAAGTGGCAAGAAGAATCTCTATGTTGAGACAATCTGGAGATTTTCCCTTGCTTGTCACAAAGTTTGTTGAATTTTAAAGTGTAAATCTTTCTTTTCAAACACTTGGGAAACTTATTTGCTGCCCACTAGGGTCTATCTCATTATATACAAATGTCTATTTCTAGAATCTAATGTGAGCACATTTGCAAGGTAACATGTGAATCACACAGAATCTACAGCTATACTTCTCTATTCACAATGCTGTCAACTTAAATTTTATATCAAGGAAGCATGCTGTGAATATGATCAAGAAGGTCATCTGAGGGCTGTTCTAACATTTATTTTAAGGCTATCAGAGTTTGCTACTGTGCAAGGAAAAAGATAAAGACAGTATACTAGTACCTCAAAACTAGTAGTTTATTTACCTAAATATTTAGCTCCCAAGGGCTTTTTTCAGCACTCACAGCATTGATTCATAATCTATGTTAAAGATAGTTTGGTCTTCTATATTTTCTTCTCCAGAATATGTCACTCTGAAGAGTAATGTCTTTAGTATTAGTAGACCAGGTTAGGCAAATGAAAAATTCTAAACTATCATGTACTGAATTTAATCTTAAAAATTGTTCAGCTTTTTACATGCCAATCAATCTTTTTGTGACAAGTAATGCCAACCCAAATACCATGGTTATCATCTGCATCCCAAAACTGGCATGGGAATAACCACTTTACCTGTACTGTCATCAATGACTGCAAAAGCAAGTTTTCAGAAATACTCCTTTAGAGTTCAGTTAGAAGAAGGAAATATTTTCTTCTGAAAAAGCTGAGATGCGATCCTCATTTTTTTTTTTTCAGGCACACATAGTCAATGAATAGGAATATCTGGGAGAAATATTACTATATTTTATTCTATTATTTACATAGAGGTGTAGCTCTAAAGATATCTCTATGGAAATATGATCATATTACACATACAAAAGTAGTTTATGAATATTATTTATATTGACTAGGTTAAAATATTTGATTCAAATAGGTTATACGGACCTTTTCCTCTAAAACTCCTTATAGAAACAACAACAACAAAAGATCAGTTAACTCATAGCATCCCACACTTCTGCAGACTCCAGTGGGTACACTTTCATTTTCAGTGCAGGTAAGTACATATTCACAATTAAGAATGAAAACTTAAGAAATTAATGGAAATTAAAACTGTTTTTCAGTGGTATTAGAAAATAAACAACCATCAAGGAAGGAAATTTGATTTACAGATAGAACACAATCAATAGTAGTTGTAGAGTTTTATTCTTTGCAAACAAAAAGCTGAAATGCTGTCCATAACGTACTTAATGGAGCTTAGTGGCAAGGGAGAATTCTGT
This sequence comes from Todiramphus chloris collaris, assembly GCA_025345505.1. Classification (NCBI taxonomy): domain Eukaryota; kingdom Metazoa; phylum Chordata; class Aves; order Coraciiformes; family Alcedinidae; genus Todiramphus; species Todiramphus chloris. Next base: position 28,866,123 of record JANVCC010000010.1, on the reverse strand, counting down.
CCTCCCTTGTGCATTTACTGTTTTTTTGTGTCAGGATGTTAGATATCTACAGTTTTGTTGTGATATGCTGACAGATTTGGACTGTGTGCATTGCTCCCAGTGGTTATGGGCTTGGTTTGCAGAACATATGCCTTCACAAAATGGGTTTCCTCTAAGGAATAAATGAAGGGCATACAGTACACACTATTGCCATTATTTGATTACTTTTTCTGTAGTCCTAGTATTCATAACAGTTACTCAAATGTTATTACAGTAAACACCTAAATCAGAAGACAAAGAATTCCTAGTAAAAGAGATTCCTTCTTTTCAGGACATATGAAGAATTCAAGTAGTAAGTATTCAGTCAAAAACAGATTCAGTTACAAGGACCTTCTACATATATGCATCATCATTCTAGCTACTTTCTTTTATTTTGGTTTATTTTTGGTCATTCTTTTGGTTTCTATTAAGGACAACCTTGTGTCCTTCTCCCAGTGACAATTCTGCACCGGACATTTCCTTTCTTGGTATACTTTTGGAGGGCTTACAACAGCTGACCAGAGTCCTGGCCTCAACCGAGAAGTCTAGGACAGACCAACATTACACGAAAGGTGAAAATAATTCTCAGAAACTACTGAAACTATTCAAAAGCATTTTATCTTGATTTATGTAGCAAGTTAATTTTTTTTTCAAGACTCTGTTTATCTTGACTGTCTTTTATACAGAAAGACAGTCAAAGCAAGGAATATTTTATGGCCTGATTCAACAATATATTTAAGAATATAAATTGTGACACTTGTTTTTTTTTTTTTTTTCCTTTCATGGTTTAATACTTTCTGAATCATAGGATATTTAAATGTCTTCTACAGTGCTGGGAAAGTCATTGGAATTTTCTGCAATAATAATAATGATTCAAAATGATAAAAGATCAGTCCAATAGAAATAGACATAGATTTATAACATAGTGGTCTTGCAAATATACACTTAAGACCACTATGTAGCACTAAATAAATAATTTAAAATTACATACTGTCAAAATTAATTACCCATTAAACAGAATGAAGCACCTGAAAAGTATGTTTAATAATACACAAAATACATGTTAGAATTTGTAAGTAAAACAGTTCTGAAAAGTTTTTTTTTTTCCCCATCTATCTCAAATATGAAGCAAAATGACTTTCAGTCTCATACTTTCCAGATCCATTTGACATAGTGTTATGGTAATAGAAACATCCCATAAATATACTCTAGCAGTCAGACACTCATCAATCTGTGTTGGATCATTATTTAGCTACACATTAAGTTTTTCATTGTAAACACGAGTAAAAAGTGTGTCTTTCCTACAATAAAGAGCAATGCAAGAGAAGGAATCTAAAGCAGAAAATCTGAACAATTACATGATCAAAGATTACATTTTATTAGCAAAATCATATTTGATTCTCTTCTATTTTTCCCTTTAAATTATTGGATATGAAGATTTTTGCAAACATTTTAATCAGCATTCTTGTCCTAACTGATTGTATGCAATGGAGCAACCATCCTGTGTATGGTAATATCTCCATGGTAACAGATTATAAAACATAAGCACAGGATTGTGATCACTATTTAGAAAAGAAGGTGGTTGAACATGAGGAAATTATAGTCCCAAGTAATTTAATTTTCTTGGGATTTCAGCAACAACATTTGAGGACTGGAATGAGCTGTCAATCCCAGAGCTTCAATTAAAAAAATATCCATTAGGCAATTTATATAAATTTATATTATAGAAATAAACCAGAAAATAAATTAATATATTATGCTATCATATTCATTATTCTGCCTCTAAGGTACGAAAAATGTTACTTATGGTTCACTGTGAGCAAAATCATGCAAATAATTACATATTCTCATTTAAGTCATCTTGTCTGTGGGACCATTTATATTCTTAAGGGGAAGCACCTATTTCACAGGACGTACACCTTTAAAGTGAGCTGCATATTGTATTTTTGATCTGAAGTATTGTCACACAAAAGAAACCAAAAGATGTATCTGAATCCACTTAGCTTTTTGAGAATGCATGAGAAAAGTAAAAGGATCTGATCAGGCATTCCTCTAGTTACAGTTGTGGACTATTAATAGGAGAAGACCAAATACAATATCACTTCAGTGGACTTTTAGGAAAATTGTATTTACCTATGTTACTGAGTTCTTTGGAGCATATTTAAGCAGGAAGAAAGAAAGAAAGGTGTCAAAGCTTTCTCTTCAATTCTTGTGTCTCATCTTCTCCCGTAAGGAAAGGACCTACCATCTTTTCCTATCTCTGCACTAAAAAACTGCTGATGTTTTGATCAGTGATACCTAGTTCCCTCGATCCTGCAGAGCACAGATTACAAGAATTACAAAAGGAATTATTTAGATGAGTTCACAGGAGGAACCTATGCATTATGCCAGTTGTATTAACTTTTAGGAAAATTGCATTTAGATATATTATTTATGTTAAATGAAATAGCCTGAATGATAAATTTAGACTAAGTACCTAACTTTTAGATATGTATAGCCAGATGACAGTCTCTGTCATCAGAAGTCAATTCTTACCTTTCTAGGAGGAGTCCAAGGTAAGGAGGATGATTTACCTTCAGGAGTGACTATTTCAATCCACTGGTGGCAGAGGGAGCCGACACAACAAGCTCATAGAATCGTAGAACAGTTTGTGTTGGGACATTAAAGATCATCTAGTTCCAACTCCCATTTCCATTAGACCATGTTGCTCAAAGTCCCATTCAACCTGGACTTGAACACTTCCAGGGAGCGGGCATTCACAGCCTGTCTGAGCAACCTGTTCCAGGTCTTACCACTCTCACAGTAAAGAATTTCTTCCTAATATCTAATCTAAATCTACTCTCTTTCAGTTTAAAACCATTACCCGTCATCCTATCACTACAACCCCTGATAAAAAGTCCCTCTCCATCATTCCCATAGGATCCCTTTGAGTACTGGAAGGATGATATATAGTCTTCACAGAGCCTTCTCTTCTCTAGGATAAACAACCCCAACTCTCTCAGCCTGTCCTCACAGGGGAGGTGTTTCAGCCCTCCCTATCCTGTGCTATCATCTTCATGGACCTCCTGAGGATCTGCTCAAGCAGGCCCATGTCTTTCTTACACTGAGGACCCCAGAGCTGAATGCAGTAATGCAGGTGAGGTCTCATGAGAGCAGAGCAGAAGGGCAGAATCACCTGCCTCAAGCTGCTGGACACATTTCTTTTGATTCAGCTCAGAATGGGACTGGCTTTCTGGCCTGCAAGTACACACCATTGGCTCATATTCAGTTTTTCATCCACAAACACCCTCAAGTCCTTCTCCTCAGGGATGCTCTCGATACACTCATCACTGAGCCTTTATTTGTGCTCGGGATTATTCCAACCCAGGTGCAGGACCTTGCACTTGGCCTTGTTGAACTTCACAAGGTTTTCACAGACCCAGCTCTCGAGCCTGTCAAGGTCCCTTTAGACGGCATCCCTTCCTTCCAGTGTGTCAACTGCACCACTCAGCTTGGTATTGTCTGCAAACTTCTGAGCTCATTTTACAAAGCTTCCAGTTACATGACATAAATTCCAATACCAATTGCACTCCAGTGCTTTATTTATTTAAAAATAAAAGGGAATAGCTTGTAGAAGATGCTTTCTTCTCTTGGCACTTAGTGACTGAATGAATTTATATCTAAATATCTACTATTTTGTTCCTGTTCTGTTTTCCCACAAACCCAGAAGTATATCGTCATTGACCAAAGAGCAGACAGCCTACCTACATTACATTTTTCTTGCTGTAGCCTGCTTGAATTAGAAGCAGTTTGAAAGATGCACATTTTCAAACGGTAGTTTATTTGCATTACTCGTGAAAGTCCTCCAGCTACATTTCCACACAGCATGCTGATTATGCCCATGCAAGTGTGTCTGTGGAGCTTTTAAGCTTATTGAGACAAATAGTGAAACTAACAGACAGTGAGAGCTTCCTGTACTGTGCATAACTAGATTTCCATCTTAGCTTATTCTGAACTCCCTCAGCGAAAGATCCTTTCAGCCATTTCAGCCATTCCTATCATCCTAAACTCCATGAATCAAGGGTTGAACGGTATCACTGCACAGAATCAAAATTTATAGTTACCAAAAAAATGTATAATCTTTTAATTAAATTTATTGTAAAATTATAGGTATGTTATTAGTGGTAATCGTAGAATGAGGGATGCTTTGGGCTCAACAAACAGTAGAAATATTACCATGGACTGCATTCTGTATATGTCACATTTTCCATATAATGAAATAACTTTTCTGATTACTAAAAATCATTTCTGATCTAGGAAATAAGCTTTTTGAAAGCAACAAAGGTCCTTGGGTAAAATTCTATGCACTTCATTATTCTAGAGGTCAGACTAAATGATCCAATGATCCCTTCTATCCTCCATGGAACTTACAGAAACTACATGACCTTAATGAGTGAAAATGTACATATTTAATACTCTTTAATAGATGCAAAGATTTTAAAGATCATTATGATCATCTGATATGACCTTCTACAGTAGCCATTTATCATAACTTAATGAGGTATAGAAAAATTCCTTACTAAGAGACAATATTGATTTTAAGACTGCATGGGATAAGAATCCAGTACTATCGGACCAACTGTCCTGGAGGTTACTGCCTTTCAACATTATTAATTTTCTTTATTTTGTATTTTAATTTGCCCAAATTCAGCTTCCAATAACTTGATCTCATTAAGCTATGTTCATTAAACCCTTCTTTCTGTCAAAAATCCATAAAGAACAATCTATTGTAAATAAAAATTTACCACATTTATACTGTTATACTAATATTTTCTTATTTGATAGCAATTCCTGTATTCCCCACTATAAAGAAAACCCTAGTATTTTTCTAAAAATTCTAAACTAATATTGACTTTTTTTAAAACTGTTTTTAAAAACAACATTACAAGTTCAACTCAATCTTCAACTAGCTCTCTGGTGTTTCCATATGCAGCATTTCATTTACATAGGTGGTTTCCTCTTACTTTTTTTTACACTGTCAACATACATACATACATACATGTATATAATCTATACAAACAAGTGTACATATTCTGCTTTCAGGATCTCTTTGCACCCATTTAAAGATGTGCAAATAAATAAAACCAAAAAGGGGCCACACAACAACTTTCTTATGAAACTAAACTGCAATAAAATATAAGTTATTCAGCTGCAAATGGTCTGTAGGATCAGACTTGAGATAACTGCAAGATAAAAAACACTGCAGTGTGTATTATGTAAGTAACAGGTCATCAGGGCTTTCTGTACCACTGTTCAGATGGCTTATGTTGGTCCACACTACTTTCTAAAGTGGATATAGTCACTGATTCTACCATAATCAACATTGTTCATAAACACCTCAAAACCTACCTGAAGATCCTTTGGTTTCCAAAATTGTGTCCATTGTTTTTTCAGACATTTATTTAGTCCATATTGCAACTCAATCCAATCTTTTCATCTTTCTCCTCCACCACTAGGATTACACTTTCACAAGTGAAGTTACAGGAAGATAGAGCAGAATCATCTTAGCAACTCAGCACGGTTCTTGTACTATGTAAGATTTTTGAAGCTGTAACAAAAAGTTCTCTCACTTTCAGGTTTTGTATAGCTGAATGTATAAAAACATCTTTCCTGGAGGCTGCTCATTGTTTTAAATATTTCAAAAGTCTTTACTTCTGTATTTTATCATTCACAGCAGAAAACAATCCCACTTGTTTGACACGTTATGTCAATTAGCAAAAGGTGAGTTAAGTCTCAAATTTGGAAATGAGTAGTACAAATGTGGAAAGGTCACCATATCACTGATCAGGAAGAAGCAAAAACTGTTGTTTCTCTACTAGGCTTTTGAGATCTGAATTGAGAGCAGGTTAATTTAATGCTCATTCTCTTTTTAACAACTACTTCCCACCTTTAAATTATTATCATGGTGCCCACACTTAAGGAAACTCACTGTCTTTCTGCAAATTCAAACATCTATCTGGATTGAACAATGCACTGTCAAAAGTCTCTAGCATTACTTCTTTCCTTTATTCTTTGTTTTTAAATGAAAACCTTGATAGAATTGAAATTTTTGAAACTGAGTAATATACTTTTTAAGTAAAATTTTATGCTTTGCTCTAGAAACAAAATCTATGTAGACCCCTAAGTGCAGAGTATCACATCACTAAAATATCTTATTGTACTGTCACCATCTGCAGACATATGGGAAATAGGTGATGCATCCAAACTGGCAAAAAAGATACAAAGAACAGTAAGAGATCAATAATGAAGAGAAAAGAAATGTTGATAAAATAAGAGCTTTTTACTATCAGGAAAGTGGGAATCCTTATTAGCTGTATTCACTTTAAAAGATGATATGTGTAAGTGCAGATAAATCTTTTGGCCACGATAATTAGCAAAGGGAAGAAACAATGTAATTTACATCTGTAAACACAGGAACATAAAAATTGCCATGCTAAGTCAGTCTTGAGGTATGTTGAGGTTCAACTGTCTGTGAGGGTCTCTAAGATACTTCAAATGAGTAGGATGCTTAGTGTGTACTGATTGCTTGCTACACTGACTGTGGACATTTGAGACCAGCTATGGATGAGGAAAAATCTATAATGACTATCTTTGTGTAGACAGCTGCAATACAGGGAATCAAACCCTCTATTATGTGGCCTCACTTCCTAGTAGAAGCATTGGACACACTCTTCCAGCATGTCTGAGTTGCAGCAGTTAGAATGAGATAGCCCTGGTTAGTAGAGCTGTTAGCATAACCTTGTGATTTTAGTTCAGATTTTATTTTCAGTAAAAGTGTGAAGGTTTAGGAAATGTTTTCTGTAAGTAGAAGCAGACCAAATATGATCAATCAACTGTCCCAAAGAACAGCCCTGCATCTTGAATACTTTTAGTGTGCTCAAGTAAGCAGATAGCCAAACTATGTCAACAATCTGCTGACCATCAAGAAGTGCAAAAGCACTAAAGAAATGTCCAGACTGTGAGCACCACCTGCAGTGACAGCAAAATGGAAAAAAAACCAGAATGATTTGAACAGACTAAGTTATTCTCTACTCAATCTTATAGCTAAGGACACTTAGTTGGATAAAGCTTAGGTTAGTCAAGAGTTTCTAGAAAGACAGTAGGAAGAGAAACGTCATCTGAAACCACGAGGGAACAGGGAAATGCTGAGGGAACCCCACAGCCATGCGCCTGGACTGTTCACAGACTGATTAGCACTAGTTACCCACCCACCTTCACTGCAGCATCTCTCCTGTGTAACAAAACCACTACACAAACTTGGCCAACTTGTCTGTCTCACCATCTCCCTCATGGCACAGGGACATGTATTGCCTTGGCTTTAAAAGGCATATAGCTTCCTATATCACGCAAACTTAAAGACCTTGTTATACAGGTATATACACATACATATATATACACATTGATGAAAACCACTGTTATCTTTTCTAATTTCCCTAATACTTCATGGGATGGAACCTGCATTTATGTAAATTCATTAGTGAATGAACATATTCTTCAAGTGCAATATATCCCTCACAGTAGTGCCACTTATTACTACTGCATATGCGAATACTCCTATGAATATTAATGCCATTGAGAATAACTAGGGGGTACCTTTTGTAATTGAAAACAACAGTGATAAAATATTTAACAGTTTAATTAGGTTCATATTTTTTTCAAAAACAACTTTGTGCTATCATAATACTTGGCTGCTTATACAATAGAAATAATCAAAATTCCATGTGAAGGACTGCATTAAAAAAGGGAGAGAAAGCTTACTACCAAGTCATGTCTAGAAATGGGTAATATCTATTATTTTATGATAGACAGGTGACCAAATCACAGAATCATAGAATGGTAGGAGTTGAAAGGGACCTCTGGAGATCATCTAGTTCAAACCCCTGACAAAGCAGGACCACCTAGGGCAGGCCACACAGGAACGTGTCCAGGTGGGTTTTGAAAGCCTCTAGAGAAGGGGACACAGCCTCTCTGGGCAGACTGTTCTAGGGCTCTGCTGCCCTCACAGTAAAGATTATCTTCATGTGGAGGTGGAATTTCCTGTGTTCCAGTTTGTGCCCTTTGCCCCTCATCCTATCAATGGGCAGCACTGAAAAGACACTGTCCCCATCTTCTAGACACCCAGCCTTCAGATATTTATAAACATTGATAAGAACCCCTCTCAGTCTTCTCTTCTCCAGGCTAAACAGCCCCAGGTCTCTCACCCTTTTCTCATAAGAAAGAAGTTCCAGTCCCTTAGTCATCCTGTAGCCCTCCATTGGACTCTCTCTAGTATTTTCCTGTCTTTCCTGAATTGGGCAGCTCAGAAAAGGACACAGTACTCCAGATGTGGCCTTACCAGGGCAAAAGAGAGTTTACAATTTGCATAATCTTTAAAAAAATCCAGCTGTATCCCAACAACCTAAGAAAATATTCAGTAAAGCCAAACTCTCTCAATTTTAGATAAATAGGTGTACATCACAATACACATCTACCTATGTAGAAGGAGTTTGATTTCCATCAAGTGAAATTAATGCTGTCTTGAAACAAGCAATTAATTTTTTAAAATGTTTTAGCCTATGTCTGTTACCAGACCCAAAGATTCATCCCAGGTTCATTTTAGGCCTGGATGTACACCTGGTCATCTCCTGACTTCTTTGTAAGGTAAGATCTAACCAACAATCAATCTTCTCCCAGCCCTGGGAGAGCTTGCCAAGGTAATCTTGGTGCAGCAGGAAATGGTTCTGAAAGTTTCTAATTGTACATCTGCATAATTTTAGAGTATACTCAGCTCCAATTTTATAATTTTCTAAAACTAAAATGTTTCTATAGCTTGGGGGGGTTGTTTTTCTTTTTTTTTTCATGAAGAATTACTTTCAGCACAGTGGGCAGATATTTCTTCACTGATCAGTTAGGATGGCTAACAACCAGGACCCATGCTGCTGGGGGGCAACAGAACAGTGATTCAGAACACCTCACTGACCTCAGCCTAGACAAGGTTGTTGGGGAGAACAGGATGATAGAGGATATTCTGAACACGGGGATCTAACCCAAAGCACTGCAACACTTCATTAAAGTAAGTGCTTGGAGACTTGTATGTCCCAAATGTAAAGTTTACTTTCCTATCAAATTAAATGTTTCATGTCATCCTAAACTATATTTCAGTATTTTTAGTATAATGAAAACAAATATAAAAAAATAAATCAGATTCCATTTTCCTACATGTTTTGGGTTCATCACCAGAACTAAAAATCAGTTATTCATTAAGTCCTGCTTGAAAGTTCAATAAAAATACTGGATTCCACTAAAACCATTATATTTTGTATAATCCTCAGCTGACTGGCATTATTTTAGGCAGACTAGTTTAAGTATTTATCAAGTTTTGAGCAGCTATTACACTACTGCGACTGGGATCAAAGTTAGGCTGATGGGACCAGGTTTAATGGCAGTAGTAGGGTACACTGAGTAGTGTTGTATTTGTGCTTTTAATTATTTTTTTACTTCATTTGATGCTAAAATAAATAAAAGTAAATGAACACAGCATTTTTCAGTGAAACAGAATAAAACTGTAGACAATTCAGAAATATTGGGAATAAAAAGGACAACATTTCTGTGCAAGATTTGGTAGCCTACCATTTGGAAATTGCTAAAACTGCTGGCAAATGTGGGGACTTTATCACACTGAATAGGAAGCTTAGAGTTATGCTTCACAATTCTATTCATCCAGCCTACATTTTAGTGTTTAAAGTTGGACCTAAAGGATAAAGATACATATTCCTGGCTTTCTTTCTAGTTATTTAGACTAATCAAAACTTATTTTATATTGAGATCTGTCATTTTGCTCCCAATATGAATTTTCACGTAGGATGCCTCTTCTTCCTCACTGATTGTAGAGACAGCTTTGAGTCACTGGCTCAAGACATCCATGAAAGATGGATAAAATATAAGATGAAACCTGATCTAGGAGCTTACACACACCCCACACCCCCCCCCCCCCTTTTTTTTTTTTTTTTCACCCCTAGACTAATTTAGAACTTTAATTATTCAGGTTTGAAGAAAGAGAAGTACATTCAGGCCAGCAAGCCTACAGTAGCCACGCATGATGATGGTGTCCAAAATTTTATCAGTTTACATATGATACTACTTATGCAATAATGTGAAAATACAGATACCAAATACAAGCTTTTAGTTATTGTTTGTAGTTTAACATCTCTTTATGGAGAACTGAAGTTGATGTTATGTAAATGTATCACTTGTAACATTAATAAGAATATATGAGAAATGTATTTAATTTTTATATTGCTAAGCTGTTCAAAGATATTGACTAACTCGGAGGTTGAAGAAAAAAAATCCACAGATCCTTTTTTCTAAGGGCATTGAACTTCAGTATTCCTTTGGAGCATCAATGTGGGTAAAAAATCTTTGCATAGTCTCATATATAGTTTTTCAATATTTAAGCATTATTAAGTTCTAAATGTAAAATATGTCCTTACTAGGTCTTTCAAAAAATATAAAAGCTTACTCAATACATCAGACTTTAAGACATGTTTGAAATTAATTGAAAAGAAGTGCAAAACAAATTCAGTGAGGGTATGTGTATTAAAGGTAGTTTATATGTAATACAGCTCTTTCAAAGGGAATTTCTTGTAAACATATCTTGTAAACATATTTATTTTATGAAAACTGTCCTTTTTAAATGAAAAGTGAAAAACATAGTACAGCAGATTGATTTTCAATACTGGAAATCAGGGTTCAAAACTGACCTCCCTTTATATGAAACTTGTTTTTCTTAATAATCTATGTTTAAAATACAGTAATAAGGAGGAGACTTACAACAGTGGCTTTTTACTGCAAAAGCTGTGCTGTAGTACATGTTACACAGTCAAATCATGGGAGCAAGGAGAGTAACAGCGCTCCATACATCACTCAGTAGTTCACTGAACCTTGTATATGTGCAGAAAGGTGTTTGTAATCAGTATCCTTGCAGGCTCATTTTCACATTAATGACAAGTAATAACAAGAAGTTCATAGCTGTGTAATTGCAATCACACAAAAATGAACTGTTGAGGCAAAGCTGCATGCTGCCAGTAAACACATCTCTGTGGGGTAGGTAAAAACTGGTCAATATGCATTTATAATCCGGTTTCCATAAGAATAACTGCTTTACATTTAAATTCAAATGCTGTTTCAGGTCTTCCATCTTTTTCCTTATTTTTATCCTATTGGCATTTTTTTTTTCCCTAAATTCATTCTGTTTTTATATTCCTCCTTCATTTTATCTGACCTCTACTACTTTGTGTCTTAAAGAGACAAAACAAAAGATCAAATAAATCAACAAATTTCTCAGTGAAGCTGGAAAAATTAATTTATAAGAGAAAGATTCAGTTTAAATAGCATACAGCTAGCAGGATGAGGAGATAAGAGTGAACAGTATGAATTTTTAAACAGGAAACAGAAAGGAATTAAGGAGTAAGACACAGAAAGCAAAAGGATATGTGAAGCATGACTACAGCTAGCACAGAGCTTAGGAAGACAATCTTTTTGGAGAACAGAATAAAGGGGATCTGGAAATTCAAAGCTTGTTGCATGGGAAGCATGTTACATTCAAACTGATGAGATAAAAGCAAGCATGTGCAGGTGTTTTAGGCATTCATACATGTTCTTCTATCCTTTAGAACAGAATAATCTCTCTGAATTCCACAAACTAATAAGGCCAAAAGTATGTTGCACAACTCTATGGCAAGTTTTCATAGTTGTACTACTTCAAACTATGACACAAAATAGTAATACATCTTTGACCACCATCCTGTCTTCGCTACTTTTCATAGCTACTGAATATGGTATTTAGATTTTCAATTATTTTTCTTTTAAACTTTTTATCACGATCTTTATTCTAGTCCAGCTCTTCCTCCCCTTCCACTCACAAACTGTTCCAGTTCTTCATTACGCTTACTTCATGCTTCCACTTAGTCCAGACTGTGTGAGCCACTATTCCATCTTTCTGTCAGTTTACGATCTGTTGACAGCAGGAATCTCTCTGCCATCCCTTCTACCTAAGGCTGACTTTTTTTTACTCAAGAGTTAAGAGAAGGGAGGAGATAGCTCTGAGCAGACTTCTGGAAAGCTTTGGCATCAGTGTCTTTTTTGGATGTCGTGCAAAAAGGATGGCATGTACAAGGGAAAAAATTGGGGCATGACAATGGAAAATTCTTTATGACAGTGAAAGGGTTGGATTTGAAAAGGTTTCAAAAAGAGATCATAGATGACTTTGAATCACATTATTTCATGGGTTTCTTACTTAAAAAGAAATGTGTCAAATCATTTTCAAACTATATAGCTTGAGTATCAATAAAGACAGTAGGAGTCAGCCTACATTCAGGATTTTAGTTGCTTCAGTTCTGAACTGCTCAACAATATACCCTAAAGGAAACTGCATTCATGTAAACACTAAACATCCACCCATTGAGCTACAATTCCTTTGTATTCTTCAGCTGGGTTTTCAAAAAAGATAAATACCAAAACTCAGTTACCTCTTGCAGTGCAGTCTAAAGTGTATGTAAAAATCAAATATCTAATGTCCTATATGCATATATGAGGTTTACTTGTCAAAATTTATTACATCATTACTATTATGTGTCAATATAACACTTCTGAAGAAAACAGTAAAATAAATAAAGCATGTAATCAATTTTCTTAAACTTTGTTGTTTAGTGTGTTAACTATAAAGCTGATGAGTTACAATGAAACTGTAAGGCTGCTTTGACTTCAACATTAATTGCCTGATATATATCTTGTAAGTTAAATTAGATCTTAATATTGGCTAATAATGAAAAAAAAGGATCACAATAATAATAACAGGAAAGTCATTATGATAACATTAATTATTATAATCATCATGCCTGTCAGTACTAAATTCATGCAATGGTATTAAAATGCTACCATAATAAGGTCAGCTTTATCCTTTTGTAGAAATCTTTGGAACATGAAATTTAAAGTGGTGGGAAAAAAGTAACAGTGACAGAGCATTTCTCGTGCACATAAAATGTTTCTCAACTAACAAGTACTTGGAGATGAAAAAGTAACTGATACATATCTCCTGAGCATTTTAATATTTAGTTAATTACTCTACAAAAGAAAATGTAAGAGGGAAACTCTTCCAAGCTGCAGTTGTCCTGTCCAGAGTCTCTGAGCTGCTCAGACTAATTTAAGTCTCATTATGAAGCATATTTGTTTAGAAAATAAAAGTACTAAGGTGCTCTTTAAACTAATTGCTTTTACAGAACACAAACATTTTCTCCGACTAATATAATGATGCTTTATGAGGTAAACCAGACTGAGAGCAACAGAAAAAAAAAAACCCAAACCAACAAATTAAAAACCACAAATAACCAAAAAAACCAACCAACCCCCTCCCCCCCAAAAAAAACCAAAAAAACCCCAAAACCCTCAACTAAAACAATAAAACCAAAAATAAAAAGAAAAATAGTTACAAGAACTGTCGAAGAGAAGTGGTTGAAGTGCTAGGCATGATCTCAACTAATGAAAAGTGTTGCAACACTACCTGAATGGCTAGAACAGGATAAACTGAGGAGAGAAAATAATTTGATTCTCTGTATGGCTTTGATGATATTATTTCTTTTCTTATTAGGTCTCTAACAGGTCAATTTTATTTCAAGGAAATCTATAGAGAGCATAAAAATAAGTCAGAGTCCAAATAGGAACTAAAATTTCTTTTTTTTTATTTTTTGGATGTTGGGTGCCATCTGGGAGTCAGTATCAGAATTCTTTCCAACCCTAGGCCCTTCATTTTGTAGGCATTGAAATCCACACAATGTTCAAGTTTATTGGAATCATTAATAACAGAGATATAACATTGGTATGGGTCTTTTTTCCTCCAACTGATAGATATGATGGGGTGCACAGCAAAGAACATAATGTAATGTGGACCTCCACTTAAGGCACAGATGAGACCCAGTTGAGTATATTTAGAGTAAAAATGTGATTCATTATTTGAAATACAGTGGGATTTTTTTAAAAAAGGATGTGCGTTTTTTGCCTCAACACCATACAGTAACCATTAGATACAGTACATTCCTGAATTCAACTTTTAGCATATAAATGTATCATAGCTATCATTTATGCAATATTATGAATGACAGATACGTAGTATATGAGTAACGTGCATATACATATAGGTTAACAGTAGAACATAAGCAAACTAATTGTAAAATAATACTACGAACTATCAAGCTGGGAAGATCTCTCTTTTAAATATCATCTTAAAGAAACAGAAGATACTCCTTTCTTATTTTAGTAAAAAGGCACAGTATTTCTGTAAGATCTTTTGTTCTGAAATTATTCTGGTCCAATTATTTAATGGTCCTTTATTAAGCTCTGTGTTAGGTACAATTTAAATATATGATGTTCCATCATACTTGCATTACAGGATGCAAATATAAATAAAATTACCACAAATTGGTGAACAATTAATGACATTCATTTCAGGGACATTTCATCACTAAGTGCTGTTTCCCTGCCAACCTAGACATGAAGTATTTAATTCTAAACGACACCACCTGCTCCTACCTATAAGTGAAATGAAAAAGCTGCCAAGGAGCATGTTGGGAATTAACTTGAAGCCTTCCCTTTAATCAGGTATTCCTCCATAATGTTGGAAGCCAGCAATCTCATGGAATGAAAAATACCATCATAGTATATGCCTGCAATTGAATTTCAAACCCTCATTATAATGTCTGACTTAAGACATTTTTTCTTTATTATTTTTCTTTAGCTGCCAGGTGGGTCACCAACTACTTGAATCAAAGACATACTAGATAAATACCAGCACTCCATTCTGACAAGGACAGTACAGTTAAACAAACATTTATAAATGAAGGATCCTCTGTTTTTATATGGATTTAATTTCAAGGCCTATACTCAAACTTTCACTTTCAGAAATATGAGACTGCAAGGACATTAATGAAAGAGGAAAGATGTTTTAAGAGTGAAAAAACATATAGTCCAAAAAACACACAGGCTCATACAAATGACTTCTGCTTTGCACAGCAAATGTAGCTTTGGACAACAACATGTAAGGCTGGTTTTAGGGGACACTTTTGTTATCCTCGTGTTTGAATGTTGCCTTTTCCCTTAACAAACTAGTAATAAAAAAAGTCAGTACACTGTCATGCATTTTGTTCTATGTCCTTAATGTCACAGGTGATAGTTAGACTTTTATCATCACATATAGAACTGCCTTAGCAAAAGAAATAGTCATCATACAAGCATTTTGCGTGATAGAAAACAGAAAGATAACAACCTTTTCACCTTATGATTACTGAAACATCACGGTGATACTTTGCAATGAGCTTTCAAAACCTGTTTATAGCTGGTTTACCTGGCTGAACTGGCTACAAATATTTTAAGAGCTACATCGAAGTCATTTGCGCTGCTAAAGTTCCTCATCCAAACAACTGCAACAAGTTTAGTAGGTGTGCTGCATGTTTAAACAGTACGCGCCCCAGGTTTTATGCCCAGTATTTGTCCATGTACACAGTATGTGTTTCTGATAAACTCATAGCCCTTTGTGTCATAAACATCATGCTGTTCTGCACTGAAGTGAAAGGGAAGAAGGGCAAAAAGTATCACCTGCTGAGGAATTAGAAGAAGAAGAATACAACCCTTCTCTTTTCCTGAGACAAAACACGGTTTCCTCTGCGAAGGCTGGGTTTGCTCCCTGCGCATGCTGTGTTTTCTAATTCCTGCCATTAAAAGTGTTATCTGCAACCTCAGCACAGGCTCCTGATAAAATATTTGCTAAAGTCAATGGCTTATTTCCCCAAGAGGATTAGTACTAGAAAGAGTCAAATAGTCTTAAACCTGACCATTAAGATGCTGCACAATATTATCCTGTGTGAATATTTCCATAGTTAGACATACTGCTGACTTGGGTATATAGCAATAATTGTTTCTTTTGCTGCTAACTGAAAACTATTAAAAGACCAAGTCTGGATATCTCAGTAGTTCTTCAGAAAATATTATACATAATAAAGTAATAGCAAAAGTGGGACATAGAATTTCACTTAGCAACTCCACTCCAAAACCACAGGGTGGGTTTTTCATGTATATGCAGGCATTCATAAATATAACTTAAATGCATAGGCTTCTTCTATCAAAATTCACTAACACACTGACCTGAAGTTCTTCCTAAAGGTACAGAATAGAGCTGGGTTCCCAGACTGTGATTCCCAATGGTCAACACGCTCAACACAGAAAATCTAGATCATAAGCAGGAAAAGAAAAAGAAGGTACGGTGGGAGTTCTGCCTCCTACATGAAGTAGGGAAGCCATTCCATGTCACATATCAAAGACTCCATGCCTGAATTCCAGTTTTAAAGCTCAGTTTTAATGCACTTTGCATACTTCAATGCTGAATTTTACTTTTCTGTCTGTGCAGAGGCCCAGCTTCAGCAGGAGGGACAGACAATGGGTAACATTGCCCAAAGTAGCTCAGAGCTCAGCTGTTAAGACATTCACATGATGTGGAAGCAAGGTATTCAAATCTACTCAGGCTGAAGAGAGCCTTGAAATCATTGATAAGTGTTTATCCTAAGTTAGATGTGCTCTGAGCACTTAAAAAATCAGGAAAATTGGAAATTATTGAAGCCATAGATGAAGAGAGCACAGCTCTATATATCCAAGGAAAACAGGCACTAGTAGTGTCTTAGGGATAAAGGCATTTTAAAGAGAAGCCTCTTAAATCTTCCTTCTACACTCTTATGGCAACTAAACACATTGAATATCTAGTGGTGACCATAAAATACCCTCAGGAAAAGCCTAATATTCTCCACTGTGTCACACAATCTGTAAATGATTTCAGCATTCAGCTTGTCAAGGGGAGAGATGCTGCTGTAAACAAATAAGCACTGAAGGATCACCAAACTTGTAGAACATTTGGGATTAAGAATAATTCAGGAGTTTGTACTACTAAAGATATTTTATCATCAGGAAGAAGTTGCATGGTCTCTTGAGATGGTGCATATGTACTGACTACATCTCTTAACAATCACTGACAAAGTACTAGTGTGCTGGTGCATTACATAGAGCTCAGGGAAGTCAGATATTGAAATCACAGAAAAATGGTATTAGGTTTGAAGAGGTGGGGGAGTTAAAAACTGATAGCTCATAATTCAGGGTCAGGCACTTCTTATTTTTAACCTACAGGCTGAAATTCTACTTTATGTCATAGAAAAGATGAATAGTTCCTTCAGGGGGTACCTAAAAATTGTTTACTGTTCTCATCACTTTGCCACTGTTAATACTCACAGCATATAATATATTACCTAGCAGTCTAGAATGATTGCTCTGCAGCAATTTCATAGTGCTTACTTCAAAAGAAAACATGATACATGCCACATAGAGGATGAATGATGACAATGACAAATAAAAGATGGATTAGTGGTATTTTGAATCACAAAAAGTTACAGCCTACTTTCTTTTGTCTCGCACTTGTCAATAATATACTAAGGCTTCTTTAGCTATTTCTAACTATAGAAAGTATTTAAAGGAATCTCTCACCATACTTTAAAGCATTTCAGAATTTTAAATATACTTATGCTGAAGACAAGAAAAATGGACATATAGAAACATTAACTGTCCTTCCAAAGGTCAAATAGAAAATCTGTAATAGAACAAGACACTAAGTGCAACTTTTCCAACTCCCGTTTTAGAGCTTTCTTTTACGTACCTTTACAGTTTTTTTCTTGTCTCCTTTTCCCACTACTTACCTTTCAGCTTGGAAGGTACCTTTCGCTGAAATGATGCAATTATATGAAATGACTGCAACCATCTTCACAACTTAGAAACTCAAATACTGAAGCTGTTGTCCCAGTGAATTTCACATATTAAGACGTACCTCCAACACCTCAGTGTAAAACTCTGCTTAAAAGAGCTGAAGTCTTCTAGATCTCTAAACTCATTTTTTAAAAGAGAAGTCAAATAGCAGCAAAAATACAATGTCTTTCCTGATTTGAATCTTCATCATCATCACATGGCATGCTTCATGCAAGATGGAAAGAATTCATGTTGATTTTAGGAAAGAAAAGTGATTAATCATCTCCTGTATGAACTGTTCTGCAGTCACTGTTATATACAATTTTATCAGCTCTGCTGAAGCCAAAGTACATTCTGAAATGTACATTTCACACTTCAGGTTGTCTGGATTACAATGAGCTGTATTCTGTTCTTTTGTGTTACAGTAAAGGTTTAAAACCTAATCCCTTAATATAATCCAATCTTTGTTTATCAGTTTCACGGTTGATTGCAGTTTCAAAAATGTATATTGATATAGTACTGGAAAATCTAGGTAGGGATTTTCTGACGGTAGGTATAGTCAGATTTTCTACCTATCTCATACCTCTGGTTTGTAGACTCGGTTTCCATTAGAAACATCTAGAACCAGACTTGACAGAAAAATCCATACAATGTCAGATAAACACAGCCTATGTTAACCAATGTCTCTGATCACCACTATTTAAACCACACAGATATGTATAGTTAAAGCACATGTTCAGATGCCCTGTTAAGACTATTTTTTTCCTACGTAGTAGAACAGTTAATTGTATTAACTGGTTTGTTTTCCTGAAATACTTATACAGACCTATGAACAGAAATGTCCAATTTTTAAAAGTATTTATTGGTTCATGGGCCTAAATGAAAGATCAGAATCTAAGGTAACTGCATTGCTATGAGTTTATTAAGTTAATTAACTAAAAATCAGTTAGGAAACTCTAGTAGGAATCTGTGCTTGAAAATATGGTATTTAAAGTTCACAGAAAAATTATTGATTTTTTTAGGTACTAAAAGCTTAATTTAGGGATACAATATTCAGGAAAATAAGGAGTCAAGCCTTAACTTCATTCAAGTAATTTACACAAACTTAAAATACTACACTGCCTGTCCTAAATAAGTATTGAAAACGTACTATCCAACCAAAAGAAAAAGGCAAAATACCCCTGAAACAAAAGTCATGGAGTTGATACCGAGAGGATTTTTGACAGCACCAAGAGGAGATTTTGACTAGAGCTGCAATAAGACAGACAAGCAGGAGAGACACAATGGTACAGGTCTCCCAGGACTGTAATTACATCGAGGACCATGACGTAACTTGGGACTGGGGAATATGACATGTCTTAGAACTTGTAATTTCCTAAAGCCTCTTATTTTTTGATGTGCCTTCTAGTTCTACAGTACCAATTTCTGCCTGCCTATTTCATGCAGGCTGTTATACTGTATATGAAGAATTGGGGGTTTTTTCTCCACCAATACACAATCTCTATGCATGTATTTCACAGAGGCAACTTTAAATATCTGACTATGAACTAAAACTTTCTCAAGTGTGCTTATCTAGACTGCATTCACTGTGTGAGGTTTTTCCTCAAAATATTGTTGTTCCTTGTGAACTACTTTGCTACTTTCACAGTAGCCACAGTGCAAGTGCTTGTCTTTATAAAACACTAAAGACACTTTATGAATGTGGAGATTGTGGACACTTGAAGTCCCATGTTTTAGAGTGTCAGAGCAAATCAGGACTGGACTTGGAGAAGACCATGGCTTCTTTCTAGCCTATTTCACACACTTTTTGTAAACAGAAGACAGTGTAGGAGTGCTGAGGATGATGTACATGCAGGTCTCATCCAAACATCCTGTTGGCATGTGGCTGGGCACACACCCAACCCTATGATCTGGAAATAGCTGGCATCCTACATTCACTGACTGCCAGCATTCAGCCCTTCTGTTGTCTAAACCTGTCCAGATTATCTCTATCTCACATGGTGCTTAAAATGCCAATGGCATCAGGAGTGAGGTTATGCTGGTGCTAATTCTAGTGAGTCGCTTTGGAACTGTCGCCAATATGAAACTGATAATGAATAGAAAAATAAAACCTAATAAAAAAATACAGGGAACCTAATAAAGCTAGGTGAACAAGAAGCATGACAACATATAAAACTCAATTTTGACACAGGCATAATACTACCCATCAGAAGGAACAATGTAAACCACTTATATGTAGTGCCTAGTTCTAGTAACTGTAACTACTCACAGAAAAATAAATACAATTCTAATGTAATTTAAAAAAAAAAAAAAAATTGGTCTCAATACCAAGAAGGACATAGAAGCAAACAAGCCTATAAGTCCTCAGATAATGGTTTAAGTCTCTATACTAAGAAACAAACTACATTTTTGATCATAAAATCATAGAACTGCAGAATGCCTTGGGTTGGAAAGGACCTCTAAAGGTCATCTAGTCCAAACCCCTTACAATAAGCAGGGACATCTTTAACTAGATCAGGTTGCTCAGAGCCCCATCAAGCCTGACTTTGAATGTCTCCAGGGATGGGGCCGCCACCACCTCCCTGGGCAACCTGTTTCACTGTTCCACCACCCTCACAGTAAAGAACTTCTTAATGTCCAATCTAAATCTACCCTTCTCTAATTTAAAACCGTTGCCCCTCGTCCTATTGCTACATGGACTTGTGAACAGTTTCTCTCCAGCTTTCTTGTAGGTCACTTTCAGGTAGTGAAAGGCTGCTACAAGGTCTCCCCAGAGCCTTCACTTCTCCAGGTTGAACAACCCCAACTCCCTCAGCCTGTCTTTTGTCTTCACAGGAGAGGTGCTCCAGCCCTCTGATCATTTTCATGGCCCTCCTCTGGACCCACACCATCAGGTCCATATCCTTCTTGTGTTGAGGGCTCCAGAGCTGGACACAGTACTCCAGGTGAGGTCTCACCAGAGCACAGTGGCAGAATCACCTCTCTTGATCTCCTGGACACGCTTCTTTTAATGTAGCCATTCTGCAAACGCGTTTGCCAATATAGGCTGCAAGTGCACATTATTGACTCATGTCCAGCTTTTTGTCCACCAAAACTCCCAAGTCCTTTTTCACAGGGCTGCTCTCTATCACATCATCCCCCAGCCTGTATTGTTAATGAAGATGTCCTGACACAGGTGCAGGACATTGCACTTGTCCTTGTTGAACCTCAGGAGTTTCACCTGGGCCCACCTCTCCAGCATGTCCAGATCCCTCTGGATGACATCCCATCCTTCTGGCATATCAACTGCACCATTCAGCTTAGTGTCATCTGCAAACTTCTTGAGGGTGCACTCAATCCCACTGTCTATATCATTGATGAAGATATTAAACAGCACCAGTCCAAGCACAGACCCCTGAGGGACACCACTTGTCACTGATCTCCATCTGGACACTGAGCCATTGACCACTACCTTCTGGAATAGCTTATCTTGCAGACAGACAAAAGAAATACAAACCGTGCAAAAGCAGATAGCATGGAAAATAGATATGCAGAAAATGACACATTAGAGGATGTCTGAACCAATTTGTTTTTTGCATGCACAGGGAAAAATAATAGTCAGTTCCTTAGTCTGTGCTAGTGGTGGAGTAGATGGCAACTTCACCAATCACACGATTACAAAAATAAACTCTGACTGTACAATAAAGAACACTAGTGGAATAAAAATATTAAGTCAGGACCATTAGTAAAATTTTAAAATTTAAAAATTTTTGTCTTTTATCATTTACCAACAGAGACTCTGTTGGCTCTATATGAAATTGCTTTGTCAATAATAAATCACATGGTGCTGCTAATATTTGAATATAAATGTTCTGGGTTGCTATGTACTCTATGGTAGTACAGAGTGAAAAGTATAAAATTTCTTTGATATGCCATATTAATTGTCTTAATAAGTCCCTACCTACAGGGAGTAAGTGGATTATTGATTGGCTCCTTCCAAGTTTATGAGAAGTATTTGCAGGACCTACAATGTGGAGTTCAGCAAAAGCACTAGGATTACAATACAGGATGTGTATATATGGCTGCACATCATCTTGAATTAGACTACCTTCCTGGCATTTGAAGTTAATTCAGGCGATCTTTGCTTCTTTCACAAATATCTGTTAAAAGTATCCTTACCGATGTGGTGGTTGAAAAGATAATCTCTTTCAGTGTCTTAACTAGGATGGATGTAGTAGGATCAAGAACTCACACAGAACACATGCTATAAAAAGCACACACATTCAAAACACTTTGTTTGAATCTCAGATAAAGCCAATAGTCCCAGGTGTATTTACCTCACTCTGGTAGCATCTGATCTCAGGTCACTTCCCAAAAACTGGGGAGAAGCTATTTCTTAGCAGGAAGGCTCCTGCCAGCAGGGTATTGATCAAACCTCCAGTTAAGCCTCTGCCATGCTGGGGGAACCATTTTATGTAGTTCATGTATGTCATTGCAGTTGTCACTGAGATAATAGAAAGAATGCAATAAGAAGCTATCTCAATCTTCTTTCAAGACCTATATCTGATTCAGACAGACATTGATTCCATCATGCATCAAAAGTGGTGACAAAACTGCCTGCCATGCCACCATCCATAGACTTCTATCAGCTTGTTTCTTCTGTAAGATGACTGAATAACTTTAGGGTAGAATACAAGTCCTGCAACTCAGGAGCCAAAAAACTCTTGAGGAGATTGTTGCCAGATGCAACACTGAAAAAAACTGCCATCATTTTGTATCTACTGCAGATCTTTATTAAGATTCTTTCAAGGATTTACTTTCTCTTAAGAAATAAAAAAATCACTGAGAATAAAGAAACCTCTTGCCTTGCAGTTTAATAAAAACTCTTCTATCAAACCTAAAGTAAAAACAACATTCACTTCTTAAAAGGCTTTCATGAAAACAAAGATGATGTTAGATGATGTGAGATAAAAGGTATATCTGGGTTGCTACCATACATAACTTTAGCTATTCCATCTAAGCACTGATTGAAATGTACTCAGCTTTTTGACTCCCATTTCATTTCCTCAGCAAAGCCTCTTAAGCTCTACTTTGCTCAAGAATAGGTGTTATGAGCTTAAATATGGTACAGATCTGGAGGACTGGCCCATTGCTAGATGGACAGAGCTTAAAACATACAGAACACAGTAGCGAGACCCATATTGAAAGGGGACTTTTAACTAAAAGCATTAATTTTAAAGAGATGGAACATCTGATTTTGACGGATCTACAAAAAAAGATGTGATATTTTCTTTTTTTCTTTGATGCATTACAGCTAAGCTTGAATGAACCTTCTCAATAGGTGCAGGGCAGTTAACATTACACTGACACATACACAAATAAGAAACTAATGTTTCCATTACTGTAGGAATAAATGGATCCAGTTTTAGAACATCCTAAGACCAGCTGTCTTGGTAAGTTAAAGCTTTAGTTTTCTTGAAATCAAAATAATTTTAATAAACTTCTTTTGAAGTTTTAATTTTCAAGAAAAGTTGCAGAGAATTTTTAAAGAAAATTTATACTGCAATAAATCTTGGAAGAAACAGGTGACAGATTTTAAAACATTCAAAAGAAGCACAGCTACTAGTTATTTAACTACCTTCTTACTTATTATTTTAACAGAAGTACCAATTTAATTTGTAAGATTTATTTTCTCAAAAGTAAACAGCCGTCCCTGTGCTACTCATTGCTGTCTGAAAGTCTGATTTTCAATTTGTCATTTGATAAGATGCAGTTGTACTTTTTCACTTTAACAATTTACAGCGTTTTGGAGGTTAAATCAAAGGCAGTATAGAATGTTCTGTTTCAGTTAAATATCAAGTAATACTATGTTCATTCAATTAGTATGATATTCGGCAGAGCCTTCTATTTGGATCTTCAGTATGCAGATGCAGATTCAAGGGGTCTTCATAAAGTCAGGTGAAACTGGGCAAACCACATAAAGGTGCTGATGGAATGGGAATGCTGCTGTATATTCCTCAGTGTGTCTGTCTTAAAAGTGTTAACTAGTTGCAGTATTGAATACATACAGGATCTTTTCCTTGGGAGAGAAAGTAAATAAGGTATATTGCAATTCTGAAATATTTTGTGACATAGAGCCTGTTCAGACACCTTAGACAATCGGATTCACACTGGGAATGCTTTCAATCAAAGAAACCAGTCACTCCAGTACATTTCTTGTTCCTCTCAAAAGCAATAAATGCATGTGTTTTTATATTAGTAAAGTTATACTACAGTAAATGATGTCTTTCAAAACTATTGGCTTTTAACTTAAAGGTTATGCTCACCAGTTTGCTTTGTATCTTTTATATGAATAGTTTTATGCAGTCAGCACAGGATAGCTTGAAATCCCAATAAACAAGGGTGGTGACCTTTCGTTACTTGTAAACATAAGGGAAACTCTATCAAATATTCAACAAATTCTCTTACAATAGCACCTGTGTTCTAAGCCCAAGAGGGAATTCGAAAGGAAGCAGATGGATGAGGTACTCATATCAAAATACAGTCCCAAGAAAGACATCAGTGCAGAAATGCCAACTGAGATTTTATTTACTGTTCACTCAGTGAGATGCACAGAGAATAGGAAATTGAAAATACAGATGTGATGGGAATTATACATGAAAGCACCCAATAAAATGCTATCTGCGATGTACTCAATTCCACTTCTGTATAAGCTTATAATATACTGACGTATCAGCAACCTCAGCTTAAAGTACTCTCCCTATCAAGGATAGCTTATACATTGGTATCATCATCAGAACTCGCTTTGAAAATGTCTCCTTTCAAACAAAACAAGGTAGAATTGATATAGCTACATCTGCAACAAATAGCATTTCCATTCTCTTTTGGCGTCCTGTCATTCTAAACCTTTCTAAACTGAGGGAAGTAAGAAACTTTATGTTCCTTTTGAAGTTCCTGAATTTCATTGGGGACCTTCTGAAATAAAATGGTTATTGTTGCTTTTGGGTAGAATATATGCAGCCCTTTATCAAGACCAGAATTAAGAAAAAGCAATCTTTTAAAATACATTGTTTACCAGAAAAACTCTTCTGCCTTTGCACTTCAAGTCTTGCTTTAGATAGCTCTTATATAGTAGATATCTCAGGACTTTTTCACAGACAATTGCAGAACACTGTGAATTCAGCAGCCACTGGCAATACTGACAGCCTCATCAAATCAGTTATCAAACAGTTTGGGCATGCAAATATTAACATTCAAGTTTTGTCGTCAGACTTTAACTACGTAAAAGAGATATACTTTGTGCTAAGAAAAAAATTCAAAAACTTCCTATCTAATAATTATACTTCAGTCCATATATGCTAATCAATGTCTTCAAAGAACAAGGGCAGATAAAAAAGGTTTTATAAGAAACTCCATTCAAGAAAAAAAAAGAAGTTTCCAAGCATAAATTTCAAAACATTAGAATGGCAACTCCAATGTTTTAATTTTTGTATATCAATTAGAAAAATGATTTCATTTTCCTCTGAAGCACCATGGTCAAATTCACTTTTAGAACTTTAGATTCTAGAGACTACATGTGTTCCTGGACTAACTCCAGTCATTATCATTAATTTTTTACATGTGTAATTTTTGCTTTTGAATTTCCTTAGTTACTCCTTAGAAAATATTTTGATGAACTAGGATGCTTCTCCTCTCTGGACATAAATGAAAGGTTGAAGCCTTGTGGGAAAAAGTCATAATAATTTATATAGTGCATACAAATAAATACTTTCTTAGAAGAGGACCAAGAAGAGCATGTAATGTTCTATCTATTTTCTTCATTTAATGTGATGAAAAGCCTCTCTAATTTGGTAATTTTTAATTAACAGCTCATTCCTGAAGGTATTTTCTACTTTGAGTACCCTCACTAAAGACAGTGGAAATACCTCAGATATTTTTGACACTTGTCCGATAGATTAATACTTCTGGAAAACCAAACCAAAACAACAAATAAAAGTGCTTTCTCATAACAACTGATTTTTTTCTGATAAATCTTGCTCATAATACTTCATTAACATTACCATAGCATAAGGTGAAGTGCATTTATAATATTTGGGCCTGATAAACAGTCTTCTGTAGTTTTGTAATGTGTACCTGATCTTTCAATTATTAGGAGAGATGCACTCAAGGCAGAAGACTGAGAAAATTAAAGTCAGCACAGCACTTGAGCTGTTTCACTTAAAGTGTGTATTTTACATTTCCTGCTTTTCTTTGTACTCAAACCACAAACCATTACAAAATAAATAAATAAATAAATAATTGCACAGAAGCATTGGATTTCCTGCTGAAGAGCAAACTTAAAGGTAATGTCATTGCAGCTGCAGTACAGATGTTTTATCTTACATTATTTTACTGAATACTAAACAGATACTCAAAGTGTTTGAAAGCATGGTAAACAAACAACTGAGTCTAAAAGCCCTCTGCATTTATCAAATAGACACATTCAGAATATCTGGATGCTTACCAGCTTTTAAAAGATGAAAACCAATAAACCTATACTCAGGAAAACACTGAAAATAATGATTTTGAAATTACACGTAATTGAATATTTACATTCTTACTGTGATTAATAAAAAAAGCAAGAATCTGGGGAAACCACTGGGGGAGAAAAGCAGAAAGAACACAATCACGTGTGTACTAGTGAAAGGATTTTCTAGACGGTGCAGAATAAAATGAAACAGGGATCCTACCTTCAAAAACATGCAGGACTTGTATTTACTAGTAAGTCAGAAAGAAAAGAACTTACACTGAAATTCACACTAGAATGAATAGATTTACCTTTTGTGAATAGTAAGGATGAGCTGGGACTGTGGTATCTCCTTCCTCCAGTTAGCATGAATGCTTCCAAAATAGAAGTGGGAAGTTTGCAATTTAAGTGGCCTAACATTTGGAGAAGTTTGGCATTGAGTCAGGCTTACTCAGTTACAAACATTTAACATGGTATTATACTGTGACACAAAGGCAGCACATGGAGGCATCCACAGGTGCAATGGGATGCCACATGTTCTTTTGACTCTCACGATCTTTTAAGTACAATGACATAAATTTATGATTGTTCACTTGCAACAGAAACCACAGTCCACTCGGACCACTGTGGCTGTCAAAAAGAATGGACTATAGAACCAAAAGTTACTAAAAATTTCTTGTTCAAACTCAGCACATATGACATGATAGAAACTCAGCAACAAAGTATGTACAAACATGTGGTTCTATGCTTCTGTCATACCAGCTTCTAAAACATCATACATCGAAGCTCAGATGTGACCTTTAGTTAGCTATCTTGAAATGCTTTTCAACATTTCAGATTTAACTCTTTCTTCAACTTTACTTTTTACTGTTCAGAAGCAATCAAATCACATAGTATTTGGGAAAGCAGCACCACAGAGAAAGACCTTGGAGTCCTATTGGATAGCAAGTTATTCTTGGGACAGCAATGTGCCCTTGCAGCCAGAAAGGCCAATGGCATCCTAGGATGCATTAAGAAAACTGTCCAGCAGATGTAGAGAGGTTCTCCTCCGCCTCTACTCTGCCCTTGTGAGACCACACCTGGAATACTGTGTCCAGTGTGGGCTCCCCAATTTAAGAGAGATAGGGATCTACTGGAAAAAGTCCAATGGAGAGCTACAAGGATGATTAAGGGACTTGAGCATCTCCCCTGTGAATAAAGACTGAGGGAACTGGGGCTGTTTAGTCTTGAGAAGAGAAGACTGAGCAGGGACCTTATTAATGTCTACAAGTATCTGAAGGGTGGGTGTCAAATGGAAGGAGACAATCTCTTTTCAGTAGTGCCCAGCAATAAGACAAGGAACAATGGGTATAAACGTGAGCATAGAAGGTTCCACCTCAACAGGAGGAGGAACTTCTTTACAGTAAGGGTGATGGAGCACTGGAACAGAGGTTGTGGAATCAGCTCCTCTAGAGACTTTCAAAACCTGTCTGGATGCATTTCTGTGCGACATGCTGTAGGTGTTCCAGCTTGGCAGGGGGGTTGGATTTGATCTCTAGAGGTCCCTTCCAACCCCTAACATTCTATGATTCTATAATTCTACTTTACCAAATGAAAATTATTTCTCTTCAAGGAAAAATAATCTCTCTCTTAATAAATTAGTGGATCATTAGTTATGGCTGTAAATAGTTTTGTTTTTCCTTAATGCTACCTTGGTATAATTTCTACAATTACTATATTCTTCAATTACTATCTTCTCATTACTGTTTTTTTTAACAATCTTCTCATGTATCTTTTCTTCTTTTGCCAGAGAAATTATGCATCTTATGCACACAGATTATCTTAAAGTATTTAAATTCTTTCAGATACTTAGGTGAAGAAGCTTTAATTTCTTTCGGGATTCTAACTCTCACAAGGGGTTAGAACTCCAGAATTGATTGAATGGGGATAATTTCTTCTCATTAATGACCATTCCGTTCTTGAACAGTGCTGGAATTTTGTTGGTGCTTTGATAGAAGACAGATTGTTTATTGCTGCTCCTCGTTCTTAAAAGTTTTGCACAACAGCCTTTCACTTGCAACCAGTGTTTGAGGCAGGAGATTATCATCACAACAGTGTCCATATTATGTAAACAACTGTTAGAAAACTCACAGTGACTCTGCTGTCTTCTTAAAAATACAACTTTGAGGGCACAGAGCAGGGCAGAAGATTTTTCTATGTGAATAAATTTACAAGCAAAAGAAAAATGTAAAATGTGTCAGATAAACTTGTAAACAATTTTGTGTTCTGAAAAATATTTATCTTGAGCCATATTGATAAAGTACAGAAGAATCTTGGGACAAGGAGCCAGCCTAAGAAGAAATTAAAAGCTTTGAGTAAAAGAGACCGTGCAGACACTTTGTCCCAGGGGCAGATTAGGAATCAAACACAGAAAGGAAAACTCTTTAATGCCTCTCACACACAGAATCATGGCAGATTTAACCTACTTCAACCCTATCCCATTCCCTCTCTGTTCTACCACAGTTATACTCATGGTTGCCCTGAACAAGGCTAAACCAGGTTCACACACATTCTACACATCTGCGCAAGAAGATTACCTGATATCAGTGGGACTCCTGAATGACTGCAGCCTATGAATGAATCCTGTACAGCAAAGTTAAAAGGCCCTAATCAACACTGACCTTCCTGTATGGACAGAGAAGAACCCAGGGTAATGGGTGATATTGCAGAGGCCTTTCTGTCTGAGACATCTTTCCAAAAGCACTGCTCTGGCAAATCTCAGGTCTGTTCATACGTATTCCATCTGATAATAACACATGAAGCCCTTTTACTCCTATTCCATTCATACTGCATAAATAATTAGGAAATATGCTGAAGGAAATAATTGTGTAATAAAAAGAGAAAGAATATCTTCAGTTGTTCTGTTTCAAATTCCTAAATTATTTCAGGACCTTTACATTCTATTTGCATATTTCACTTTAAAATTTCTGTTCAAAAATATATATTTCTTCAACGTGGAGCATCCTTATATACTGTTAATAACTAGGGACAGGGAAAAAATGAGCTTCACAGCATGACATAATAACTAAAATTACTCACCTCAGATACCTGAATTGCACAGTCTTTCTAAAATAGAGAGGAAAACACTAGACATTCTTCCTGGATTTTTACAAATGCAGTAAGGCTCAATGAAAAGAAATTGTCATTTTCATGGAAAAAAAAAAAAAAACAATACATATAAAAACAAATAAAGCCATGCAAACATTGGCACGGCTTTAATGGCTAATCAAGAAAGTGTCACAGAAAAACCTGGAACTTGAATCTATGGGAGTTTATTGCAAAATGTGGTTTTTGTGGAAAATGTGGTAGAGGATAATATCTTCATAAATTAAACTAAGAAGTAACAAAATATAAGAAACAGCACTTTTTGCGATTTCAACAGAGTCCTAGCATGAGTAGAAAGTCTTAAGCAGTGTTTTCACTCTTTACTACAACACTGAAATTTGTTTGTTTACTCCTGTGTAACTGTCAGGCATGTAGTTTTCTACTTGCTGTGATATTTTTATTTGTTCTTCCTAGTTTAAAAAATTTACAAGAATACAATTTACATATAAGCAAATTGAGAATTCTACCATGACTTGAGATTAGTCTTAGCATTAACACTACTCAGAAGCCCTACAAAATGGTTGAATTGAGTAAATGTCCCTTCACATATTCAAAACAGTTGAATTTCTTTACCTTTTATTTACAAAAAGAAATCTTGAAACAGACTTTCATTCATCATCTCATTGGAGAAGTTGATATTTAAAGACAGAAAGAAGCTACAAAAGTTATTGCATTACTGTATATTTAATTCTCTTCATCATTTCACTTTTTTAAATAGTTATGGAGATCTTAAGCAAAGATCATAAAATAATTCAGTTAGGATACTTGAAAGGTCATTTCTCTTCCCTAAAGATTCAAGAAAATATAAAGAAACACAGTAAGTAGGTTTCACCATTTCTATTTTGAGGTTTCATTGCACTAGACCTGGATTGAAAGCACCCACACTGAGCAATCATTTCCTTCCTATGCAAAACGCAAGTGCAACCTGCAAGTTACCCCTGAGGTGTTAAAATTCCAACATGCACATAAAATTGTGTCACTTTAAACTACTATTCAATTATTTTCCTCCCTATTTAGATGAATAAATCTCTTACCAGCTCTAACAGAATAAAAAAAATAATAAAAAAAAGATTTCCAGTAAATTATTCTATAATTGTCCCAAAATTTCATGTCTGTCCATGTTTTTGAGGCAACTGTACTACAAGAGAAATATATAATCAAAGACCAGTTGGAGCAGAGAGACTCCATTGTTTACTGTGACTGAAAGATAATTCCAGGAACTTATATCATCCACTTTGAAGCACTGGGTCAAGGCTACATCAGTGACATTAACACCTTGAATAAAACCTCAGACTCTGAAGCCTTTTAGAATATCAGTGTTGAATGCATTTGCAATTGCCATTGTTTCTCATAAAAAGCATTAGTAAATGGAAGACCTAGTTCTTCTGAAACAACTTGTATTGAACTCTACATCCACACACTTTTAAAGCCTGTCATGTTTACAGATATTGTTAGGGGAGAAAAGGCAGGAAATTTCAATGCTCGGGTGTGATTTATTTTATTTGATTATGAAAGAAGAAAAAGTATAGGATAAACATGAAGTCTAGCATTGGCCATGATATAGGACTAAGTTATCAATCAGAATATTCTGTTCCCTTTCAATTTTGATCACTAATTAAAATTCAAGATCATTATATTTCTTGTGATTCTTTCTAAGACATAGTTTTCTGCTCAAATATAGGATTGGATTTCCTAAAATGTAAGTAGTCATAAGAGAAAATCTATATGAGGTCACAGAATCTCCAAGTTTTAAAGTAAAATGAGGGTAAGAAAGTTTTCCTGTTACAAAAACACAACTGTGACCCTACATGCTTGTTTGGAAAGTCACAGTAAAGAAGATAATGTCCTGTGAGTATTTATAATAAATTAATAAATATATATATTTTTTCTTTCCAGTTGAGGTTACTTTATGAATGTGTACATAAGAAGCCTAGCACTCCCTGGAATTTTAGAAACTAGAAATTGTGCTGTTTCCACAACTGGCAAAAGTAATTTAAAGACCTCCACTTAAAATGTTAGTGTAAATGTCTGTACTCTCCAACCACTGTGATAGCTCTGGCAAACATTTCCTTTTGTAGTTTAAAAAAAGAAACCACTGAGAGAAAGTTTTGGCTTTATTTTTATACACAAAGAATAAAAGTCAACCCAACAAGATGTAAGAAAGAAAAGCCTCTTATTATCTTGAACTAATTTTACATTTCTTTTTTTTATATGTTTACAGTATTTTTACCTTTTTGGCTGACAAGAAAAGATCATTGTATTATACCTAGACTGATGTATATTTCTAAATCCTCCCTGAAAACACATTAAGAAGAGAAAGAAAAAGTTTTGTTCTTAACTTTAGTAGTAAACACACAAAAATAAGCCCATATATTTCTAGTGAATTTTGTAAATGCCTGTCAATAGGCCTTTTTAAACACATCTATTGCTTCAAACAATCATGTTTTCTAGCTTAGGAGGAGAGGAGCTCAGTGCATGTTCTTTCATAACATACCTTACACATCTTTTCTTTGCCTCTTGTGTTATCTCTGCTTATTGAACAATAGTATGAATGATGCAGTGAGGGAGATATGGTATATAAAGGAAACCTTATATACCATAAATATATAAC
The DNA here is from genome assembly GCA_025345505.1 of Todiramphus chloris collaris. Taxonomy (NCBI): domain Eukaryota; kingdom Metazoa; phylum Chordata; class Aves; order Coraciiformes; family Alcedinidae; genus Todiramphus; species Todiramphus chloris. The sequence continues at coordinate 28,834,018 of JANVCC010000010.1, read as the reverse complement.
GTTGAACCCAGGGACACTCCACTTCTGCTATTGCAAGAACAAAACAAGCTTCTGATGCAGCCCAACATGATCATTATTCCAGTCACTGCAACAACTTACTCTCTTTGGCTAGTAGGTTAATTCATTTGTTCAGATATTATCAACTAACTTTATGTCATCCTCCATTATTTATCTTTCCTTCCTGTATTCACCTATTCTGTCTTCTTGCCTGTGCCTTCCTTTTCTGGTGCCCAGTAGTACCCAAGACTCTTCTATGTTATCTACTTTCCTCCTTATGACATCTTCTGCTTACATTTCTTTTTTCTGTCTTTGAATTACCACTTCAAAAATGTACCCACATAGTACAAACAAAGGACCTGAAAACAGGATAAAAGCTATAGTTTTGTAGGCAGAGTGTAAAAAAAAAAAAAAAAAAAATTATAAAAGTTGAGATAGCCAAACAATGTAATTGCAAGGCAGTGTTGTTGCATGTTACACTTTCCTATCCATCCTGCATGAACTTACAGTCACAAGTAAAACCAGACTGTCAGTTGTCCCTTTTTTTGTCTGAGAAGTGACCAATGACTATACCTAGTACTGTATATATGCAAACAATTAAAAAGAATTTCTGCCTTGAAGATTATACAGTGAGAAATAGAAAATAAATGAAAGCAAGATGAAGGGGAAGAGAAGACAAAACAAATATTAAATAAATACCCAGGGAAAATATGAGATACATTTTAGTGGCAGCTGAATAGTACTGATAGTACTTTGAAACAAGAATGAATGAGGGACTAAATAAGACCAAGCTGGAAGTCTGCACTGGAAAGAGAGAGGAGGAAGTGAATTTTTCAGGAAGACACCAATGATATTCTCAGTGTTTAATGAGTAAGGACTATGAAGTTTAAAGAGGATTTTCTACAATAACATAACTCCCAGCTGGGCCAGTTTTCTAAATTCATGAAGAACATTCCTGTCAGTTTGACTGTGTTGGTCTTGATGAAAGCTTTTTTCATCAAAGCATCCCCTACTTTACTGCTCCCCCACCCCCCAAACCATGACCACTAAAAAAAGACTATGAATATTTCAAAGAACTAAATGGCATGGATGGATTAATATTTTAATTCAAGTTATGCTTGCCTTTTATCGAGATGTGACTTTGAACATAATAAATTCTGTTTAAAGAACCAAAGGCTTTCGCATTCTATATTTTGCATCCTTTTTAATTATTTATTTAAAGTTCTTTCTAAACACTGGAATGTGTATGAACATAGCCAATGGCATGCCAAAAGCAGAAAACAAAACTAAGATTGTATCCAGCCTACTGCTCTGATAATTTTTCAATCTCAAACAAGGAAGAAAGCTGTTTTCCATTGCCTACTGTAAACATTTCTGCCATAACTTTCTTTACTTCTATTGACAGATCCATAAAAAGAGCACTGTACAGTATTTACTAGGAAAAATGTGAAGAAACATTTTTGGAGGCTGGCTGCAGGCAACAGCTGAATTATGGCAGTCTGAAAACTGAATGATACTGGAAGTGTTCATAAGACTAGAATTCTACAGGACTGAGTGATTCACTCACCTCCTTCTGTGACATGATCACATTTATTTCAAGGGTTTCATTGATAATAAAGTGCAAGCATATCATCATATAAAAATTAAATTCAAAACATTGTCAACCAACAAAGACTTTGTTAAAATCTCCTAAATATAACAAAAGCAAAATTAAACTATAAGGGCATGAATTTTGCATTTCTGTCATGGAAAGTTAGTATTTCTTATTATAAGCTTCAGAGAATTTCTCAGTACTATTTTCAGTTAGTAGCTCTTTCAGTTTTTTGGAGGTTCATTTCTTTAGTTTATGTTGCATTCAGTTCATTCAATTAATTCATTGCTAACCTGGACTGCATTAGACAAAGTGTTGCCAACAGGTCAAGGGAGAGGATCCTTTCCTTCTACTCAGCACTGGTGAGACATGTCTGGAGTGCTGGGCCCAGTGCTGGGCTCCTCAGTACAAGAGTTAACATGGACATACTGAAGAGAATCCAATGAAGGGTCACAAGTATGATTAAGGGACTGGAGCATCTCTACTGTGAGGAAAGGCTGAGAGAGATAGAACTGGTTTTCCGGGAGAAAGATCATGGGGAACCCCATCAATGTATATAATACCTGAAAGGGGGGTCCAAAGAGGACAGAACCTGGCTCTTTTCAGTGCTGCTCAGAGACAGGACCAGAAGCAATGGGAACAAACTGAAACACAGAAGGTTCTTGCTGAATATCAAGAGACAGTTTTTCACTCTGATGGTGACTGAGCACTAGCACAGGTTGCCCAGGAGATTGTGGAATCTCTGTCCTCAGAGATATTCAAAAGCCATCCTGGGAAACTGGCTGTAGGTGACCTTACTTGTTGGACCAGATGACCTCCAGAGGTTCCTTCCAACCTCAACCATTCTGTTATTATGGGAATACTTCCTTTACCAGTGGTACCAACCTAATCCCACTTATCCAAAAATCACTTGGCATCTCCTATACTCTCCCACCTGTGTGTCCCTATCCAGATCTACATGGCTACATATACTCATATCAACTGCCCTCTTATAAGGCAATGTCCATAAAGTAATATCTGCAGAAAACTGAAGGTTATCATTCAGTAGTTAATAAAGATTAATCCTCAAGCACGCAAAGACTTTATCTTTTGTTTCTTCAAGAAAAAAATATTAATTCCTCTCCTTCACCTTTTATTTTTCTTCTACTATCAATATGTGAGGCCCTCGAGGTACAGAGTATGTGCCTTGAGGGTACATCTGTATTTGATTTGAGCAACAGTTAGTATTTTGGTAATCTCCCATATTTAGATGCTACTGTGTCAAAGAGTTTACAATGAGGAAAATTTCAGAATACAGTAGAGAAAAGCTATTAGGAGTCATGTTGCTTTGCTGTTTGGGGTTTTTTTTTTTTTTTTTTTAAATCACATTATGCCTGCAATATGAAATACATACTCTCACATACTAATAACAGCTGAGCTGGAAGTGAGGCCTTGCAGGTTATAACTTGGAAAGCAGAGCAAAGCAAAATAGTTCAGCTAACAATAAAATCTGTCCCAAACTCTTGGCCTATCTTTGAAGGTGAAACAATAATAATTTTATATAAAAACAGCAACATTCTTGCGGTATTCAGTATTGGTATTGATGCAGAATATTTTAGGCTATGGCAAATACTGCATCTCTGTCATCCAGTCACTGATAGTCCAATGATTTTCCCTTTGAAGACCACAGAATCACAGAATGGATGAGGTTGAAAGGGACCTCTGGAAGTTACCTGGTCCAACCCCTTTGCTCAAGCAGGGCCACGCAGGGTCAGCTGTGCAGGACTGTGTCCAGATGGTTTTTCAATGTGTCCAGGGATGAAGACCAAACAACCTCCCTGGGCAACCTCTTCCTTCAGAAGCACACCAACAAACCTAGTAAAGTTCTAGATTTAGTTTCTTCTCTTCCATGTTATATACTTTCCCCCTTCCACTAAGTTGAAACATCGTATAAAAACTGGATATTTTTCTGTCTTTCAACCCAAATTCTTACTTCAGGTAGGGGTAATGATGAGATAAATATGACATGGCACAGACCTCAATAGGGCTGTAGAGATGCGTCAGCGAAGAACCACAGAACTGTCACAGTTGAAAAAGACCTCTAAGATCACTGCATCCAACCATCAACACCCAAAAAACCCCCAAATATACCTCACCATCACACTGAAACACGTCCTGAAGTGCCTCATCTACGTGTTTTTTCAATATCTCTAGAGATGGTGATTCCACCACCTCCCAGGGCAGCCTGTTCCAGCACCTGACCACTCTTTCAGTAAAGAAATTCTTCGTAATTCTTCCTATCTAACCTAAACCTCCCCTGGGACTCTTCAGGCAATTTCCTCTAGTCCTGTCATTATATACTTGAGAGAAGAGGCTGCACCCACCTCACTACAATGTCCTTCCAGGTAGTTATAGAGAGCAATAAGGTCTCCCCTCAGCTTCCTCTTCTCCAAACTAAACAATCCCAATTCCTTCAGCCTTTCCTCACAGGCCTTGTTCTCCAGACCTTTCACCAGTTTGGTTGATCTTATCTGAATTCATTCCAGCAACTCAATGTCTTTCTTGTGGTGAGGGGCTCAGAAATGAGCACAGTACTCGAGGCATGGCTTCACCTCACAGGGGCACAATCACTTCCCTTCTCCTGCTAGCCACAGTTTCTGATACAGGCCAGGATGCTGTTGGCCTTCTTGGCCACCTCAGCACACTGCTGGCTCATGTTCAGCTGCTTGTAGACGAGCACCCCCAGGTCCTTTTCCACCAGGCAGCTTTCCAGCCACTCTTCCCCAAGCCTGCAGCATTGCCTGGGGTTGTTGTGACCAAAATGCAGGACCTGAAGTTTCTGACTATACTTTTGAGACCAAATATTATACTATCACTATATTGCATTTCATCTCCTCCTCAACTCTTTTTAACTGTGAACTCTGGGCTAGAGATACTACTTTTGTAGGGGTTTTAATACATTTTCAAGCTGATTTGATACATAAACCCTCCTGTATTAAAGAATATATGGCACTGATTTCATTTGCAGCAATGAATAATAGGTATTCTTGCAGCAAAAAGTACTTTTAGAATTAAAAAAAGGAAAAAAATAAAACCAAACCTATTTCATCTTGCAATGGTAGATTTCCAAACAGTCATATATACCTGTACATGACCCTAATTAGTAATTGATTCATGAATCCTCTGTCTTTTCATACTAATTTGCATAGCAACAGAAACTCATAGATATTCTATGTTTTCTAATTGTGACTGTTCTGTTCCATAAAGTATAAAAAAGTCTGCATAAGATACTACTGTAGTTTGGCAATCTGAGACATTGAGTGTTAGAACTTGCTACATGGTACAAATTAGAGCAGTAAGGTGGGATGTAATTTGGTTATGTTTTTTTCACTCATGGTTTTGTTTTGCTCAGGCTTCACAAGTCATCAGACTCATAGATTTGCATACGTGGGCCCATGATGGACACAATTGCACATTGGCATGTACAGCAATATGCCCCAGTTATGCCAAACTATATGACAGAACAGGACTTATGGCATTTGAGGCTGTCAGGGAATATATTACCACAAGGCATATTCCCCATATTCAGTACATCATTGTTGCCTTCTTTCTACTCTGGTGTAGTCCTCTCTCAAAAACTACAGATAGGTTCTACAGTGGGAGAAAAAGTATGCGTATCATACCTCAGCTGGCTTTAGAAATCAGGAAGACCTTAGATTATTTTTTTCTGTTATTTCAAAGTAGAAGCAGTACTTTTTCCCATTAGATATTACTCAAGCTGATTGCAAAGTCCAGTGTTATCTTTCTAAATACAAAGTGCAATATAGCCATTAATATCTGCTATTTGTGTGGAATACCTTGCCACTGGACTGCTCACAGAGTACAGTGATGACTACCTCTTCTATTAGAGGTCTTAATCATAAATTGTTTTCTGAAGGTCAGACTGCAAAAAATATAGTTATGTTCTCATGGATCCCCATTCTGCTATAGTTCTTCCTGCACTAATCAGATATTTACTTTGCAACTGAACACTGAAAGGTCATTTAGAATTAGTACTGTACTTTGAAGTAGCTCCTCAACCACTTCAGCTTATGCAGAATTGGGCATGGTCTCAGGCAGTCACAGCCAGATTCCTGCAAGCCCTGTTATCACATCCAGACTCCTGCCAGCCCTCTTTTCTCCCCCATCAAGAGCCCAAAAAAAGATAAGCCTAAAAATCATGAAGAACTTGAAAAGACAAGGAAATTGTTAGATCTCCTTCGCAGAACAGGTTAGACAGGCATTCAAGGAGGTCTGGGTATACTTGGTCTTCTCTCCATCCAGACAGTAGCCTAGGTTATCACTGACCTTTCAAACAGCCCTGCATTTCTGTGCTTTTTAAAGAGAATTACATATTGGTTGGAAAGAAAAAAAAGGCATTTGTGAAAAACAGAATACTGTAAACGAACTAAAACAGTAACTTGAGCTCAAAGAAGTAATAGACTTTGACTCACAAATATAAATTCTATTTTGCAATATGTGATTTTATCTGTGGTATTTTTATAAAAGAACAAATTAATCTTGTGCAGTTTTTTTTTTTTTTGAAAAGAAAAAAAACCAATAAAGCAAACAAGTATTTGTGTAGCTTATTTGCAACAATAGCAAATGAACTGTTTTGCCTGGGAATTTCACTATGAAACCTCACAGCCAAAACTGAAACTCTACCATTATAGGACTATGTTAAAGCACTTGCTGTGAAATCCTCTGTAAATGATCCATACACAAGATATTACGAGTACTTGCACATCTATAATCCCAAAAGGATTGTAATTCGGGACATATGGAGAAACCAGTTATGCTGTATGTGCTAAATAGTCTTTTCACCGTTTTCCAAACCAGTCTTTATGCACATTGTCCTATATCTTTGAATCAATTGAATAGGGACTTGCTGGAGAAAACATTTCCACAATTAATTTCTTGTTTGTTTCGGTATAATAGCATGTCATGAAACACTTACTGAACATAATTAGCTCCTTTACACTACTAATCCAAACCTTTTTGGATGAAAATACTGGCTTGCCAGATGGTGAGAAACAGCATGATATCACACCAACTGGGAAATCTGAGTTCAGGTTCACAGGCCACGGAACAGTGATGGCTGTATACGATGGAAAGGATACAGAAAGCCCCCAGGGGCAGGGAGTGAAGAGTGCCAGTTAGATGGCTTTTGCTATACAAGACACACAGTTCTTGTCTCTCTCACAGTAAAGAGTAATAACAACATGAAGAATGCAGTCGGGTAGGAGACAAAATCTAAGGCATCCAGTAAAAGAAGATGGTCACTGTACACAGCTCACAGAGACTGCTTATTCTTGTATTTTTCCTTTTCCCCACTCTTGCTTCCCTCCCTTCACTTGTTGCCTGTCCTCTGCCCAGTCTGCCTTTCTGGTTCTACCATGAACAAACAAAAGAAGAACCCAGACATGAAGAAGTGTTCACCTCAATGTACGCAAACCAAAACAAAACTCTGAAAAGTCACAAAAAACTTCTGCTGGAGTAAACTGGCAGAGATCAACAGAAGAGAATATATTGCACTGCATATTTTTTCATTTACAATTTTATGAAAATCTTTTTAAACAAAGAAAAAACTTTATGTGAGCCATCTTGCTGTCATGCAGCCTCATAGCTGAGGTTCTGTGCGGTGTTTAAGGGACGACCACTTTAACTGAGGCAGGTGGGGGGAACAAAACTATAACTGATAATCATTATGTTTGTCCAAACTAAAACTCCTGGCCAAAGCCAGACACTAAGCTTACGATTTCTTAACTGAATTCTGCAACCAGAAATTAGAAAAGCTGAATCAGAGGGGCTGAGTGAGATTGAAACTTCCTCTGAAAATCTTTCTACCAATATTTTCTTATTCTGTAAGTTGCATGTTAGTTTTTAAGGCAGGTAGGAATAAAGCTGCTTCTTTAAGAAAGGTGAGGGAACAGACAGACTGGTTGCTTCCAAAAGGTCAGGTGATCTGGAATGCAGCATCATGGGTGGGGGGTGCTAGTGAGGGTGCTCTGGGCCAGCAAGTGCACTCAGGGAACTGGCAGACCCAGAAACATAAAAGCCATCATAAGACTTAAATATGCTGCCTCATTTAAACATAACTTCAATCACAGATGGAAACCAGCAAACATATTGTTTCAAGTCATTGCGAGTCCTTTCAAGACAACTAGAAAAAGAGAGCTCAAAGGGCTTCTTTCATCAATATAATCTAAAAAACCAAGAGACTAGAGACTGTGTTAGAAAAACACATAGTGCAATGAGCTGCCAAAATTCTGAACAGAAAGTCAGTGTGGCTCCTGGCCCAGGGCTAATTCTGGTGTTCCCTACAAGCTGATGAAGGTCTACACTGTAGTCCACACAGGTGCACATTTGCATCCTTGTCTATGGTTCCACTGCCCACCACTATATATAACAGTGGGGCACCTGTCATAAGCCTGGAGCAAATCATGGCTTATTATGTCTATCTGTGAAGTCCTTATTATACTTGTGGTGCTATAATCATAAGAACAATAATAATAACAATAATAATAAAAATGTGGGTTTAGACAAGGACAATCTTAGTTTAATCTACCATAAACCACCAAAACTCTTGCCAGATTGTTACATTTTGCTAGTAGATAGCATTATTTCATGTGTTTTCCTCACAGTGACACCATTTAACTCACTTCCACATTTAATCCTCTATCTTTTCTTACTATTTTGTATTCTATCACTGAAAATGTTTTTTCTCCAGCAAAACCACGATGAAGAAGAATGTAAATTCTGCAGCAGAAGTAGCAGCAGCATGAAAATTAAAACATGGACAGTTTTATGAATTAAATATGAAACTGGCTAATGCAATCAGTTCTGTACTATGTACATTATTTATTTTATTAAATTAATTTGACTCTAGCTCAGTTTCCAGGGTGCTAAGGTTTTCATATCAAAGACACAGTAGGGCACTGTAAGAGAAATGGGAAAAAAGCTGATGGCTTTGGAGCTGAGCAGAGTGCATTTAGGTATATGGCAAAGGAGACTCCTTGTGAATTTGGGATACAAACATTTTGGAAATTTTGTCTGCTTTGATAATCAGGATGATAGCTTGCAGTGTTGACATTTAATCGGTGAGCGCTGGGCTGCAAAACTAACACCTCAGAGGAGAGGAGGAGCAATTGATACTTTCTCATGCCATGATTTCAGTCTTTCTGTGAACTAAGACATCATTGCAATGGTCACACAGCATTTCCATTTTGAAATCTTCTTTTGATATATTACCCCCAAAGGATACTGTAACAGATGGCTATTCAACAAATATACAGTCTTCAAACCCACATGCCTTTATCCCCAGATACACTTCAGAATCCAGTAAGGGAAAGTGCAAAAAATTTACTGTCAGTTCTACACTAGCAAGGGTTGTAAATTTTTTCCCCTAAATTAATACAAATCCGCATCAAATGATTTTTAAAAGCATTCTACTCAGTACACACTCACTGCTTTTTCAAGATTATCTTGAAGACAGTATTTTTGTTTTTTTCTGTGGAGAGTGGCTATTTCTAGAAAAGCTACTTATAAAATTAATCTGCTGTCTGTCTATCTATTCTCCTCCCCCAAACATAAACTTTTCAAAATATATTATATAGTCCCACTTCCTGTTAAATAATTGCTGGTAATACGTTGTTCACATTTCTTACAAGGACTAATAGGACTATCACAGCATTTCTCCTTCCAAACAGAGAAGTCAGCTTTTTAAAGCAATTTTCAAGGAATTCTAATCAGGATAAAAGGTTTCCCAGCAGGAAACAGACCGCACAGAAATATTTGAAAAAATGTCCGCTGTGGGGAACAGAAGCTAAAGAATAGATGGCTGAAAGTTAGTACATTTTTAATGTGTACTACATGTGCATGTACTTATTTCTAAAGAATAAGAATCATTTTTGGTCACCCGAGCCTGTAAAGTGTTTGAACACTCTTCAGAGGAATGCATCAATCATGTTTAGTTTTCTGGTATCCTGGATAGCTACGTATGGAGATTTGGATCAATATATCCCAATATATGATACAGAAGTGTATTTCTTTTATCATCAATTAAACAGAAAGTTTCTTGAAGAGGACAATAATTTTCTTTAGATTTTTACAGCACATAGTACAGCAATGACATAAATGTATGTTGCTCAATCTGACAGAATTAAAAGTGGGTGGATGAAGTGAAAGAACTAGCTGTGTGATGTTTGTAAAGAATAAGCAGCATCACACAAACTATTTCAGATTGTCTTGACAACAGGACTTGAAAGCTGTCTGAAAAATAGATATCTCCAGGATGGCAACATGTCCCAGTAGGGGTGGGTGCTAATGGAGCCAGGAGAGGCTTCTGCAGGATGGTCTTGTGGCTTCTGCTGCAGGGAACTTTAGTTAAATTCTTGTGGAAAACTGAGCACCTCTGCCTCGTACAAACACTGACTGCCATTCTATTTACATTTACAATCCTTCATTTGTAATAACATAATCTGTAATTGGTTGTTTGTATATCATTTATGTACTTTTACAATCATTCCTTAACAAACAGTAATAATTATTCAGCAAAAATAAATCATATCCCAGATTAGAACATTCCTCTAAAAATCTGCCAAGATTCTAACCAAGGAGGATCCCCTCATCTGACTACTGAGAATGTGAAAAATTATCAAACCTCAGATCAAAGGACATCTGATCTTTCAAAAGGTCTGCCCTTCAAAGAGAAAAGTGGAAGCTGTCAGCTGCAACTGGCAGGCACAGGCTGAAAAATAATCATCTGCACACAGTGGAGAAATGGAGAGCACTTTAAAATTACTGAGAAATCCTAAGCACCATTAGAGCAGGATTCATTACTGTCTCTGTATTTTGTCTGCTGTGGTGCTAATAGTAAAAACTGACAAATTGTTACTAATAAATCCTAGTTAGTTAAGAAGAAGCTGCTTCTGTGTCCCCACACTACTATAAATCCCATGCCAAATGACAGGGTTGAGCTCAAGGGACTGAAAGATAATTTTTACTCTGTGACTCAGCTGGGAGATCTGGGTACTTTCCAATCTACTATTTCAAGGCAAGCCTAAGATACACAAAAGCCCATTCTTATGGTCGTGGATGTATAGACCTCAAGGAAACTGCAATATTGAATGATTGGAAGACCAGGAGTACTGGGATGCCCCAAATTCCAGCTCCAACCTCAGGTCACACCACATCTAAAAGCCTAAAGAGTCATGATTAAAACTGGACTGTCAAACTACTTTGTGCTTTATTGATTATAAAATATTCCCAGGTGTGGTTGCTGCTTATAAAAGATAGCAGAGGCCTTGAGCAAAAGTTTGGTGATCCAAAATATATACTGGTATAAAGATTCATGCCTAATATTAGTTATTGTAAGTTTTATAAAGCACAGATGTGCAGAGTTTATAAAAGTGCCATCAACTTAATTTTTTTTTGCTATTTCATTCTTTTCTAGTTAAAAAAAAAAGAAGCTGCTTTTCTAAGGCTTATCATAAAATGATTTGGAGTCTGAACAGACAAGGCACAATTTTGCCAGTGTGAAAAGAGATCCCAAGGCAGAAAAGAAGGCATAGCAGTACAGAGGAAGGAATGACATCAAACACTGGAGCTGCATGACTGTGAAAAGCGGACAGCTAAAGCTCAGTAGCATGCAGCAAAAGCAGAGATGGCACAGAGAGTTTTGCACTGAAAGATGAGGAGGTCTGACTTGACAAAGTGAAAAAACACAGAAAAGTGGATATCAAGAGTATTTATTTCATATGATGTAGGCTCCAGGTTTTATTTTGTAATATTAGTTAAACCACAGCAGTGCTTTAACCAGACCCAGGGTAAGACATTTGTTCCTGATCTTCAACATCTGCAATTATAGAAAAGGTTGACCATGACTGAGGCTGCGAATAATAGTAAGTGGATGAGTTCAGTTAAGTTTTGCAAGAACAAATGGATAATTCAGAGTCCTACATAATCTAGAAAAATGGGTCAAATACAAGAAAATGTGAATCTAGCCTTAAAGGTGCACAATGTTTCCTCTGAAAAATAGAAATAAATACTTCCTGAGATTAACAAGGAAACTGGTAGTATAGAAAGTAATATAGAATTTGTTTCTCTTAGCAAATTATATTGAGTTTACCTGAAATGCAGCAATACCAATACAATTTTGCAATTTTCTGTGTACATAAATATCCACCTTTGCAGCACTTAGCAGGCAGGGATATTGCTTAGTTAGCTTTAGTATAAGAACCGATAGAAAATTGGATGCAGATGTAATCAGCTTGCCAGTGGAAAGGATGATAATGTAATAGAGACAGGGTTCCTCTCATCTGATGGGGGCTGTTTAATTTACATTAGTCATTGAGTGTCTTGTATTGTTCATGGCACTTCTGGAGGATGATTCAATGGGATGAATCACCTTCTAGAGATGTCACCAATGAAAAGGGGATCCTAGATGATGAGTTGAACTTAGTGCTCAGTCAATTTTAAACAGCCAAAGCAATGTAATGTACCCAAAGCAGAAGCCTGTGACACCTATAAATTATGAATTATTAAAAAAATTTTATAATTTATATCCTTTGCCTTGAATCCTAAAGTTATCCAACTAAAGTAGTGTAACCAGCAACAGTATGTAAGTCTTTTGTGAGTCTGTGAATACACAGCCAGCCAGACACAATGGTCATGCATTTCACATAAGTATGTGAGCAACATGACTACCAAAGGAGCAAACAGAGGACACAGGACATAGGAGATAGCCAAGTAATGCTAGACAGCACAAAAAAAAAAGAGCAAAGAAAGGCAAATAGGCATCCTGCATGAATTAAAAAAAAAGAAAAAAAAAGAAAAATGGCAAAATATAAAGTCAGACAAGCATGATGATATCTCCCTTTTGGGAGCAGGACAAATATTTCATGCAGGGAGGAAGAACAAAAATGATTAAAACTAGTGTTAATATTTACTTATAATGTTGTGCAATATCACCTGAATTAAAATCAAGATTGTAATTAGAATAGAACTATTTCAGTTGGAAGGGATCTATAACAATCATATAGTCCAACTATCTGACAAATTAAGTGCTGACCAAAAGTTAAAACATGTTGTTAAGGTCATTGTCCAAACGCCTCTTAAACACTGACAAGCCTGGGATATCAACCACCTCTCCAGGAAGCCTGTTCCAATGTTTGATCATCTTCTTGGTAAAGAAATGCTTCTGTGTCCACTCTAAACTTCCCCTTGTGTAGCTTTAAACCATTCCCATGTCTTATCATGGATACCAGTGAAGGCAGGAGATGGGATGTCTGGTGGAGTTTCACTAATCTTTGAACAAGCAACAACAATAAATGGGCAGTTGTATAGTAGGGACATACTGTGAAATTCATAACCTTGTAGATAGTGTTTATCTCCAGGAACAGGATAACAAGACATCTCGAGGCACCCGAGCATGCTAAACAGACAAGAACTGTTAAGAATAAGAATTTTAGGCTTTAGGTCACTAAAAGAACATGATGATGAAGAGAAGATGAAGTAAGTGTCCACCAGAGGTCATGGAAGACCACCGAGGGGAGAAAAGACCCTAACCCTAATTTTATTATGCATGCTCGGACTACCTAAATGAATCTCAGGAATCCATTTGCATAAGACTGCCCTTTCTAAGAAATATAATGAATATGTATGTTTAGCCTGCATACAAATTGTGTAGCCAGCTTGCATCGGTATGCACATTTGGAGGAGTGATCCCCTGTGCGTCCAGCACCACAAAATAAAGAATGCCTGCTTAATAACTTCAGTTACTGAGTTTTTCACTGCATCACCAGGGAGAAGAGATCATCACCTCCCTCTCTATTTCCCCTCCTCAGGAATCTGTAGACAGCAATAAGGTCACCCCTCAGCCTGCTATTCTTCATACTAGACAAGCCCAAAGTCCTTAGCCACTTCTCACAGAACATTCCTTCCAGCTCTTTCACCAGCTTTGTTGCCCTCCTCTGGATGCATTCAAGGATCTTCACATCCTTCTTAAACTGTGAGTCCCAGAACTGCACACAGTACTCAAGCCAAGGCTGAATAGAGAGGAATAATCACATATTTTGACCAGCTGGTTATTTTGTGTTTGATGCACCGTGGGATGCAGTTTGCACTCTTGGCTGCCGGGCACTCTGCTGGCTCATATTGAGCCTGCTGTCAACCAGCACTCTAGATCCTTTTCTGCAGGGCTGCTCGCCAGCCATGGCCTCCCCAAACTTATACTTGAGCCTGGCATTATCCTAGGTCCAGTATCTGTCACTTTGACTTGTTAAATTTTATCCCATTAATCATTGTCTAATGCTCTAATCTATCTAGATTCCTCTGCAAGTCAATATGTTTCCTCAAGAAAGCCAACAGCATTTCCCAGTTTGGTATCATCAGCAAACTTGCTACTGGTGCATTCAACTGCTGCATTCAGGTTGTTGATAAATATATTGAACAGAACTGTCCCCAGAACTGAACCCTGAGGAATACCTCTGACGACCATTCACCAGTCAGATGTAGCCCTAAAATAGCACAAAAACATCAAGCACAAGGAAGAAAGATGTAGAAGGAAGACAAACCCACCCATTAGCATGAAATGTGTTGTTAATGAATGAGTTTAGCAAAGTTTTGTTTTAAATTTTAAAACTGGTCCTGTGTTGATCTTAGAAATGCTCACATCACAGTGATCTCTAATTCCCTGAAAACTGTAGACATATATACCTACATTTGAATCTGGATCCATATTCAGTTGCAGCAGTAATGTGCTAGATGTATAGTGTGTTAGATGACTGACTAAAGTAAATGCTCAAGTTCTTAACATCAGAAGTTGCATACAGGCTTTCCTTACTGAAGGACTTGATATCTTTTAAATATCAATATATCACTATAAACATTCAAAACACTTTCAAAATCACAGTCTAAGATATCACACCTTCCTTATCTTGTAATTTTTATACAGTAGGAGTGGTAGCAGTCAGATTAGAAAAGTGTATAAATTTTCACTCTATGCCAAAGGTAACCACAGAACCATGGCACATTTTCATATGGATGGGATCCACTGAGGCTAACTCCTGACCTCACACAGGGCAACCTCAAAGTTAAATCATATATCCAGAGCGTTGTTCAATCACTTCTTAAACACCAACAGGCTTGGGGCCATGACCACCTTCTTTAGGAGAGTGTTCCAGTGCTTGTCCACCCTCTTATTGAAGTACTTTTTCCAAATACCCTATGTGAACTTCACCTAATGAAGCTTGAAGTCATTTCCTTATATGCTATCACTGAACAACAGAGACAGAGAGATCAGCATCTGCCTCTGTTCCTCATCATGAGGAAGATGTAGACAGCAATGAGGTCACCCTTCAGTCTCCTATTCTCTAAAGCTGAACATACCAAGTATTGTCAACTCCTCCTTGTAAGTCATGTCCTCTAGTCCTTTCAGCATCTTTGTTGCCCTCCTTTGGACACATTCTAATGTCTTTATATCCTTCTTACACTGTGGAGCCCAAAAATGCATGCAATACTCAAAGTGATGCTGTAACAATGCTGTGTAAATTAGTACTGATGTAAATAAGAAAATGTTAAAGTTGAAAAACACAATAAAAAATTATTCCTAAAGATTGTATGTCCCATAGACACTTTTCCCAATGCATGCTAATGAGTTTTTTTATCTGTGTAAGAGGAGGAACGTTTGGAAGCTTGCTAAAGAGAATGGAGAATATGCTTGTAAGGTATACTTCTTCTTTGAAACCTCATCTTACTAAATGGTGTAAGCAAATCTGGACAAAAATAGTTATTTGCAAACAGCTGCAAATTTAATTGAGTTTGTCCAAATTTCAAAAATATCTTGAGAGAGATTCACAGAATCATGGAAAGTTAAGGGTTGGAAGGGTCTTCGAAAGATCATCTACACCAACACCCCTGCCAGAGCAGGACTACCTAAAGCAGGCGGGATTTAAATGTCTCCAGAGAAGGAGACTCCACAACCCTTCTGGGCAGCCTTTTCCAGAGCTCCGTGATCCTCACAGTGAAAAAGTTTTTCCTTATGTTTCTGCGGAACCTCTTATGCTCCAACTTACACCTGTTGCCCCTTGTCCTATCATTGGACATAACAAACAAGAGTCTGGCTCCATCCTCCTGACACTTGCCCTTCACATATTTATAAACATTAATGAGGTCACCCATATTCACGCAGTCCTAAATAAAATGTCTTTTTAAACAAAACTTCCTTATTCTGATATTTACAGCTAAAATTCATATAAATTAACAACATTGTAATACAATTTAAAACATTTTTATAAGATCGTTCTTTTAAACCTTTTAGAAGAAAAAGAAAAAGCAAAAAAGTTGGAAATTTAATATTTAATATACTAATAAAATGTTACTACTTCATATCTCTGAATAACAGAAATTTTGCAAAGCTGCTTAATATTTATATCAAGCAATGTTGTATCTTATAAGTTTTCATTCTGCCAGGAAACATACTTTTAAATTCTAAACTGAATTTAAATAGGAAACATTTTCCAATATATGCAAATCCAGCATTATCACACTGTGCATTGTTAAATAATGTTTCAGTAGATCTTGTAAAACTGCAGCAATGGCAGCATAAACGTCTTCTATACAACTGAGATAAATAAATCTCTGGAGAAGGCAGAAAATTCTTTTCTATTGCTGTAAATATGCAAGTGTATTAAACTTCTGAACTGAGATTTAGTTTAGGAAAATACTAAGTGCCTACTTTCACTATCAGCTAGGATAAAGGTTTCATATGAATCATGTGCACTTTAAACAGTACTGACAAGAACAATATATTATTAAGCATTGAACTCTGCCACAGCAAATAATATTTATCTGTCAAAATATAACTAGTGACTGACATTTTCTATATTAATGTCATGTTTCATCACTTTAGAAAATGTATTTTCTTAATTCCTACAGAGTGCCCAAGGTGTATGAAGCTTTAGCAGATGTGTGAACATACTTTCTCTGTTCTGAGTATCTCACAGACTGAGTCACACTGGAGAATATAACTCTCAGGGAGTCAAATGTAAGTGGTATAAAAAAGAGGAAATTAAAAAGTAGTATAACTATTTGTAAAGTCACAATGTAAAGCCATAAAAGTGACTCTTTAGAGAGAATTTAGTGGAACAGAGAACCATAGGCAATATTTGAAAGTTAGACCACAAGCTCCCTAAACCTTTAACAGCCCAAACTGATTTTTTAATGTCAAGATATGAGAACTGCTACTTCCATTAAGAAGAATAAGAAGTGTTCCTCAAGGGACAGCTACACAACTCAGTTCCCTTTCTTCCTATGGTTCGAGACGTGACTGAATACTGGATGTGCTTCAATTTCAGCAATTCAAAGCACTGAAAAGTTAAAAAAAAAAAAAAAAAAGGGGGGGGGGGGGGGGGAGAGAAGAAATGGCTGCTGGATTCACTAAGCTTATTACTAATACAGAAAGACAACTAATGCAATTCATATGATTTCACAAAAAAAAACCCCAACCAAACTGAGATGAATCTCTGTTAAGAAGACAAGACATACATGAAGTTCATTGTAAAAAATTTTTTTTTCTTTTATTCCTGGAAGGATATAGATACACAGGGAAAAAGGGAAAAAGTGTGGTTTTTTTATAAAGGTAGGACTTAAAGTGGGTCTTAGTTTCAGAGTTCACCAGACTTCAATAAATATCCTGATTTTTTTGGGAAGATTTATCAATGGAAAGAATCAGGTATGCAGCATTACTGAAAGTTAGATTTAAGTGCCTTCTTACAAACACAGATTTACATGCACACCTTACCTTACCTTACCTCTCCATTATTTATAAAATCTTTTTGCACAATACTTTTTGAAATAGCATTTTTGAGCTTCTGGGTAAGCATTCTCAAGCATTTTTATTTTATCAAGACGTCCATGCCTACTACAAAAATAGTACTTAAGCACTTCAGACCACAGTGCTTGCCTTGGGACAGTGTATTAGCCTGCACTTGGAAGCGAACACCAGGAATTTGTCAAATGTGTCAGAAAAAACAAGAGTGAAACCATTAAATATACAGATATTTGTTGCAAGATTAATTTGGAGGAAAAGTGTTAATTTGACAGTTGTCAAGTGTCAGTTCCATAAAAAGGTAGAGAACATGCATTAGCAATGCCAAATCTATATGGAGTTTGCAGTCTCTAGAGCATACAGAAATTGCCACATTCAGTAATGTGAAAAATTGAAAAACAATTCACTGTCTGCAGTGCTGTACTTCTCTGTCTTGTGTGTTGAGATGGATAATAGTGCAAAATTACGCCAGTTTTATATTTTTGGTAATCTTAAAAGGTTTGTATAAAATAAGTTGAGAGAACAGGGGTTATTTAAACAAGAAAATACCTTCATCATGAAACATCTTCCAATCATACGATCTTTTACATCTTCTATATATGAGGAAAATGTTTTAAACCATGGTATGTCTCTCACATAGTTTTTGATGGTTTTGTCTGTTTGCTTGTTTTGACAAAGTGAAATCCTTTGCACATATTTTCACAATCCTTTCAACATACCTTCTATTATTACACTAGCTGAAATATCTGAAATGTGTTGTTACTAAATATGCAGTCCTGAAGGGCTGCTGCAACTGCCTACTCACACTCTGCAGTAGCATTGAACTCAGTTGGGATGCTTCTTCATGTGCTGTGAAATACCTTGAAATAGGGAAGGTATTATAGAAAAGCTATGTCTATTTCTATTTCATCATCCATGTAAACAGAAATCTATAGTACCTTCTGCTGTGAACTAACAAAGGCTGCTGGGTGTGACAAACGAAATGCCTTTTAGGAGACCCATCATGAAAGTAAACCCTTTCAAATGTATCTAGAGTTGCTCAGATGCTCGGGAAAAAATGTGGCCACAAGTATTCATACAGCTTATAAAAAAAAAAAAAAAAAAAAGGAAAAAAAAAAGAAAGTTAAAATAAGGCAACAAACTAGATGAGATTGCACAAGCCATGAAAGACACTTTTGTCCTTAAATTCAAACAATTCTGTAAATTTTACCTCAACCTGTGACTGAGTTTAAGAGTGTGTACCGATAGAATTGAATTAGGAGTGAGAAGATAACAAAAAGCCATAATCAAACTGCAAAAAATTATAATGCTTTATTTTTTTAATGATGACAAATAAAGATTTAACAATTTTTAAAAATAAATAACTTATTTTAAGAGGGTCTCTATGAGTTTTATTCAGGTAGCCTAATATAAGTTGTTACTATTATAATTTTTTTTCCCCCTTTATATAAGTGGATTAGCAACACCACATTATGTGCATTTCTGGTTATTTAACCAGAATCTTAAGGGACTTTCAGTTTATTCTTTCATGTTTGATCTTGTACCTACAATCAACTAAAACAACTGCAAATGTATTTGCTATTTGCCAGTTGTTTTAATTTTTAGCTGGTGATGAACTGAGGTTGTGACTTATAACAAACAATTCAGAAACTACACACATTTGTGACACATGCAACTGAAAGGATGTTAAAGAATGTATGCCACTTCTTGTTTGTAAACCTTTTAGCTACTGTAAAAACATGTGCATGCAATTGTGAGATTTATAATTAGCCCTAAGTACTGGGAGATGTTCCTCACTGGCAAAGCGCTATCTCTTACTATGGTAGTTTGAAGGACAGGTTCTTATTATTCAAACAGGAAGATTAGTTCTTCATCTATGTATTTAGCATTTCTGTGACACAGTCAACATCAGAATAACAGAGGAAACCTTTAAATAACAAGCAAGAACAAGATTCTTCTAGTGCACGATTGTGTGACAAAGACATGATCCCTTTCCCTAAAGACTCTGCCAGCCCTGGGCAGATGGAGCATAGCAGGGGCTGGAGAAAGGCATGGCAGGGTGAGCTGTGTGCCATTCCTTGCTGGGGAAAGTCTGTGGTGTTATAAGCCTGCAGCATGGCATCAGCAGGAAAACTCTGCTGGGGGATGAAGTCGAAACCTCACTGAATTCTCTGGAAAAACTCCCAGTTAGTCCCACAGAGACAAGATTTTTTCCCAAATTTTTAATACTTTAACATACTGTACAAATCAGACACAAGATCAATCCATTCTATCTAACAAAAGGATACTTTTTTCCCTCACTTAGATAATAAAGCTATTGCCAATGTCCCAGACCTCAATAGAGTTAATAATTTTTTAAAGTGAAATATATCTTTCTATCTATACAATATAGAAAAATTCAATGCAAAATTCTCCGAGTTTGCTCAATGTCATTAATACACAGTCCCTGAAAGTCTACTTAATGCTAGAGCTTAATTTGCACTTTCAATGAAATTTCAAGATGAAGAGAATACTGTGAAAAAGAGGTATCTTTTGTCCAGTTCCAAATTTAATGGAATATAAAGCTGGAGTTTTTCCTTTGCTTGCAGATAAGACATGAAATCTGAAGTTACTAGTCATTAATGTTATGTAACACTTATTCTTTGAAAAGCTGAGTCTCCAGAAAGCTGGCACCATTCCATTTGAAAGATGTAATTTATTTATTTTTTTCAAATCCTATAAGCAGCATCTCCATTTTTTTTTCATATGAAACTTTGATACTTTTAGTCCCTTATGAATCTCATTTTAAAATACATGCATTTAAATGCTGATCTGGACTTTCTCTAGAGAGCTACAAAGAAAAGCTTTAAAGTGGAATTCTGACAGAAGAATAAACTTATTTTTTTTATTCCCAAGATAACTGATTTTTTTTCGAGATATGACTGGTATCTGTTACTGTTTCTATTGTCAGATAGATCTATTTCTTCTTATAATCTATAGTGTTTTATTCAGAAAAAGCACCTAGCTGTTTTGACCAAAAAAAGAGAAAAGTCTCTGAAGAATAATCAAACCCCATTTTTATCAGATGTATGGATTCTTTGTTTCACCTAAAGGTGTTATACTATTATTAGTTTTCCATCATTATTGTGTGTTTCTTCAGATGACACTATCAAGAGCAAAAGATCATAATGATCAATAATGAAACTGTCATGTGCTACAGAAGGCAGCATATTAATAAGTTGTGTTGAAAAATGAATATCATTTGAATTACATACACATATACAATATTGGTGTTTACCAGATTTATTTTACCTGGATATTATTGATTGAGTTGGAAGAATTATTCACTGCTTTTTTTTTCAGATGGTAAGTGTACTAGTTATTTAATAATGCGTAATAAAGTTAAAAGAGATTTTCAATCAACCCCTTTAAACCTCGATTCTGTAAATATGTCTGTTCTGACCTCACGGATTTTGACAAAAAAGGCAAAACATCATATTTGCAAAACTAGAAGAGATTGTACCTCTTTCTAGGCTTATAAACAAGGTATACTTCATAGCTGGACCCACCTGGAGGTGACAGTACTCAAGGAACATTTACTATTTGTTTAAAAATTACTTTATAATTATTACCTGTCTAGCCTATCTCAACTTTTCTGTGTTTTGTAGAACTTACCACAAGACAAGATTCAAAGTTCCAATTATTTTCTGATTTACTTTTTTTTAAATCTTTGTGTAAAACCTCATTGAATAATGTAAGTGGATGTGCTCTTTTCCTATATAACCCTGGGTATATGATTTCTTCAGAGTACCAAGAAGAGATCCTCTTAAGAAAGACAGATTTATGCTAGTAGGATAAAAGCTAGCTGTAGAGGTTAAGTTTGGTTTCACAGGATTTGTCACTTAGGTTGTAATTTCAAAGGCCCAGTATGCTGTCTGGACCAGAACTCATTTTGATGTATAAAACCCTAATAAGTTGGGACATAGCAACAAGGGGAAAGCTAAGGTTACTGTGCTGTTCTAGTTCAGGTAGTGTGAGATTCACTAAAAATTCTGCAAGTCAGGAAGAATGTGAAGGCACAGCTGGCAGTTGATAATTTCTTTTTTTTTTTTCTTTTTTCCTCTGGGAAGTCTACAGCTATTTTCTAAATATAAGCAATCTATTGCAATGTGATGAAGAACTAAGATTTCACACATTTAAAGACAACAAGTGATAAGTTGAAATGACATGGTTCTGTTGCTAGTTTACTGCTGAAATAATGCAAATACCTTTATAGTTTTTGTTTCTGTCAAATTAATTTGTGTAAACGTGCCAGCAGAGAACTCTTAAAGCATACCAGGGAGGATATAGGTATCCTATTACATTTTTCTTCTTTTTTAGTGCATGATTTCAGGCTGCTGCTTTTCCTAAAATTTGAAACTGAAACATAGCTGTGTAATAGGGCATGCAAATGCAAATATAAACAATCAAGACAGTATCTCTATTATGTTCTTCTTTATGGATACAATTCAAACATGAGATGAACTCTACAACAGAAATGCAAGTTCTGCTTTTGTTTTTATGTGAACCGTACCTTATTCTGCTTGATGAATTTATCTTAAAAATAATTTCTTATTTGGCATAAAGACAAATGTTAGAATCTTTCTTGAAATTAGTGCCTAGTTTTCTTAGCCACAGCAATCCTTTCCTATCAGCACGAATAAAATCTTTCTTTGGTACAACCAGGAAAGCAATTATAATTTCTTCTATATTTATGGGTATGTGAGAACTTCAGTTTATCAGTTCAGTACCATACTGGATGATTTCTTTTCAAACAGAAGAAAAAAGATAACAACACTTTGAGAAAGACAATGAGAATGATTCAGGAAAGTGAACATAACCTCAAGTATTTATTAAAGATGTCTGGGATACCAAAAGAACATTTTCCAGGTGATAGTTTTCCACAAGAACACCAGCCTTAGAGGTCATAAAGCCCACAAAGAGTTAAAGATACTTCCTGGAGGAGCATATATAGAAATATACTGATAAGTCATTGGCAGCAGTATCTCTGAAAGAGAAAGGTGGCCTAAAAGCATACTTATACAACACAGTCTGCTTTGGCCTGCGTGCAATAGAAAGTAGACAAAGTTTACTTTTGATCAAATTTTCAAGGGCAGAATGAATATTAGATCAGGAAATTAATATAATCTTTATAGTACAAACTTTTCTGTCTGCTTCCTACAGACCCACTGAATATATGAATAATACTTTGCTTTGAAGACATAGTTTTTCAAACACTGGAATTAGTCCATCCTTAAAGACAGTTAGCCTCCTGGCTATCATATGCTAAAAAGAATAACTGCAGCCCAGAGATCCCATCCAAGAGCATTAATATCACCATGTTTTTGAAGGCTATACCGGAATAGATCATGTTCCTCATGATTGACATAGAAGTGTCCTGAATATATACTAATCCTCAGTAATATGTATTTGCACAACATAATGATAAAGATGGAGCCTTAAATTAATGCAGTAGGGTAACACATTTTGGAAATCTTGCTGGAATATTAAACAGATTACAAGAACATGAATCCTAGGTCTGAGAGCAGAGACTTCAACTGTCACAGCCATGAAGCTGCTAAGGGCCAGCATAGGGAAAGGCTGAGTATCATTCTTCCTGAGGTTAATAGACTTGGACTGTGCACAGCATGACAAGGAAGATGACTTTGTACCTGTCAGACAAGACATGCATTAAGAACATAAGAAAAGGCTTTACTTTAAATTTAGGCTTGTTTCTGATTAGAAAATTAAAGAACTAAAACACATATTAAAATCTATTTCTTAGACAAGATTCCATTGTACAAGCATACCTCGTTTACACTGGTATGTGTATAACTTAATGAGGATAATAGTGTTGCTGACTTCAACGATACCAGTAATTTCTAGTACTCAGCAATATAAGGAAAGAATAAACTACAGTTTTTAAACACATTTACCACTACTAATTGAAACTGAGATACTGCGGCATGAAATATTTACAGGAAAGCTCTCTCTAAGAGTAGCTAACAGTAGATTTTAAATAGAAAGAAGTGCGACAGTTCTGAGTAGGATCCAAAGCGAGTCAAAGACATTTCTTCCTTACTTGCGTCATTCAATGTAAGCATGAAGACTGCATTGATTAGCATTTTTTGTCTTGTTCAATCTAAATATTTGTCATTCAGCTGGTAATTGCTTTGTAATACTACCTTGACCTTAATTCAAAAGACAATGGATATTTTGAAAACTGATGTGAACAAAAATTTACTCTGATACTACAAACATTTTGATAGCTATCAATAACTAGGAAGAGGAGACTTACTCTCTGCATGACTCTATTCACAAGAATATAACCAGATCTTATGTTAATTAGGGAATGTTTTTAGTTGTGACCCTATGCCCTCATTGAAACAAATAAAATTGTTACGGCCTCCAAAATGAACTGACAATATGTAACAGCTGGAAATGTGTCAGAGCTAACAGAAAATTTCTGTACTGATCTGTATATGAAGCAGTTTCTCAAGTCCTGTGATAGATGACTTACCAGAGAACAATAGATAACTGAGTGACAACAATATATTGAGCTTGAAAAGGGGAGTGGTTTATCTGTTTACAGCTTGAGGATACAGAGAACATTCCAAAGGGCATGTCTGCTTTGGTACTGTTCATCCTGGAAGAGTAATGCAGGCATTTCTGGTTTAGCCTGTATGTAGAAACCGACATTTGCAACAATTTGAAGAGCAGATTTGAACTGGTAGCCCATGATCGTGACACCATTAAAAAAGAAAAAAAAAAGGAAAAGAAAAAAAAAAAAAGAAGAAGAAGAAGGAAAAAAAAGAAATACTTTTATATGTTCAATACAACTGCAAAAAAGATCCTCTGGTCTGCTCTTTTTTCCTGCCAAAGTCTCTGAAATGTGACATCACCTGGCAAGCAGCAGTCACAGAGAATTTTGTAGGCAGTTGCTTCTTCTAATCCCTCTCCTTTTTTAGTATATTACACCTTGTTTTGGTCACAGGCTTCCCCTGGCTTTCATTAGATATAGTGTGTATATAGCCAAAATTCAATGTTGGATACCAGTTTCACAGCTGCTAGAGAGTAGTCCAAGAGTCTGTTATTTTGGCATCTAAATTATACAAATCCTGTTTTTTAAATAAATTGCAAATCATACCCTAATTATAGTTTGTATAATAGGAGAATATGTGAATATTATCAGCCATAATACAGAACTAAAGATATTAAAGTGGTATCAAGGTAGGATTTTTAGACTTTCTGTTATTTCATTTGTGCATTTTTAATGGGAGGAAGATGAGCTTTTGGCTTTAAAACTTCTGACTGGCTTAAGCACAAAAAAACCCTAAGTCTCACTAAGGTGATCCAAAACCAAAATTGGGAAGGATTGTAGCTATTCATTTTCCTCTCCCAGCTGTATATCAAGTCAAAGTTGTATTCTACAAACAATAGCTCTGGTTTTAATAAGCTCTAGCAATATGCAATATTGCATAAGTACTACTTAAAATACATTAATCCAACGGCTGTAAAGCAGTGATTGCAGGGACTATTTGCTATGCTTTTAAGAAACACAATTGTGTGACTCTAAAAAAATACCCGATAACTCATCTTGCCATCATAAAATACTCAAAAGTGGTGATTTTTTTAATTTCTTTGACTGATGCTGAACAAATTTTCATTATTAAACTTTCATGACTTCCACCAGAAGTTTGAGTGTTATTTTGTGGAACAGTATATTTTTCTTTCTTTCTTCCTCTTTCTTTCTGATTCTTGATCCATTATTGATGCAAGATCCATGCTTGTAAAGTGCAAATTATTTATCATTTTCAGATTTCTAGCTTTGGTATGAAAGAAATATCAGACCTTAACATCACATCATGTTACCCCTATCTTGATTTCTGTCCACCCTTGTGGTTGTACAGACCCCATGGGCCACGTTGCAATGTCAGGATCTCCAACATTGTATTCTTGTCTTGGATACAAATGTAGTGAGTTCGGATGATTAGGTGCTCCCTAACCATACCTGAGTCTCTTCCTGCCTGACACTGAACAAGGACAATTAGGTGCTCCCTAACCATACCTTAAATTCCTGTTGCCTGGGAAACTCCTGCTGCCTGGATTGTAGCACACTCTGAAAGAAACCAGAATTACCTGACAAGAAGTATGGCCAAACAAAAAAATACTAATCGAAGATAGTCATCTTGTAATCCCAACAACAGCAATCTGAAGTGATACTCTTAGAGCTCTCCACGACTGCAGGACTGCAATAGGCTGCAAAATTGGGACACCACTTAGGGTAGATTTGGTGAGGACTTCAAGTAAGAGCTTTTGTGAAGATTTTGAATAAATTTCACAAAGATTTCAAAGATTGTCTGCTGAAAGATGTTGACAAAGAGAAGGGGTTTAAAGATTGTCTGTTACCAGATTTTGATGAAGGAAAACAGAGAGTAATTCAGTACAACTGGATTTTGTGAGGTTTCAAATATCATGTGGTACCAATAATTTATTAAAACTTGCAAAGAGAAAATGAGTTAGCCTCTACATATGTTTGTGTTAACCTCTCTATATATATCTGTGTGTGTATCTGTGAGATTTGATTTAGGAACCTTTGTCATAAGTGTCATGTATACCTTGCCATTTTTGAACCTTTACATAAGTCCTTGTGTTGATTACAGCAAATTTTATTAAATCACTCTGATAATTGACTAATGAATAAGTATCTGTAATAATCATACAACCTAATCTTGTGATTTACCATAATAGTGCTGATAAATTCTAAATTGCTGCTACCTCAAAGTGTAGCATACATATAGTAAGTCATAGAGTGATCTTTGCCATTGAACTTTAAGTCACACTTTTACAAATTCATATTAAGATTACTTTTGTTAATACCTTTGACAGTAACTCTTTAAGTGATTTAAACACTCATCCATGACAAGTCTCATATCAGCATCTGATATCTCACAAATATTAGGCTTATGAGTTAACATTTCCTAAATCTTATGATCTGGTCTCACAGTTTCAAGAAGACGTATTTCAAAAAAGAAGAGACAGCACTGGTATAAGTTCTAATTCATACATATTTCAGAACAGTATTCATTAAAACCATATTTGAATAGATTCACCGGAGGGGAGGAGGCAGCAATTTTGTAATTAGAAAACGCGATCTTGCAGCTTCAGTACAGTGACGTTCAAAGGATTACACAGGACTTGTCCTTATAACCACAAAAAGCTGCTGTTCACCTGGTGGATTTCTGTTCTGCATCAAATGCAGTTAAATATATTATAGTTACATAAATGCTTCATAAGAATAAGTGGAAGAGGAAGCAGTGATATTAACTTACTAGACAGGAAGTACCATGGAGTTATTACTATTTCATGTTGTTATTAATGTCAGTTTTCATATTATATAAAACTAATCTGCAGTACCTAAATTCTCAGAGCAAGTAAATTAAAACAACTATAACCAACTTTAATTAAGTGACAGTGTCTCAAATAAGAAACAATGGAAAAGGAATATAGTCTACAATGGATTTTGTAAACATATTTTTGTCAGTTGGTATTATTCCTCTCAGTAAATGTAACATTTTGTGGGATTCACCTCTCAAGAATTATTCTTACTTGTGTCTCCTACAGTGAAAAGTAGAACAAATAACTTCAAAATTTGGCTAACAATCTGAAAGTTCTTCTAGGCAACGCCATGATTATATTCATCAGGAAACTATTTCTATACTTCTCTAGTTTGATTTCTTAAAAAAAACAAGTACACATAAATAAATCTGTCCATTCTGTGTTATTTTTATAAGAAAAAGATTATTTAGAAAATGGTTTGATGTCTTTGATAACAATCAAGTATATAGTTATTGCCACGAAACCAGTTATGACTATTTAAAAATTTAAGATATTACTAAAATTGTTGTTATTCTAATGAACCACTAAAATCAGTAAAATGATTCAGTTTAAACCGGGGTGTTTGATTCATTAAGTCTTGCAAAATAAGAGAGACTGGAAAGAAATAAAGTAAACAAAAAGGAGCAATATGAATCATTCAGTCCCTCAGCTTTAGTAAGAAGTACTTGTACACTGAAAGCTTTATTTTATTTTTTTTAGGCACTTGCAAGATCAGGATTTAGCTCTAATTAAATATTTCTATTTGTTCCATAACAGACATCTAGAATTTGAAGTACTGATTAAAAAAAAAAAAAAACAAGAAAAAAAAATGTGGGGGGAAGAAAAAAAAAAGTGTATGATGTATATTAGTATAATATTTGAAGAAAATATTTCTTGTCTGCACAGGCTGAACTTTAAACATGGCCAAGTTAGTAAGATTCATGCTACCTACTATACTTTCAAAACTCTTCCTTTCAGAGCAGAGGGAATACAGATGCAGGTTTGCAAAAAATGCTTGCATAATCTGAAATTAAATTTGATACACCTTGTAATCCTCTGAGAGAATGCAACAATAAAAAAGTAGTAATACAGTAGCTAAATTTACCATTTTTCCACATTTTATAATTGTGGCTCCACCAGTGTTAAAACATAGGACAGTAAGCTAACAAAAGTTTGCTGTCTGATATCCTAAATAGGACAGTTTACTGATAAAATAGACATTGTTTTCACAGATGCACAGAATCATATCAGGAGGAAGGGACATCTGGAGGTCATCTGGTCCAACCTCCTACTCAAAGCAGGTCCAACTCAGGTTGCTTAGGGCCTTGTTCAGTCAGATTCTTTTACTGTCTCCAAGAATGGAGATCTTAACTCTCTGTAATCAATGCAAGACTCTCCCCATAATGAAAAAAAAAATAATTAAATATATCCTAATATCTATTCAGTATTTCCCATATTGTGACTTGTGCCTATTGTCTGTTATCTTACTACTCTGCATCTCTGAGAAGAGTCTGGCACAGCTTTCCCTGTACACTGGACTGTAGCTGAGGACAGCCATGAGCTCTCCTCACAGCAGAGAAGCCCAAAGCTCAACCAGCTCCATTCATCAAGCCTCTCCTCTGCATCGTGTGCTACAGCTCCATCACAGGGGTCTTTCACAGGTCTCATTTCCCCACATCACTGCAACTCTTGTGCCGGAAAGCCCCAAAGCTCAATACTCCTGACCACACAGGTGCTAAGTAGATTGAAAAAATCACTTTCCCTCAAATGATTTCTGTAAGTATTGGTAGTTCTCTTCATATTGATCATCATATCTCAATAATGGTTTGCTCCTAAAATAAATAAATATACACATGTAAATAAATATGCATTGATTTGCACATTCACTGTCATATAAATATACATTTCTAACCTCCCAGTATGACATGGGATCATGTAAACAAGGTGCTACTCTCAGTCTTATTTTAAGATTGAGAGATTTAATGAAATGAGTACTTATTACACCATAGCATTTGTCTCATCCAAAACTGGATTCAGGTAGATAATAATTTCCTAAAATTCTGCAAACTAAAATGTAGAACTTTATTTTAGTAATCAGTGACTAAGAATGTTCCATGCCCAAGGAAGTAAAAATAGAAAGAAACAAAACCATCCAATGGATTTTTAAATGATGACCTGGCAAATCTTAATACCATGAATCCAAATTCCCTATACAGTTAAACCATAGAAAAGTCAGCAAAGATTTTTGCACCTCATTTCCATTAAAACAAGTAATTTATGAGATTCTATATAGAGAATCTAATGCTATAAATTCTACAGAATAGTTATCAAATATAAGGGTAGTTCAAGCTGCAACTTGAGAGAAATAGAATTATAAGGAAACAGAGGTATACAGCATTCAGCAAATGATTATTTTTGAATGCAGAGCTGTGCAAATTATTTAACTACAAATGATGGTATGAATCTGACAGCTCTCTGATATCTTCTAATAGCTAAATAATCTAAAATTGTTTCAACATTTTTTGTCCTGGTTTATTTCAATGTAAGTGATGTCAAAACAGATGTAGGCTGTTCAGCCTAACATTCTTTCCAATGTGGTTGGAAAATTCTTTAAAGGTACTTGCATTCAGAAATATTCAACAAATATTTGGATTAATAATTCATTGTGCTTGTGGTTATTACATAAACCTTTTTCAATGAGCAGGATGATTGAAACTTTTTGGATAGTGGAATGATAAATAACAGCAGCACTTCCAAGAACAGTAATAATGAAAATTATCTAGAATATGTAAAATATTTAAGATTTGACATGACTAAGACCAAAACCCAAACTTTCTGCTACTTTACAAGTTGTCATAAGCATTCCATTGCTACTAAATAAAGCAGACTTAATTGAGAGCTTTTAGTCACAAACACTCAAAAAACTTTCTATTCTGGATGTACTTAGAAGATATATCATATTTAGCATCCCATTGACATTAATTGAATAACAAAAAGAAGGAAAAATTTTTTGAGCATATTCTCAGGAATGCTTCAGTTAGTTAGATATGGGACACACAGAAAGTCCTGTCTGAATTGCTGATAGCCAGGCTACCTGTGAGATTAATTTTTATGTATTGGTTTAGACTACAATCAGGCTAAATATTTTACTTTGTAAGAGAACTAGAACTGCCACAGAGGACTTTTTCTGTTCCCTAGACTGCAAATGTAGTTAGTCATGATAATTTAATGGACAGTGCGGCTACCCAATCTTATTATCAAGGCTCCCCCTCAGCAGCTCCTGGAGTGAATTGTCATTCTCAATAGACAAGCCACCATCCCAATTTACATTTCACATATAATATTCTCTCAAAAGGGACAAGCATATTTACCCTTCGAGGTTTATTTATCATTAGGCATAACACATAATGTCCTATCCGTTTTATTCATCACAGATTTTTACAAGTTCAAGCTGTGCATGCATGCTATTTACTCCACGCTACATATACAGTCTTTTTTCTGATAGCAAACAGGTTTACCTATTTCTTTTTTGCTGGTGGCCAAGGATGAATATTATGGAATGTCATTGATTGCATATTTACATTACACATTCTGTTTAAACACAGCTTTCATTTGCTTACAAATATCTGAAGGGTGGGTGTCAAGTAGAAGGGATCAGGCTCTTTTCAGTGGTACCCTATGATAGGATGAGGGGTAATGGTCACAAACTGGAACACAGGAGGTTCCTCCTCAACATGAGAAAAATCTTTACTGTGAGGGTGACGTAGCACTGGAACAGTCTGCTCAGAGAGTCCCCTTCTCTAGAGACTTTCAAAACCTGCCTGGGTATGTTCCCATGTGGCCTGACCTAGGTGATCCTGTTCTGTCAGGGAGGTTGGACTTGATGATCTCCAGAGGTCCCTTCCAACCCCTACCATTCTATGATTCTCTGATTTCTCCTTTAATACTCAAGAGAAAAAGTAGAAATGTCCCATAAGAGTCATGCTACTCTGCAAGGCTACATTTACAGAGCAAAATGAAGGTGCAAGTACTGGTCACAGTGGTAGCAAAAAGAAAGCAGAAGCAGCTGTATCAGCCAGCAAATTGATGCAGCCAAGTTCCAGTAAGTCATTCCCATCTTTCAATGACTACTTTTCCATCACTGTTATCCTCACCTACAGTAACTTTATGAGTGCAACCATTTCTCTTGCTAAAATCACACTTTTGTTTCACAGTGCTTGACTATCTCCTCTTGACTTCAGTTTAAACTAAGAAAAAAATAGGTTTTGAGACCCAAAACTATTTGCATTAAGCCTCTCTAAATGGCTGGTTAGAGTATGGGGACAAAAATTGGGTCACTGGGTATTTCTAGACCTGGCAGAATTTTTTGGGAACAGCATGCCCTGCCTAAGTACCTTACTGTGCAATTTTAACATGGTGCTGTTCAGTGCACTACTGTGAGCTGTTAAACTCTTCCCACCTTTTGCCTTAGAGAGTGCTCCATTTCAGGGGGATATGTGATTCTTGCACTAGTTTATAGCTCTTAAATGAAAGCTTCAGCAGATGGCAAGATCATCACCAAGATGATGTACACTTCTAAGATATGTGGCATTCTTTGTTTGATGTTATGTAAATAATCCTGAAGTACTGAAAGATATCTGCTTCTTCCTTCAGTTGTACTCTGAACCTCTCCTAGAAGAAGACAAAGCATATGAAGCAGATCTGTTCTCATAGGATGCAGACATCTTGGTTCAAATATTTTCTTCACCATGCACTGTACTTCACTAAGAGTGTCTTATTTTAATTCTCCTTACTGTCCAATGAACTTTTAGTATTTTCTGGTTTTAAGAACTTGTATTCAGTAACAGTAGTTACGGAGAGAAATAACGTATCAGTTTAAAAAAAATAATTATAACAGGTGACATTCCATTCCTGTTATTAATTGAACTTGCCCACTGAAAGTTAACAGTTAAACTGTTTCTGTTGTAGATCTGAAAAAGGTGATGATTGTCTTTGAAAAGCAAATTAAAATAAGTAAAAAAACTCAGCATATTCACTTTTTTAAATGTGATCTAGTGTATAGAGTTTTCTAGTCACATTCTACAGGTTTGTGCTGCTGAAATATAGTTAACAGACAGTAATGATTTTCAGATCATTTACTGAATGAACTTATAGTACAGAACTGCTTATATGGACAGCCATAAAAACAACAGTAATGCTGACTAAAAGCAATTTGCTCATTTGAAGCTTATGAATGTAAAACTTCCATTAAACAAAAAGCCAGGCTCAAGATCAACAAGACTTACTTTTTAGAGTAAGCACAGTTAAAAATAGATGTATTTTTAATAAAAGGACAAGGATAGGAACCTTTCTGAGGTAAAAAAATGTTTTAAGACTCAACCTACCTGTGTCTCAGGTTTCCCAGGAAGATAAGGAGGATAATAGCCTTTTTGCCCTTACACTGGATTGTGAAGCTTGACTCATAAAGAGCCTTACCCAAAGCCATTAAAGCCAATAGAAATCTCTCATTGAATTTAATGAGCTTTTGTTCAGGTTCTTTACAAGAGAGCTGAAAGAGTGCCATTGACTTCCAGCCCTAATTTTATAAAGTTCTTTCATATCCTCAGCCTGGAGGTGCTTGGAAACATAGAAATGTTGTAAGAAGAGTATTATATTTAAAAAGAAATCCCTATAAGATAAAATGGAACAGTTCTGTTGTTTGGTTTTTGGTGATTTTTGGTTTCGTTGGTTTTTTTTTGGTTGTTGTTTGGGTTGTGGTTTTTTTTTTTTGATTTTGTGAGTGCTATTAGAAGGAAAAAAAAAAAACAAATCAGTTATTTTAAGTACTTATTATTAACTATTTCTCAGATACCCTTATATGTTGATTGCATAACCATCTCTGCACTGCTGGATGCCAACTCTACACATTTAATATGGACAAAGTACAATTTATAATGATTTAGCCACAGTGTCAGATCCAGAATATAAATTCGCACTTTGTTTTTATGCTGGTATTATCTTGGCTGTGCAAGTAAAGACAACAATGGATTGGGCAAAAGTAAACCCCTTAATAACTTTAAGAAATTTGAAGCAGAAGAGGAGTTTAATATAGCTATCAATTTGTTGTAATGTGTTTCCTGCATTTCTGATCTAAGAAAGAAGCATTGCCAGCAACAGTAATGTTATATTTCCTATGCAGTTAAACTACAACTTCATAGTAAAACAGATGCCCAAAATAGTAAAATACTTGAACTGAAAACAAAAAAGAGAAACTTTAAAAAGTAGTATCATAATTATACAAGATATTCATTATTATATTCCTGTAATATGTCAATTAAGTAATACTAAGCTAATATAATAAAAGCTTAACTTAATTCCATAAGAATTTGAAAACAGTAACAGCCAATTGTGTAGAAGTTTCTACTCTAGTCCAGGTTATTGAAATAAATTTCCAGTGTTTCCAGTATTTCCCAACTTGAAACACAGCATTTACATAACACCCACCACTCTATTACACAAAGCATTTTTTTAAAGACAACATACAATGACCATGCGCTACTCTAGAAAGGTAATTGATATTTAAGTTTTTATCATATAGAGAGGTAGTAACATTTCTAATTCAGTACTACCCACAGATGTCCTGTTATTTTTGTAAGATCAGTTAAGGTACTAATTTTAGATGAAGATACAGCTAATCAGGAATGAAACATTAAACCTTTAAAAATCTTAGTTAAAACATTTTCATTCTATTTACACACTTCAGGAAGATGTCTTTCTATGCCTTCACATTCCAATTTTAGTCCTATAAAACCCATGCAATAACAAGAGATAATAAAATTTATTTTTATTATTTTTATGAACTAAGTAAAGATAATTTAATCTGCAAAGGTTTTACATTTCAGAAATTCGTACCTCTCCAAAGGTGCATCTAATTTAGAACTTGATTGCTATCAGGGCTTTTGCTTTATTAACCTCACCCATTAGGCCATTACACATATTGTTATTCTCCAAGAGAAAAAATGACTCTAACATCTGTTCTCAATCTGTTTTTCCATAATTTCCTTTTATGCCCCATGTAACTCATTAAGCTCATCTACAAAACATTACTGTGTCTGACAGTATACACTATACATGCCTTTCTACTACAAGATTGCATGAAAATTGAAAAATGTTAGCCTACAACATAGTCCACTTTAAAAATACACTATTTTTACTTTTGATCCAAGCAAATATATCTGGTTTTGCAAGTTAGAATTCTGACAGATATAACATTTAACCTCAACTTCTAAGTGACCTATATTCTAAAAAACTTGTCTTAAAAATGAGTTCTTGTCTTACCAGTGTGCAGTCTGTTCCTTATGACTGCTGCAGTCTTATAAGAGAAAATGTGTTTAAGCTTAGAACATACCTTCTGAATGGCTTGAAGAGAGTGATTTTAATATTTTAATTCACTTGGGCAAGTGATCTCTGGAGTACAGCACATAGAGGGGCACAAAATGTCCTAGTAACCTAAAATCTAATGTACATAGAATGTAAAAGAACCTGGAGTCCTGCACGTCCTTCTAAATATATTTCCATTTTCTTCAGATGAAAATTTTCTATATGTTGTTATTCTCAAGCTAGTTTCCAACCCTGTGATCTCTTCTGCCCCCTTTTGCCTGGAAGCAACAATTGCTGCCCTATTTTAATTTCAGAGAAAAATACCTATTTTTAGCTGACTTGTCCATAAGGTATTCATCAACACAAAACAAAGGTCGTTCTTCCTGCAGAAAGCTAAAGAATACACTGTCAAAAACTGTCCCACTAGCTCTCAAAAGGTGCTACTACTGTAAGAAAAGTGATATACTATGCAATGTTAGCTAGCAGCTGAAGACTAATGTGAGGTCTAAGCCTTATGAAGGTGATTTTCTAACATAAACATTAGTGAATTGCATAAAAATCTGAGAATATTTAGAGGTACTCCAATATGCCATCTTGCATGAAAGCTGCATGGTGCCCATCTTGAGGTTTTTACCTTGCATGAAATTCTGTGTGAGCTGCTGTAAATCTGAAACCATAGCCCAACTACAAAATTTTCCTTATGCTCTGAATCTACATTGACTATATATTTGTAAGTGAAAAGAAGATTAGTGGCTTTATGACTAAGATTTATCTTGGGAACAGAGAGTGAGACAGAAAAAGAAAAGCCAAATAAGGGAGGCAAGAGATACCTCCACGAGAGACACTGCAGGAAAGAACCTCTAAAACTAGATGTTAGAAAGCTTAGAAGATAGTATCACGAAAATAATAACGAAAAATAGCAAAAAAAGCAAGTACAAACTAAAGTGATATAAATCAAAAGAGATGCAATGGCATCACATGCTCTAAACCAGACTGTAGGCCTTTTTTTGTGTGTTTTTTTCTTGAGAACAAATTATTTAAAGTTAATAACTGGGCTAAATTTCCAGAAGCCAGACAAACTAATAAGGTTCTTGCTGTCATTAATTTGAGTCAGAGGGGTGACTTCTTGCCCAGGGAGGTGGTTGAGTCACCATCCCTGGATGTGTTTAAGCATTGCTTAGATGTGGTGTTGAGGGATATGGTCTAGGGGTGAACTTGTAGAGTAGGGTTAATGGTTGGACATGATGATCCCAAGGGTCTTTTCCAACCTAAATGATCCTGTATGAAACAGGCATGAAATGTATAAGGGTGGAAAAATCCAGCTTTGACAACTTCCTCTGTGAGAACCGGTAGGTTTTTGTAACATTAGAAAAGCATTCTTTCTTAAAGACACATGTCAAGGACCTGCATATGGATTAAGGAAAAAAGGACTTGTATTCCCACAGCAGGATGCACAGTTTATGCAATTTTTTCCTGCATGCTAGATTAAGTTACAAGACCAGCAATCTATATAGTGTAAAAAACCCCAAACCAAACCAAAACTGGAGTGCAGAGAAAACATATACTATCTTCCTGATGAACAGATACCCACATTTACTAGTCAAGAAACAGATTTTTCATGTTAAGGTTTGTCTTTATTTTATATGAAAATGGCCCTGTTATACAAAGAAAACAAATATTTATTATTGGTGAAGTTTTGAAATATCTCTGCCATCATCTACAAACCAATTTAACAGTTAATATTTACTAAGCACAGTTACAGTTTCCTAATTCTTTATCCCAGCACTGGCACTTGAGCCAAAAAGGGAACCATTCCAGATTACATCAGCTGGCAACATGTCCTCAGGGAGCATCTGTCAGCTACAGTGAGCTAGCTCACCCTCTGGCTACTCCTCTAGTACAACCCTCCAAATTTAAAATCTCTACTTCTCCTTCCATGTGGGGAAGTCTTTAATCTTTTTATAACAGTTAACAACAAACTCGATCTCTGATGAATAAGACGTTTTATAAAGTCTAGTATTTCTCACAAAAATAATCAAAATACAATCACAAAGAATTTGTTCTTGCTGTGTTTCACAAATGACCCAGGAGACATGAGCTGCTTTTCAGTTACAAAGTGTAAGTGATATGCAGAGAATTGACTTACCGGGCCAAAAGCATTGCTGTCAAAGCTGTGCCCATGGTGATCACCTTCCACCCAAATATGCCCATGTGGAACTTTCACATACTTCTTTTTGTATCCAATGGTTCTGGAAAGAATTTTAAAAATGGCTAATCAGTTAAAAAGAAAAAATTACAATGTTTTGTTAGGAAAATGTACATATTTATGGTTTGGGAATTTGATCTTGAATACCATCCAACACTTGCTTAAAAAAAAGCTGTGCTGAAAAAGTCCTTTAGACTTCAAGAGTGCAACTCAAGTCAAAATACATAAGAATTTTGTATGAGTTAGTTGCACTTTTGGGGCCTGGTTATCATGTTGTTTTGGCAGAAATCACATAACAATAGGAACGAGACTTTTCAATTAAATATAATTAAGGGATTCTTATTTCCATCCCTCTAGTAACAATTCTTCAAGCCATCAGATTCCATCTCAGGTAAGTTCCAGTGGACACATGTTGCAGTCATACAAAGATATAGCACAGAGTATGCTTTTCTTCTGGGGTAGTGTTTAGTGCTCATCAGAAGCAGTCTGGCATATCTGAACTGGCCTCAAATTCAGAGCTTAGATTCCTGTAATGCATATGACCTGGGGGTAGGATTTCTTCAGCTGTAACAAGCTAAACAGGATAAACTTAAAGGAAACCTGTAAGAGAAGTCCAAGTGCTGCAAAAAAAACTGACACTGATGAGTCAAGCCATTCTCCACAGAAATTCATGCTAAAGCAGTGCCTCAGCATGTCCTGATATTACAAAAAATTACAAACTACAGATAAGTCCTAAGCTGAGGTGCAGACTATGCAAAATTCCTCTATTTAGCTCCCAAGTAGCTGTCATTTTCATAGTTTCAGTTTGCCTGCTATCACAGATTTTGCTTTCTTTCAGATGGGATCTGTTATTCTGCAATTACTCATGCAGAGAAGTGATTTAGTGATGCACACCAAATTATTACCATGATGAAGCATTTACAGATGAGACTACAGATAGTGATACCTGTTATTGTGTTTTGGATAACAAAGTCTGTCCATAGACAGAAACATACTTTTGATCTAGCTTGCTGCCTCCAGCTGCTCATCACTTTTCACTGTCTGCAAGATATGCCCCCAAAGCAGGAGGCAGAAGGAACACACTCTAAAACTAAAGAAAATCAACTGAGGAGAAAAAATTACTGTGACCAGGAGATTCAGCTGAACTGTGCAACAGCATTGATCAGGGATATTCATCAGTCAAAATGGGAAAACTGTTTTTGCCAATGTTTACAAGCTAATTAATAACCTAGAGACAATGAAATATTAGAGGAATAAGGAATCCTCAAGGGTGTTTTCTATTAATTTTGTGTGACTTTGCAAGTCACAAAATCCAACAAGTGTTTTTTTCAAACAATTATTTTTTTGCAGCTAAAAGGATAAGCATGTGAGAACTATATTCTAATGGAATTTCTACCTGTACTTTCAATGGAAGCTGAAAAAATAAAAGCCCATTTGCAGGAAATAATAATAATGATTTTAATCTTTAGAACAGTTTCATATTACACGTTATTCAAGACTATGCTCCTAAACCATTCAAAACAAAAAAGCAAAAGTGTCCTGAGTTGGTAAATATATGATTTCTTAAACACAAAGTGTAGTAATAACTTAAGTTAAAAGAGCAATTTCTTCCTATGTGATTCCTTCCTTTTTTTAATATGACATGCAGTCTGGACAACAAAATTATTTATGATTTGACATTGCATAATGCTTTGTTTTAAAGATGATTTCTTTTTTAAAGTACCATATGATATTACATTTTACTAGAAACATGTTTTAAGATATAGGTTGAGAGAAGCTGGCCATTAACTCTGTTCTGTTTGATGAGACACTCTGAAAGTTGAGTAGTAGATTGTTGTACCTTTACAGTGTTCATGTATGAGACTGAATTTCACCCAGAAGTGTAGAAGGATTTGAAAGTTAATTCTGTTGACATGTTTACCTCATAAATGTCAGGAAAATAATACAGCAAATGCCAGTCAGTCACTCCATCTCAGACCAGACATAATCTCCTACCCCCAAATAATCTCCTTCTTTATTATGATTAGGAAAACCTAACAGGAACAAAAATATAAATAAAATAAAATGCTTTTGCATTTGAAAAAAAAACCTGAAAGAATCTAGTTTGCATGGATAGGTGTTTCAGAGGTTTACAGCGACCTGGTGAAAATAGAAAGGCTTAACACAGGAGTACAGTGTGTTCTTCAAGGCCTAGGGCAAAAACAAAAAGAATACAAACTATCATTGGTTCTTTTTATAATTTCTTCAACAGAGGAAAATACATATGTCTTTTCTACTCTTGAAATAACCATCATAAACCAGAAAAATTTGATATAATTATGAAAAAATAAAATATCTTACAGTGATTAAAGAGGAAGCATGTATAAATCCTCATATTGAAAAAAGCATATGATTATACACAAGAAGTTATGAGAAAATAAGAGTTAAAATTGATGATGTTAATAAATGTATTAAAGGAACAGGGGAGAAAAAGAAATGGAAATGAAACAGAAGCAGAAGTTCTAATTATCTACTTTAGTAGGTTGGACTGATTGCTGCATTGATAAATCCCTCTGTAAACTCAGCAGTTAAATGTAAAATCTTTTGCCACTTTATGTATGGGGTATACAAATCATCAAATTTTTCCCACATGTAGGTCTTACAGAAAAAAATTGAAGCTGTATCATAAACAATAAGCACTTGTATACCTGTGAAAAAAAGAGGGGCAAGGAAATCTATTTTTGTAAGGCAATTTCTTCAAAATGCTAGTGTAGTATTCGGATAGGACTGTTATCTATAAACTTCACATCTACTTTAACAATCCTCTTGTAAAGATGGTCCTGTAGAACGCAAGTGAAATCTGAAAACTTGAGGTTTTCACTGTATGAATTAGTAACGAACTGTACAATAAACTCAAGTTACAGTAAATTGGATCATCCATTACTTAATATTGTTTTTAATTTTCAAGATAATTTCATTGTTGAATTACTCCACAGCAGATAAATAAATGATTCATGCAAGCAATCAATGCTACAGGATTCAGAAAGCCATATTAGGTTAATGACAATAGATTATTTTTAATTATACTATATTAAAAAGACTATACCGACTTTTTATAAGAAAAAAAAAAGCCTAAACTTGTAGTTTCCTCTGCTGTGAAGAGTGCACAAATTGTTTCATAATTAAAATTAGTCAATTAGTAGCACTGCCTCTCTCTCACATAAATCTTGCAGAAATGAATCTTTTAATCTCTGGACTAAATTGCAAGGAGACCACATGTGTGGACCACATTGGTGATACGGTTCTTGCTCTAAATGTACAAACTAGCACTCATTCATTTCACTAGCTAACCATTTTAGCTAGACATGTTGAAAGAAATCTACTATCCATCATTTTGTGCAATCCTATAATACCAAATCACTAACACAAATTGTAAACCATAATTTCTGAGAAGGAGAAATGTTGACTCAACCCATTTTCTTAAAGACAGCTTTGCAGGCAACTACTGTCCACCATATAAATAAATAATAAATATAATGATCAATACTTTTGTGAAAAATTAATATAAAATCAACACTGGCTTCACAATGCTTCTAGCATTCTTCAATGACAACAGCAAAACCCCAAATCCTCAAGCAAAATATCAACTAAAACCACAATTTGCTCATTGGGAATTTTACATCAACTCCTTCCAAGAGGCCTTTGTTACAAAAGAAGTCAATGAAGTACTGTATATTTTGACAGTAATGTAAAGATTTATTTTTCTTTCTTAGTTGAATATGCTTAGTCTCATTTATCTGACTTTGCCTGCAATCTTGACCTCTTTGTTAGCTCTCACACGTGAAGCATTTAATTAAATTTAGAAGATGTCTAGAACGAATTCTTAGGAGAACAATTGGTGTAAGTAATAATTAACTTAGTATTTGTTAATTTCATATCCAATTCATTAGCATGAGTTACAATTACTGAACAATCTTTTAAAGAAAGCCTCTAGTAATGAAGAGTAGACTTTCACTTCTTGAAACCTAGTGTCTTTGAAATAAAAATAAATCCTGTTTAACACATCATACTCTTCCATTTTAAAGGTTCACTTTAGGAATAGCACAGGCAAAGACACTAAATTACTCAGATTTTGATACATATTCAAGCATCTGTTAAAACAATACTGGTATGAGCAAAAAATACTTCAGGTTTTACCAAAGTTTTTGAGAGGTTAGTAATCAACACCTATGCTACTGTTGCTCAAACTGAAATTATCACTTGTTTAAGAACAGAGGCTGTAAGAGATGCTGTAATTGTCTTCATCAGAATTTAGTGGAATTACATTTATCTTTCTTGTCATTTTTACAGAAATTGGTCTGAAATTCTGATTTCTTTTCTTTCGAACCTTTGCAAAGGTATTTTTCTCCATGATTTAATAGTTAACGGACGCACATATGTCTACCCTTGGCTGAGAAATATTTTCTATTTTGACAGTCAAAAATGAACTCTATATGGTATTCTAACCACCTGCCACAATCAAGAAAAATCTGCTTTTTTAGGATGTGGTAGCCGTGCCAAAGGAAGCAACTTGGCTCAGCCTAGTTGGATGAGAAATGATTGCCTTCAGTTTGATTTGACCTTGAGAAATCAAAAGTTCTCACCAATCTGCATACCTTTGGGTGCCATCACAGGCACTGTAGATAATCTTCTCTGCACAGGACAGAATAAAAACAATACAAACTCTTTTGTAAAATGTGCAGTCTCAAGAGCAATTTTTTTCCAAATAGCATCAATTTCTGTACATGGAAGTCTTCCACATACACCTGTCTTCAGCAAATTCACAGAATTAAAAAATAATACGATACTTAATTTCAGGTGACACCCAGATCCCAAGACACAAACCTTGCTGTAACATATAAAGTAAATTGCACTGGTATCGTGACAGGGAATCTTCCACAGGACACACCTTCCAGACCATAATAAAACTCCTTTTTCCTTTTCCAACACACACATACAGCTACCTGTGTCTTTTTACTTTATCCCTTCCATTACATACATTATATTCCTTTGATCACAAGCTGTTATTGAAAACAGATACTTTTAGAAGACAGGTTTGTGTATGTGAATATTTTTCCTGAAGGCCAGGTTAACAGACTATGCTTGAGAGTACGTCAATAGGTTAGGCAATATTCTTTGGAGGTGTGCAGCTATTAACTTTTGCCTCAGAGCTGAAATGTGTTTTCCTTAAGAGCTTCACATCAGTTGATTATTGAGAGGTCTGACTTTAAAAATGTGCATCCAAGCTGAAAAACAGGAAGGTGCTGGAGGAGACCTCATGCTTGGGATGCTGCTTTTGGAGCACTGCCAGATCTGAAGTATTTGAGAAGGGATACTCCAAAAGAAGACATGCCAGAATGACAGAA
Organism: Todiramphus chloris collaris; assembly: GCA_025345505.1. NCBI lineage: Eukaryota > Metazoa > Chordata > Aves > Coraciiformes > Alcedinidae > Todiramphus > Todiramphus chloris. Next base: position 28,792,238 of record JANVCC010000010.1, on the reverse strand, counting down.
ATGACAGAATCTGAAACAAGAGACTTGGATTCAGTGAGAATTTTGATCAGCCATTAGGAAGGCAGAGATTTCCTCTGCCTATATTTGGGCAAATTTTTGAGTGTCTAAACTTTGTGCATATCATCTCTTGCAATGAAAGATTTTGAAATTTCAGGAAAAAATGAAGACTAACTTACTAGTTTCCTCATTCAGAATACATTATAGAATACATTCAGAATATACTCAGACATACAATAGAAACCAGTTAAAAGCAAGCAATATGTTGAACTGAAAATAGGATCTCTTTTTGCCAGTTAAAACATTCCTACCAAACTGAAAAACCAGTGCAGGTTAACATGACTCAGCAGTGCTAAGAATAAGTATAAATCTCATACAGAATGTATGGGAGGTGTTTGTAAGTCTGTTTTATTAATTAGATAATTTCTCATAAAACATGTAATTCTAAACAAAATAATTATTTAGCCATTACTTGCTTCACCAGATTCTTCAAAATAGCTGTTAATCACTTTTAAAACATACGGTATTCAGGAAAGTTAAATTAAAAAGCAGTCTAATCAGGTACTGATACTTACACTTTTTGCCAATAGCTGCTGTGTGTTAGTTAAATTTTCAAAAGCATGCATCAGGTATTGCATCAGATAGCTTTAAAACTATATTTTTACCAGATGTCTATACCACACTGAGTGAGGTATACAAACATTGTTACATAATTATTTTGCAGGACAGTGCAATGCAGCCAATTACAGCATAACATTTTGAAACGAGAAGAATTGTAGTCATGCAAAATTTTGTATTACTAATGCAGCAGTCTTTTACATGGGTTAATAGATTCTAGATCTCATTTTCACTGGGGATTTCTTTCTGCTACACTGGCAGAGCAATAAGAACTGGGAATACTAATTCTAAGGCCAGAAGGTACAAATGCAATGACCCAGTTTGAAATATGGACAAGTACAACCCTCAGATTTTCAGGCAGTAATTCATGCAGTGATTATTGAATAATTCACTACTAATTGATATCTTAAACATGCACTGTTAACTGAATTTAAAAATTCCATTATTTTATGTCAATAAGTGCTTTATAAATGACACCTGCATTACAAAATATTATACTTTTTTATTATGTATTATAATTACTACATATGTCTATTTTCACAGACATATGACTAGATGAAAAGAACGTCATCTGAGTAAACATATAAGCCTAAGTTAAATGGTCTAAAACACTTCCATCCAAAAAGCACTTTTCTTTTATAAAAATGGGAATGAAAGTAACTTTGGTGCACATGTGCCATTGACAGGGATAAATTATTTTTAGTGCTCCTCTTCAAAGCTTAATTTATCTTGGCAAAGACTTATCTCCCCTCACCAAAAGAGAAAGTTAAGAAAATATTAAACTATAATTCTGTACATCCACAATTTTCAAAATATCCTGAAAACACTCAAGATTTTTAATAAGTATTCAGCTATGGAGCTGCTGTTGCTTTACGTGATCAACATACATAATACAGTATGCTCTTTATCTCAATATGCTTCACCTTCATAGATCTCTTTCTGGGTAAGCTTTTCATTATTTTTGCCATTCACTAAGAATTTTTCCAAAAGCTATAATTTCTTTTAATCTTTGATGATAACTCTATGAGGTGATAACATTTCTAGATCATATTTTATCTTCTTATATATTCTACTCTTTGTTTTAAAGATATGTTGCATATTTCAGGCCTGAGTTTTGCCTATCTTTTGATACTTTTAGCCTTATGTATATATTCATATCACTGGATGTGAGTATACACATCTGGACTCGATCTTAAAAGTCTTGTTTGATATAAATGATTCTATGATCACAAAAGTCTGTTACACAGTTGCTGACAAGCATTCTGTGCATTCAGTTAAAAAAGCTACAGCTACCAGCAGTCATTTCCTGTGTCTTGTGAGCAGTAGATCTGCAGCAGCAGTATCAACTAGCAATGCCAGGGGATCTAGATTGTAAGGAAATAATTTCTCCCCAGATAAAATTTCTTTGTCTTCACTGAGGTCACTTTTTATGATTCCCATTTCCAGTCTCATGTTTTCTTCCTGTATTTTTTTTTAACTCATCCTGCATCCCTTCAGAAACCACGTAAAAGACCACTACAGATCACCATGCATGTTACACTTGGCAGCACAGGAACTTCTCTCTGTTCACAAGAGTTTTGCTTATCTAGTCAGAAGGCATGGAGCTACCTCAAGCATTTAATAATGCTTGTTCCTGCAAAGCAGAACTCATTTTGTCCTTCCTACTAAGAACAATCAACTAACAGTAGCTTCGCTTCCACACATGACATTATCCCTTTTTTCTGCAACATTTGTGTATGGTTTCATTCTTGGGTCTCCTCAAGCTTTTTAAGAAAATGTAATTTGTGTGAGTTTTTAATGAAACTATGGATGATTTCTGCTAAACCATATTTGAAATCACACAGATAAGTTCAGAATCTGACCTTTCCTCCCACCCCATATTGATTAAACCTATAACAAAATACTGCGGAGGTGATACTGTGGAATTCTTGCTCGAGAACCATATTCCTTTCAAGATCCGTATTGTAAAATCATAGAATAGTTTCAGTTGGAAGTGACCTACAAAGGTCCCTTTTGAACTTTGAAGATCGCTTCTAATACAAATCATTCTATTATTCTATGATTCTGTAATTTATATCTAGTCTAAGTCTACTTCTTTTAGTTTAAAACCATTATGCGTTGCCCTATCACAACAGGCCCTACTAAAAAAATTTGTTCCATACATAACTTGCACTACTGCCCTTGTATTGAGAGTATTTTTATTTAAAACCACTATTAGAAAATTCCAAATTTGATATCAATATCTATTTTGCAATTTGTTCAACACTGGATACTGTCTAAAGATAACTGTATATATGACATGTATGTGAACATTAATATTCCTACACACTTTTACACGAATCTGTTATTCCCATTTGAGTTACTGAAACTACTTCATTCTTTTGCTCAGCACATTCTCTTAATTAGAAGAACCATAATTATTTTCAGGATAAATGAAAACCAAAACAGTAATTTTCTTTTGAAAAAAAAAAAAAAAAAGAACAACATCTCATCTGTTGCATTCACTTCATTTAAATGGCTAACTGGATTATTCATTCAGCAAAAACAAAACATACAATATATCATTTTCCTCTACTACAGTCTTTCACTTGTGAATCTGTATGATTCCAACTGCCAACACTGTGCCCTTTCAAGATCACATTATGAAAACTGTTCAGTTTGCTTCTTTTGATATAAGTCCCATTAACCAAATGGGTGTATCATTTCATTACCTTCTCACATTTCTCTACTTATTGATAATTAAGACAGGTTTTTGTAATATAGTGAACAGCTACTAACAATATCATATTATAACATATATTAGATGGGAATAATTTGTTAGATTCATTATTATTAGCTTTACGATGTTACTAAGGTAAAAGCTTACTATTTATTCGAGGTCATCTAAGTAAAATTACCAAAATCTACCATCATCAAATTGGAAATTTCATACTTGTAAGAAGAGAAGAATAAATGGAGACAAAAAAGGTACTGCTACCCAGATAATTCTTGCACATCACATCCTCTTTTTATTAATATTGAATCAACTGGGAAAATTGCTGGATAAAATTTTAGCTTTAGACATGTTTGAAGGTATTGAAGATACTTGTTTTGAAGTGAACAGTTAATATTTACAGTACTGAAAACAAGACCAAGATTTCACCCATTACACACTTAATAATTTGGATTTAATGACATGCTACAATACCTTCCTTTTCCCTCTTTCATTAATAGATGTAGAAATTTTCCTCTCAGTAATGCCTACATGAACCTAAGAAAACAGATGGTCCACCTTTTTTCTAGATTTAAAGCTGTGGAACTTAACCCAGCAGTTAATGTTCAGCCTGCAAAATCTGCAAATATTAAATAAAGCTTTCTATAAAGCAATTCTTGCTTGAACTCACTTTTGCTCCCCACTCCACTTCTCTCTTATGGCACTTCTGCCATTTCTTCTGCAACAGAGACTGTCAAGTGAGAGCCTGTAGCCTGACCTTTGGTTACCTATCCTGTGTATTTTCTCAGCCTCAGGGTGGAGGTTGCTGGCCATGCCAGCCTTTCAAGAAATGTGCTCTCTGTGTGTAAATGTGAGAGGAAGGGAAGAGAGAAAAACATTTTAAAACTTCGTTGTATCCCAGAGGGGAAAATCATGGCATCTATTGCTTCGGACAGCCCCTTTGGCCTATTCCTCTTCTGGGGAAATGTTGAATGAAGAATAGCTCTCTTTTATCAAAAAGTAGTAACAGAGGCAGTCACAGCAGCAGTGCTTCTTCATCACTGCTAGAAGTTACTGGGCTAGAGGTTAAAGCTCTTGTGTTCTAATTCATCGATCCTCCTTAGCTCAAGGTTGTTTGAATCCCAAACAATAGACGTAGGCAGAGGGTGAAGAGAAATGTCAGTCAAGCCCAACTGTTGAGGCCAGAAGGGAAAGCAATGCAATCAGGGAGAAAAAGACTTCTTTGCATAGATGTGTCATTCCAGATTTCTGATGTGGGTATCCATTTTATAACACAATATTACTGCATTAAAACAGAAAAACCCCTCTTGGTGATCACAAATCAAGCCTCTTCTCCTCCCAGCAAAGATGTACTAACAATTGGACTAGAGCCACTCTCTCTTTGTTGCCTGTTCTCTTTCTGAATCTCTTCCAATTCAATTTAAACCAGCTCTTTCAGTCCTTGACTCACATAGAGGTGAGCATGGTGACACAAAGTTATGTTTACAGTGTGGTGATTACAGTATTCTCTAGCAATGAGAAAGAGTGGGGTCAAACCCCACATAGGCTTTATAAGATGTTGTGCCCTTGATTGCATATAATCTGATGTCTAGATGTTGTCAGCTAAATTATCTGTCACTTCTGTCCGTGTGTAGCTGCTTATAATAAAGTACTAAAGAACTGCTGGAGTACCAGAACTTCGTCTGGGACAGAAGCAGAACTAATGGCAACAAGTCTACATTTAGCTGAGATTCAGGTCGTCTGGATATTACTTGTCCCACAGAGCACAAAACAGGGCACTGTGCTATATAAATGAAAGTACTATAGAAGCACCAGATACATATAGTAACATTCAGTGCAATCTAACTAGTCCTTCAAAGACTGACAACATACTTGCTCACTGATGTAAAAGGGCTGTTAAAAATATTTTGTGTAAGTTATCTACTCTGCAAAGACTCTAGAACAACTAACTCAGGACTGTGAAAAAGTAAGATCCATGACTCTGTAGAACTTATTTAATAAATAATGAAGAAAGATTCTGCAGTTTCTCATGTCAGAATGGCATTTGCAACTGCTAAAGAAGTTTTAACACATCACAAAGAACAATACCCCATCAGCTTTTTTGGAACCTTGTAAGATCAGCATTGTGAATAGATGTGACTGTGAAAAGAACCTGGCAATATCTCTGCCTAGCTCAAACTGTAAGAAATTATTCTCCACCCACACACGTTTCACACAGAAGCTAATTGCCTTTTCTTTTTCTTTCTAATTCTTTACTGCTTAGCACTAACTAAAGGTATTAAAATTTCCTAATTTGCTTTATGTAGCATATACAAAAAGTGGAAATTTAACTTAATAAGTGCTATCAAGCTGGTTTTTGTTTGTTTGTTTGTTTTTTATTTATGGAAAGGGGAGAGTGTTATTCTCTGTACAATGGAAGCCTGAAGCTTTATGTGTTTCCTTCTATTAATATTTGTTTGGAAAAAATATGAAAAAAATCCCCTTTTTATTGCTTTTCCTATAAAAGTGTGTTTTCTTTTTTAAAGGACACTATTATCAAAAAAACACTCGAGAAGCTTGCAAGTGAACCATAAAAAAATTAACGCTAGATCATTAAATAAATGTATCTTTTTATGATAGAAGTTACGAGTTTTTAAACTGCCAAATCCTTCAATTGTTTTATGTGAAATATGTAAGAAAAATTATTTAGTTGTAATGAACATGTATTAGACATAATGATCCTTTCTGCTGAGAAAAAAAATTGAAATAACTGATGTAAAATCAAGGAAAAAGATTTACACAGGAAGAAGAGATTTTATACACTGCTCATAATTTGGGAAATATAATTGAAACTAAGAACGATATGAAATTTCACATGACATTCACCACCATCTTTCCTGAAATTTCAAAAACAGACTAAATGCAAGAAACAAGTGGGGTAATTTTAGGGTTTTTTTTTTCAGTTTTTGTCTCTTGCAACAATACCTGTTTTCATATAAGCTTGGATTGGCTTTAGACTTGCCTCATTTTAACCCAAAAAACTTGATACAGAAAAATCTAAAAGCAAACAGGTTTCGTATGGCTTCTGAGCACATACATGTTGATGAGACTGCAGAAGACACCTGCTTTTGAACTGGCAATGCTCTTTCAGACTGAACTTTCAAATTACAGTTTTGCAAGACTCTTCACCCTATCAGGCTTCCCATCCCTTGTATAGATAGAAAGAAATGCAAACTTGGTTCATATATCAGACTTATTTTAAAGGATATTTATATTAATAGAAAGTTAAAGTGACCTATAATATAATATGCAATTGCCAACAAGTATTTTTTTAAAGAAATTTCCAGGTGTGAGTTTTTTTGAGCATTATCTGTGTGTAACAAAGTGCAAATTACTACTATTGAAATGCTTTGAAACACAGTGAAAGTAGTGCAAATCAATATGCAAATGAAAACCAAAATATAATAAAGTAGTTGTAATACACATTTGTGCAAAGCAGCATTTAAATAACTCCAAAACAAACTTCCAAGAGACAAAAAAAAAAAAAAAAAAAAAAAGGTCATTTACAGGAGCATTTATCTTGGAACACTTCTCAAAAATTGCATTTTGGTTCGGTTGTTTTTTTTCTCAACAGCCCAACACAATCATATGATTGGAGAGAGGTTTCATTCTTATTTTTATGGAGAAACATCCAGTGAAAGTTTTAGGTTATTTTTATAAAATATGAAGTGGTTTTTGTCTTCTCCATCACAGCTATGTTAACTGAATTAAAAAAAAAAAAAAACAAAAAAAAACCGAACTGTATGTTCATGCTGAAAATTTAAGTATTTAAGTAACCAGGGATGGGCCTGGTATAGGAAGCCTCCAAACTTCCCAGGAAGGATCTCACTATCACATGTAAATAAGCCAAAGCTAGACAATAACAGCAGTGGCCTTGATCTGCACACCAACCCTTGGTAGTAACTCTAAACATGGGGTGTTATCCCTCATAGAAGTAGACATGGCCTGTGAAAACACACTGCTAAACTTCAGAAAAAGCAGTTAGAACTGAGCTGAGAAGTAAAATCACTGATCAGAATTAGTTCTGTCCTCACTCAAACCAGGACTATAACTAAAGTCACAGGTGCCTAATTCCATGATTCCTCCACAATTCTAATTACACTCATTAAACAAATTATGTTAGTACCTTCATGCCTGACAGTTAGTACAAGCAAAAAATGTAGAGATCATAGCACACAACAGCTGGTTTCAATTTCTAGGCAACTGTCTAAACATTAATGCAAAATTCAGGTTTTTCCTTCTATTTTTAATCTTAGCTGAATCAGAAAATGAAAGAAAAACATCTCTTTTTCATATTTCAAGATATAATAACTTATACACATGTGTGTGAATAAACGTCTGAACATATATGTGTTTATTCAGAGGGCTACTTACTATAGCCACCTTGAACAATCTATGTGATGGATAATTTTTCCAATATTTCCTTCCACTAAAGAAAATTCTTGTCTCGCACTACAGTTCTGTAAAGCATTCAGCAAATGAGTAATCAGCCAAAGCGACTGGAGATTTCTCTCTCTTACTGCAACTGTATGATTACTGTAAGGGAAAAAAAGGGATAAGCATGAATGAAACAAATATTCAAGTATTTTCATTCTTAAAAGGAGATATTGTCTAGGAGGTTTCTACAAATAATCGTTATCACTGATATAAACTATTACAATTTGAAGTAAGCACCCTGTAAACTCTTTTCTTGATATTAGATTCATTACTAAGCATAGATACTAATATTTCTTGGTGTTTAAGATAATTTCAAAGTATATTCAAGAAGCATAACAATCATTAAACTTTTATGAAGAGTATAAGAAATGCCTTATTTCTTTCTCTCAGCAGCAATCCATGTAGCCCTCCAAACAACTGTCTCCAAACAACTGCAAAAACATATAGTGTCCAGGAAAAGCATGTTAGCCTGGCTGCTCTCCATGAGCACTGAGATTTACTTTACCAGAGACGTTTGATAGTACATCATTGTCTACTTCTTTTAGTATCTGTTTATTGATATGTTATCCATGAATTCATCTAACACAGTTTTGAACCTGCTGTTACTGTCTTTCCTCCACAGTCTACTGAGGCAACAAGTTCCAGTGCACTATCTGCTATGTAAAGAGATACTTTCTTTTGTCTGTTATAGACCAACCTCCCACCAGTCTCATGTGCCCCAGCTTCTGTATTGTGGAATCTGGTGAACAATTCGGCTCATGCGCTGCCTTCACAATTTTTTAGCTGTAGCTATTTCTCCCTTCGTCTAGCCTCTTAAAGCAGAGCCATATTTGCTGAATATTTTGTTAATTTTTCAGTTTTGGCATTATAATTTAGATCGAGTGGAAAACTAATAAACAGAAATGCTTAATTTAGAAATAGTCTAATACTTTCCAGAAAAGCCTACTATTTGCCCTATGAGCCTATCTTTAAACACTTTTTCTGAAAGAGCTCAATTACACACAATACAGTCCTGGACAATAGTAAAGAAGTGCTTCATGGAGCCTAAAAAGATTTAGAAAGTTGATCTTTGCTCTTAGGAGTAGATTTTAATAATAGCTTTCTTTTTTTTTTCCCCTCACAACACTGTAATTTCATACTGCTTTGTTAACAAGAAAACGCTACAAAGCAGTAAAAATCTCATGCCAAAGATCCCCAGAGAAATAATCTGAATCATCTATAAAAAGAAAGGGCATTGTCCTCATTAGTACTTCCACAGCATTCAGTAACCTCACAGCATTGAGTCAATTGGTGTCTCATTAAACTGGTGCATTTCTTCCATTCTCCTTCTCCCCAAGTAAGTTACTTCGTTTAATGTTACTAAACCAAGAAAATGTTCATTCAATATTAATTCTTGAATAAGCCTTCAGAATTATTCTGTGACCATTTCAAATACCAACAGAGAACTTAATTCTGTGTCTAGTCACAGCAGCAACTTCCTTTTCATTGTCTGGCATGTTAGCAGGAACACAAGTATGTTAAACATTACGTTAAACATAAACATTATTGAGTCTTGTATCATTAAGAAATATTTGGCAAGTATGGGAATTTTTGTCTTCCTCTTTTGAGCCACAAAGTGCTACACAGGAAGGATTTCTGATTTTGCTTTACATAAACTTGCAATATGAGAGTAGGAAAAAGTAGATATATTTCTGTATAACAAGAGAGAATCCCAGCATGCTGGTATTTCTGGAAAGAAAAGTGCTATCAGCATGATCAGACGGTTCTAAAGAAGTGAGAATACAGTGACAGCCACAGAAAAGACTTCTAATGATAATAGCCTGAGACAGACACAAAACTCCGAATACCTATTTACAAACCACAGAAAAGAAGGAAAAACATAAATCAAATCAAAACTGTTACTATATAGGATGGCCAGATTCCATGTATAATGTAGGATCAAAACACAAATTCTATGTTCCTAAACATATTTTGAAATGATGGGATGTATGTTGAACATTAACATTGCATTTTGTCAATACACATTTTAAAACTGAAATTTTATAAGCATCATGCAAAGCAAAAGGATCTAGAATAAGACTTCCAGCCTAGTAACTTGTGGAATTTATTTTAGGTTATTAACATCAGATGCCACAGGTTAGTGACTCAATCCTGCAGAAAATGTTTTCACGTCCACCCAGGAAGTCTACTTTTTCAATTACCTACCATTTGCATAAGGATGAAGCAGATGTCTTTCAACACTCTGGGAGACAACATTAGCCATGAATAACACTCATAATTAAAATTTCACCAAAACAAATATATATTTTTAACAGCAAATCTTATAGAACCTCTGCATTTTCTGGTTTAAAAAAAGGATAAAAAATCCAAAAGTAACCAGAATACCCCCAGTGATTTCGAAGTGGAAAAAAACCCGAGACCCATTTAGTCTGAATAGTCTGCACTACAAATGAATCTTTTGTTGAGTAGAAAAACAGTTTGAGATAAGGAAAAAATATTTCCCCTGATAGGTTTCTGGGATCATTCAGCGAGAGACTTTGAAACCCTTATTTTGAGCTAGCACTGTGCCAGTCAAATACAATTAGGTAAAAAAAAAAAAAAAAAAGAGGTGTTTTAAAAAAAGGACTCAGAAGACCTGAACCAGTTCTTGGTTTCAGAGAATCACAGACTGTTACGGGTTGGAAGGGACCTCGAAAGATCATCTAGTCCAACCCCCCTGCCAGAGCAGGACCACCTAAAGCAGGTCACATAGGAATGCGTCCAGGCGCGTTTTAAATATCTCCAGAGAAGAAAACATCCACCAACCACAAACACCTATCAAGTAAAGGTGAAAGACAAGAATAAACATGCTAGCTATAAAGGGTGATGGCTAAAACTAGAAATGATAAAGTAAGTTCAGTAAGTTGCAGCTGCCTATTATGCTATGATATTTCCCCTGGCACTTTTCTTGGAAAGCATTTGAGAAAGGGCCTTGATGTGAAATGGGAAAATCACTTGGAAGTTTGGGTTAGTCTAAATACTTCCTTATTTGACCACTTGTATGGCTTTATTTATAACTATAATTTTTCTCTTGAATTTTTCCATCAGTAGCTACTAATACAATACATTAAGAGAAAATAATTTCTATACACTGTTCTAATAACTTAGCTGTACAATACCCAGTACCACCTGTTCTTCAACACTGGAAAAAAATCATCTTTGTCAGAACCAGGGGAACTGGACCATGAACAGAAAAACAGAAATACTAATATTAACGTACTTCCACAGGCATCTTTCTGCAAGGCCATAGATGAGTTGGAACTGCAGAGGCTCCTCCCACAGGAATGAAGGTATCTCACAACAGAACAGGAGGTAGGAGAATAATAATGTGGTTTTCATGCCACACACAACTGAGCCAGTCACAAGTACCAGCAGCAAGAGCTTCTATCTTGGAAGTTGGCCCTTGCTCTCCTCTTTATTGCCCAAACAGAGATGCATTATGGACACTGGGAATGCATCTGCTTGAAGGACAAAGAACTGGCATATGCCAGAGGAGGAATCAAGGGTCTGAATATGTTGCTCGGGAATAGGGCTGGGATGGGGAGACTCCTATCCCAGTTACCATTTCAAAAGCACATATGTCTACTTCCCAACAACGCAAGGGGAGCCAAGGGAGCCAGCCTTCCCTGCCTTTCTTTCAGATGATCTGCGCCAGCATAACTCCCCATCAGTCATAATCTGTCACTTCCCCTGAGCGTTAAGACTTTAATTAATTCCTTATGCCTAGCTATGCAAGGAAGTGGCACTGTATAATCCCCAGTGAGTCGTTCTCCCTGTCATAACAGAGAATCTTTACAAGAGAAGGAAAAATAATCTGACAGACACGTGACAGCTCTAAAAATCTTGTAAACATTTTCTTCAAACCAGAAAAATGCACATGTGAGTTCCTTTAGAGGACATCTTTAGAGCTCTGTTACATTGCACTGGCCCTTGAGAGAGAGCAAATAGGGGAGTGTTGCATAGGAAAGTGAAACAGAGTTGCCACCAGGTAATTGCCAGCTCTTCCTCCTATTCAATAAATTAGTTAATATCTACTTTAGGAGATGTACAATCATACCTTGTTATCTCCTACTGGGAAAATTCATAAGACATAAAAGCACATTATGTGCTTTTCTCCTGCAGTGCATACCCAGTTCATTCTTCATCTTCTCACCTGTTGAATTGCAACACATGCCTGACTGTCAAAAATCAGTAGAAAGTAATAACCAGCAATACAGCTGCTATGTCTCAAATAATCCTTATATCTAAAATGCTACCTGCTATATTGCTGTGCAAATACTACAGCACTTGCTGTACTGAGAAAAAGCAAAGATTAGCAACATCAAAATTATCTACCAGCAGATTTACTGAGAAGGAAGAAGGATTTCTACCCCAGCCTTTCGCACTGCTAGTGGAAAGGGAATTCTCAGTTTTATCAACGACAGCTTAAAAACAGCTATTGGGAAAACTGGAAACAGATTAAATTCACAGCAGTGAAATCAGTCAGATATTTCAGACTATTGCTGCTTTTCAGGAATGCTCTAATTCATTCTGGTTTGTTTGGGTTTGGGTTTTTTTAATTTTCTTATTTTAATCCATGCCTTTCCATTACTTCTTTACGGGAAAGGCTAATAAGCATTAGACCTCTTCCACAATGGTATGTAGGTTTCTCAACAACCCTAAGAAACACTTCTTGAGACAGCATGCACCTAATAAGGGTTAAGTGGTGTCAGTCCAATAAATTCTTTGCCATTCACATTGAATACAGTGATTAAGATTGAACACACCACTAAACCTTGAGCACCGTTTCACTGTGATCTAGCCCTTCTGTAGAGCCGTACTCTTAAGCTGCATGTCATCTTTTCTCTCTTCATAAGATGTCATTTACTCACAAGTCAGCAAAAGATTTCTCCATACCTCAGAGATGCAGCCATTCCATACATAGAGTTGCAAATATTTGCTTTGTGAAAAGCACATTAAAGCAGGTTCTTTATCTGCAAATTTCTCTGTCAACACAGTTCTCTGCTACTATGCATACTTGCTTCTCTAGAATGACAACCTTCTAATAAAGGTTGATAAATATAATGTCTCTGTAGAGGCACCAACAGCTAAAAGGCAGGTGCTAAGTCATTAAATTGCCAAGGACATTGGATTTTTCAGGCTGAATATATTGGGAAAATGTAATATTTTTGGGGGGCAGAAAGGTACAGGTTAAGATTTGTGTGATATTTCTGTGGTCAGAGAATGTTAGGAAATAATATATATATATGCATGATACATACACCATAAATAGACATAAAGTACAAAGAAATGGATGGCAGCTTTTGAACTCAGTGAAAGAAAATAATGAAAACACTATTAAAAGTCTGGAATGGGTAATTTGCAGCATAAACTACCAGTAAGGGAACATTTCCTGGGTATATAACATCAGCATCAGCATTTACTACCACTACTACATCACATAAAAAAAAGAAAGTACAAAACATGAGGAAGACAGCAGCAAAGAAAATCAAATACTTCACAGTGAACTTTCTGGTTCTAGATTAATTGTAAGACACATTATTTTATAGACTGGTGATTAATAGGAATGGACAAACACATAATGTTCTGATGTACAGAATATTTGTATTCAGTTGATATCTAGAGGCTACACAAGGTACAGTTACAATTCTTTGTTTTCTGTAGATTTCCATGACATCAGGTTTTCTTAATATAACAAATCACTTCAGTCTCATTTCAATTTAAAGCATTTATGGCAATTATGAAACTCAGTCCTCTGTCTGTGAGTTTGACTGCTGCAGGTTTTGAAGACATATCACGTAAAAGTCTTCAGTCCCTATTCAGAAAATACAACATATTGAATGAAGACTATATATTGCTTTAGTTTGCAAAAATCATGGAATTAAAAGAACAAGAAAATAATTCGCTCCGTAACAACCAGGAAGCATTTGGGAAATATTCAGTCCTTGCGGGACAGCAAGCAAGCAAGTAAACTATGTTCTGCTCTATACTGCTGCTACATGTAGGACTCTCAATAGATGCATTCCTATGAACCATGGTGTTATTACAGCTATCCCTTTATGAACAAATTTGGTGTTCAAGAATACTGAATTCTGTGAGAAATCTTCCTCTCTTAACAAACGTCTAGCAAATGACAGTGTTGCCTGTACACTTTTGGAATTTGAGAAAAAGGTTCTTCAGGAACTTTTTTTGACCTCCTAATCTGCTAGCAGCAGGATTGTCAGAGCTAAAGAAGAATTTCTCATTAGTCCTTGTGTGTTTTCTATACAGATAATACTTCACTAAAAAACTGTCAAACAAATATTTGGTGAGTCTGATTATTAACAGGTAGTACATCTTCAGTTAGAAAACCTCAAGGTAAGTCTGATTTTCATATTTCACCATATCAGCTCTACATTATTATGCTTCTTTGGTGAATATTAATAATCAATGGGTTATAAAAGAGAAATTTCAGAAAAAGGTAAAAATATTAACTGAAGAAATATCAAGACTATAAAAAGGACACTCACTTGTTCAACTAGATACTATATTTACTTTCAGTATTATCAGTATATGCTCAGCAATGTACAGATATGAAGACAATATCTTTACTGCAAAGGGCTTAAATCTTATGCAGTAATATAACTTCCTTGCAAAGCTGGATAGGTCAGAAAAGAGAATCTTCTCTTTCTAAATCACTGGATCAAACTTCCCCTGACTTTACAGATTTAAATCTGGCCTAGTACCAGTCAGAAAATACTTTGGGAATTTTTTTATCCTCAAAATGTCACTACAATGAGATGCACTGTTATCAAAAGTCTTATCAGCTACCAAAACCTGAATAAGCATAAATCCTAAAACTCTGTCTTACCTTACCTTCAGGGCACTAATGGTTATGGTATATGGGATATAAAGAGTAAACAAGGTAGTGAAGACTCAACCTTAAGAAAAATCTTTTAAAATTACATACAGATTTAAATACACCAAAATAAAGAAATTCAAAGTTATAGACCTCATAGCTTCTTCTTCTCATACATTACATCTTGATTACTTTATTATTACATGACATGTTTTTAAAGAACTGACACCTTATTAGAAATGTGCAATGTGGCACAGTTATTGTTGCTATGGGAACTAAAATATTAAACTTCCTGACTTATGTACACACATTCTCAGATATAATACTGCTCTCATTAAATGTTTTGTAATACATTTTCTCTTTTTCCACCAGTCTTCTATGGATTACTTCCTCACAAGCAGTAGATTGCTCTCCCTGGGTGAACTTTTGTCCTTTAAGTCAATGGGAGTTCTAGTGTCAGCTTCAGTGGAGCCATCATTTCAACCCAGACCTCTGCACCAAATACAGTTGCTTAGGAATATGGCCTGAAGATCTGATTCTGATCTCGCTTATGTTGAACAGCAAAGGGGGGAGAGAGAGAATCAGAAAGAGCATGAATGCAAGAAAGCAAGAGATGCACAAAGCAAGAAAACAAGAAACTAGGCAAGTCTTCTGTTCCATTTCAAATATGCTTTATAAGATTTCTTTGTGATTTTCCCATCATTCATCTTAACAATATAAATCCAAATGTAATATAATCAGGAGAGTTCTTATGTCTGAAGAACTAACTGGCCTGGTTTCTATCAATGACCCCTTGTCTGTTCTTTTTAAAAATTAAGTTGGACATTTATTAAAGCTCTAAACATAAGTTCAGATGTGATGTGATGTGATAACTGGGAATATGTAGAGGAAATAGTGTCCAAAGAGAGAGCATTAATGGCAAACATTTTGACATCAAAATTTATGGGCCTTTCTGCTTTACTTTTCCATTTACAGACTCTGACACAGAATTTCTCTACTTCAATTGAGCATTTTAAGGGGCTTAGTCACCTTCCTATTATCTGAGTGCTGTACCAACAGAGATGCACTCAAGCTTCATAAAGGCCTTCTCAGCTTTGACAGGAATTCTCTATCTAGCCCTATTAAAGTGTGTGTTTGTGTATATATACACATATATTCCTACATATGCACTCCCGTGTGATGCACAAAAATGATGTATTCCTTGCATAGTCCAGTACAAGTAAGATAAATTAACAGAGAGTTACCTACACAATAAAAAAAATAATAAAAAAACAGATTATTTTTTTTTTAACATGAATGAGTAAGAAAATTCTATTTGTAAACTCCTGTGAGTGACTCTCAGAAGACTTGACTATGCACACTTCACAATTGGAAAGAGCTCTAGATATTCAGTCCCTTTGAAAACTGAAGACTATGTCAATCTCCAAATGTCAGGCTTCTTTTTAATTTATTTGGTTTTTTATATATCTTTTAAGAGGAGGAAGATGAGTGATGAGGTTACAGTAATGGATAAATGAAAATGATAAAAATCCTACTCTCTCAGCCTTATCTGACATACATAAGGAATAGCCTTTCAGTAAACACCCTCCTGGAAGACTGCTGAGCCTGCAAAACATACAGAAGAGCAGAGTACCTTCTGTGGTAAACTCTTTGATTGACTCTTCAACATATAATTGAGCAGTATCTGGGAAAAGAGATATTTTTTTTATACTCCCAGAACAATCAGTGAAATGCTTACAGTAAAGGAATAAAAATAAAACTGGAATGGTTTAAAGGAAATAAGTTTATACATGAAATTGATTTTATTCTTCCATAATGTTTACAATGCATAAAGCCTTTAGAAAACAAATCAGATTAGAAACTCTGCAAAGCTGTAAACTGTTGTAAAATCTATAATGAAAGTCAACTCTTTTCTTAACTTTGCACCTCCTGACAATAATACAAATCTCTCAGCCTTCAAATATCCTCTCCTTTTACACATAACCCACTAACATTTAAACTGCTTGAAAAGAACAGGTAAACACATCAAAGGTTCAAACACCCATCACAACTATATTACCTAATATATATCATACTTATTGGTATTTTAAAATCTCAGCATCTGTAGTTTTCCATTGTACATTCAATAACTGCTCAAATGCAGTTCTTAGCACATCTTTACCTGACTCTTTTGTTAGATCATGCTGCTTTTCCTTTCTGAATAAACCCAGATGATTCTTTACTAAAATTATTTAAAACTTACTTTTAAAAATTAAGTTCAACTGGGTTTTGGTTTTTTTTCTTTGTTGCTCATTTCTTTACTGCAGATATAAGTTAATGGATTCTTTCTTTGTCTCCCTGACTTCTCACACAAACTGACTTTTGTGCCCACTGTCTGAAATTAAATGTCCATATTATATGGTTTTCTTTTGATTATATGCATATGCTACTCAACCTATCTCTAGGTCAACATTCTAAGAACTATTTAACATATAGTATAAAAAAATGAGATGTATTTACATGTAAGAAAATCACAAGTCTAGGAATAAGGTTGGACTTGGTGATCTTGAAGGTCTCATCCAGCCGAAACTATTCTATGATCCTATGATTCTATGATCTCACTGTTATGTCCTGATAAATTAATTTATTTCTCACCATAATTTTATTAACCATTAAATGTTAGATTTTTCTTTCCTTTTTCTTTGTCTATGAGCTTGGCCCACCTCTTCATCTCATCACCATTACAGACACACATATATACAACTTCCTCAAACCCAAATTCCACTGTGGTACACATCCTGTCCTTATCCATCCATACCACCAAAATTTTCGTATTTTTTGTGTCAGCACAGCAAATCCTGAGCTGCCTCACACCAACTAGAGTCACAGAGCCTCTGTTGAACCTGAGCTTTGACTCTGCACGTCTTTTGTTCCCCATCCTCTGGGCTTAAAATCTTCCTGTCAGTAAGTAATACAAAAGGGAATAGACTAAAGATTTTTGGAGGTACTTCCTGAGATACTTCAGCCACCAAGATCACACTGTGCACTGCAAATAGTCATATTCATATATAAACAGTCAGCTTTCAGTATAAATATATTAATGCATAATTTGTGTCTGAATTAGAAAGTTTTCACAATTAGAAAGTGAATGTTTAATTGTGTCACACTGTGTAGGGATTTGTATACAATCCTTCAAAATTCTGCAGGTATTCAGCTATTTTTTGCATACCACTTAAGTTTGCTGTAAGAAAGCACACTGGTGATATCTGTCTCCATTCAAGGTTTTTCAAAATAATGCTGTCCTCCGAATTTATATTCTGTCTCGGAAAACTGGGAGATAAGTGGTGTAGGCTGGCTGCAGATACACGTCTCTGCTAATACAATTTATTCTATTACAGTCCAACTCATCTGTCACATTGCACCAATATCTCTGATTTCTGCAGCACATGCCTGGCTCTTTCTCAGACATTATCACACTTCATATGCCAACAAATTTTATAACAATTGACTGGAAGTTGAGTAGTGTATATATATATATATATACACACATATACACACAAAGTATACGTTAACACATTTACTTTTCATTACACTATGGTACTTGACATGCATTTTATTTAATAAAAAATCATAACCATTATTATTTTATACTTTTTTCATTACTTTGGCAGGGTTATTCCCTTCATTATGTTCATAGGATAAGTAGTGGCATCAATTGCTAATCATCAGATCAAATACTAACAGAATCTTTTCCCTTTGCTGTGTATTATAAAGATTATAGTCTTCTAATAGCCATCTTAAACATTTTTCTTTCTTAAAAAAGGCTTACGCAAATATTCTCCCCCCAAAACCTTTATTATTGCAAAGATTATTATTAGGTAACATCTTGACAGGAAGGGTCATCACCTTCCCAATGATTAGATTCCACTGTGATTAGTTTAAACCTATTGTACTATGAAATTAGATAGGACTATATTTTAAATAGCTTTATGAAAGAGGAATTTTCCTTATAAGATTATAAATGGTGATATCTTTTACCAATTATCTGCTCAGACCCACAGCCAATGACCCTTTAAACCCAAGATTTTCTATTCACTGCATGCTAAAATAAAATTTATGCATTTTACAGTTCTTGTTCTCTAAGATGTTAAAAGCAGCATTCAATATTGGAGTCCTATTGTTAGATACTGTATAAACCCATTAACTATGATTCTACTTAGCTGAGTTTAAAGGTTACAAACCTATTCTAAACTCATTATTATCAAAGGAGATACATTCAGATGAATTACTATTCATAGCATCCATCTTAGCAACCTATTTTATGTAATACAATTTTACATATCAAAAGTAGAAGGTAGACTTGTGATTTTTAGAGCAACTTTCAATAGGAAGGGTAATTGGAACAGGAAATTTTAATTTCTCACTCAATGGTTGTGATAGGAACAGAGTATCTGACACATATTTTACCAAAACCCCAGAACATATATTTTGTTGCATAAAATAAATTAGGAAGGAGGCACAACACTGTTCATTTAATTCGAACTTGTAAGAAGAAACATGGTAAAATTGAAAATTAAATGCACCTTAATGAAAGTGATCAAAAACTACAGAACATGGGGAAAAAGCATTGATACTTTACTGAAGGTGGAAACAAAGGTGTAGAAAAAGGAATCGTTAAAAAGGAATAGCACAAATTTGTAGGCTTAAAATCAGTAAGGGGAAAGAATGAAATTAAATGAAACAACAAAGGGTAAAACCAAACAGTTACACTAAAAAAAAAAAAAAAAAAAGGAAAATAAAGCAAAACAAAGTGTACTTCAGTTACTTAACAGTCATTATATTTACACAGAGTACAAAACGATGATTTTTTTGTCATAGGGCAAAGAGAAGGCTGAAGGACTCTATACCTTATTTGCATCAGTCTTCCCCCCAAAAAAATCATGACTAAACACTTAATTAAAGGAATTCTAGTGATGGGCTATGACAGTAAACCAGAATCCAAAGAGAACATGCCATATAAGATATAGACTCTGGATGTGTGCAAGAAAGTAAAGTAAAATGAAGTGCCCTTAGACTAACTAAGACAATCCATGAAACTAGTGATTTTCTTCATGAACTCATGCAGGACAGAAGATATCTCAGAAGCCTAGGAAAAGTAAGCACAATACCTATGTTTATATCAGATAAAAGGGAGGACTCAGTGATTATTGAGCAGTGGTCTAATTTCTGCAGGCAAAACTATGCCAGAGGAAATTATGACAGGTTCTTTTTGAAACCATCTATACAATGAAGAAATGATAAAAATCCAGGCAAGATTTTAAGGAGTGAATTGTGCTAAATTGATCCTTTCTTTTTTAATTTTTTTTTTTCCTAACAAAACATGTGATCTGCCAGATATGGGAAAAGCAATACAAGTGTTATATCTTCATTTTATCATGGCTTTTGATGCACTCCCAAAAACAGTCTCATAATGCTTATCTAGGAAATACAGTCTACATCGACAATGTCTGATTGGCAACCCATGAATCAGATGCATTCTTCCAAAGCAATGTATCTATTAATCAGCAGAGTTTCTGAGGAATGTGTGACTTTAGTGTTTGGGGTGCATTTCTGCAAACATGGGAAATATCTGCAACATGTGTAGCAGAAACGCAGCAGTGCTGACTGTAAAGCACCAGTTAAGAAGGGTAGGGATAGGTCACAGGTTGTTACAGCACGCTATATCATGCCGCACCTTTTTCTAGATATTGTGAGAGGCAAGAAAAAATGGTGTTGCACTGGGATTGCAAACCCTTCCAGAGAATCAAAGAGCACAGTTTATATTCTCTGGGATGTACTGCAGTAATCAGCCTCCACCGGAGAAGCTTAGTGACAACTGGATGATCAGTAAGTTGTGGGCAGACTCAGAGATATTATGCAGTTGAATAAAGGTCCCTAATGCATTTCATAGTATCTGGATTATCTGTGTTTCCAGTATCTTTAATATTTCAGCTAGTGAAAAGTACTCTTTAGAGTTATGCTTATCCCACAGAAAAACATGGATGGGTAAAATAGTCTGAGTGCAAGCTAAGTTCTTCTTTGTATTTTTACTATGGAAACAGCAGAAGGAATAGAGTACTCTGCTGACTGAGGAAACAAAATTGTGATGGATCGTAAACACTTTCAAGACATGTATCTGAATTTTAAATTATTCTATTACATTTTAAAGATGGTCTAAAAATCACCATCATGACATTAACTGAAGATGTGCAAAATACTATATTTAGGAAGGAGTAACCGGATAACATTTCTGCAACCATTTTGCAGTAAGATTTTGGTCATTATAGCTGATCACAAACAAAATATGAGATAGCATTGATGGAAAAAAGAGACAAGTGTATATATATTTGAGATGTGTTACATATATATATATGTGTATTATAGATATAAATCATGAGGCAAATGGACAATTCATTTGTTCTTCTGTCAGTTGCTTAGGTCCCAGCTGAAGTACCACATCGAACTTAAGAGAATCCTGGAGAGAATCCAGGAAAAAGCAAATGTTACTGTTTCCAAAACATAGTTGTCCATGAGACCTGGTGGGCTACAACCATGGGTACTGAAGGAACTGGCGGATGAGATTGCTCTCTATTATATTCCAAAAGTCATGGCTGTCTGGTGAAGTCCCCACTGACTGGAAAAGGGCACGTGCAAGGTCCTCCATCTGGGTTGGGGCAATCCCAGGCACCAATATAGTCTGGGCAGTGACTGGCTTGAGAGAAGCCCTGAAGAAAATAACTTGGGGTTACAGGTAGACAAGAAGCTCAACATGAACCATCAGTATACACCTACAGCCCAGAAGGTCAATTGTATCCTGGGCTGCATCAAGAGAAGCATGGCCAGCGGGTCAAGGGAAGTGATTCTCCCACTCTACTCCACTCTCGTGAGACCTCACCTGGAGTACTGCATCCTACTCTGGAGCCCTTATTACAGGAAAGATATGGATGTGCTGGAACATGTCCAGAGAAGGAACACAAGGATGATCAGAGAGCTGGAGCACTTCTCCTGTGAGGAGAGACTGAGAGAGTTGGGGTTGTTCAGTCTGGAAAAGAGAAGACTCTGAGGAGACCTTATTGTGGCCTTCCAGTATCAGAAGGGGTCCTACAAGAAAGCTGGGGAGGGACTTTTTAGGATGTCGGGTAGTGGTAGGACTAGAGGGTATGGATCAAAACTATAGATAAGTAGATTCAGATTAGACATTAGGAAGAAGTTCTTCCCCATGAGGGTGGTGAGACACTGGAACAGGTTGCCCAGAGAGGTGGTGGAAGCCCCATCCCTGAAAGTTTTTAAGGCCAAGCTGGATGGGGCTCTGAGCAACCTGATCTAGTAGGAGGTGTCCCTGCCCACGGCAGAGGGGTTGGAACTAGATGATCTTTAAGGTCCCTTCCAACCCTGACAATTCTATGATTCTAAAACAGATGTAGATCTCAGTGCACACAAAGCAATGCTTCTGGGATTGGAAAAAAAAAAACCCTTGTCCTAATTTTATTCACATAGGGACAGGTTCTAATCTAACAATTACCACATAGTAAAGATATAATTGAGAAAATATTGGTAATTTTTACAAAGGTCAGCTCAATGTCTATTAGCAGTCAGATCCAATGTCACTTGTTGTAGGGAACAGACAAGAAAAACCAAAAAAAGTCTTTCTGTTACTATATAAAACTGTGGTGTACCTCCTCTTGAATACTGTGTGCGGTCCTAATGTAGATGCCTAATATGACAGATCTTGATAGAGATTGAAAATGGTCCAGTAAAACATAATATTCATTAAGCAGACATGGAATTTCAGCCTCAGAAAGATAACTGGGCAGAAGAGAGTGATAACTCACTAAAAGCAAATGTGAACAGCACAGGAAAGGTAAACAGGGAACTACTTTTCCAACAGACAATATAAGGAACATAAATAAAAAGTGATTGCTAAGTTCAAAACTGACTGGTTCTTTAAACAGTGCACAGGGAACCTTCAGAACTGCTTGTACTGGGTGTTGTGGATGCTACAAGTTTCAAAGGGTTTGAAAAGTGATCACACTTATGGAAGAAAATAGTGAAAAGTTTATTCAAAGGCAACATCACCCTCAAGACATTGCTCAAAGCATGAAGAATATTCTGGAGAAGTATCCCTATGCACCTGCCTTTTCTTCAGAATCTCTTGTAATCCCATGATAAATAAGATCTGTCAGGAAAAATAGAAGGCCCTTAGTTTTTCCAGTCTGAAAAAAATCAGACTAAGTGCAAGAAGCACCACCTAAAAATTGCAGCACTGTATGAAATGCTTTAGAAGGAACAATGACCCATTTTTTCCAATAACTTTAGAGGAAAAGAAAATAATTGCTTAATTTTCACTAATATAATTTACTATTATGAATCATTATGAAAAAATATACTGTCTACATAGATAGCAAAGAACTGGGAGGGAAGTTGTAAGATAGCTTTAAGCAAGGTGTAGAAAAATAAGATAGACAAACAGTTGTTAGAATAGAGCTGATCTTTCTTCTTTGAGGGGAAAACTGATTAGATCATTGTTCCAGCTTCAATTCTATTTTATGAATACAATTTCCACAAAAGTAGATGAAAAAATTGAAGATGTATTTCAATAAAAGGTGTCCCCTTAACTAAAAATACTTCAAAGTTAATTAAATTAGTTAAGTAAAGGTTTGAGACAACACATGTGGTGCTTCATTCTTTCAAAAGATGCAATGAACAGAACTGAAGGGTTTATGAGAAAAATGTTCTGGCAGGTTTTTTATCATTTAAAATCTATTAGATAGGAAGAGAAAGGAAGGCAGAGTGATGGAAAATTAAATACTAGCAGAGAACTGAGACTCAGTGGATGAGTATTAGCAGAAGGTCACCTCTCAAACGAAGACAGAATGAGCCCATATATAAACTCCTGTTATCTTGTACAAAGTGCATTTTGTGGATAAAGATAGCATACTTCAGACTCCAAGACTACCCAGAGAGTGCTTTTCAGTTGAAAATAAATCCAAACAACACCAGAAAATTAAAAAGGAAAGCATTTTTCAGTATTAATCAAATCTAAATTTTTAGTGGGAGAAAACAAAGAAATACCACTTTTATTTGTCAAGACTCTAGGTTCAAAATCTTCCGCTTTGTTTACACTAAAGCTTCAAAACAGGAGTCAAAGTGAGGTCCCTCTAGAAGAAGCATTATTGTTTTTCAGAGTGGGAATAGATGCACTCCCAACAACTTCCGTCTCTCACCAAATTGTTATTGGAAGGTTTGTCCATTAACTGAATTCCTCTTTATTTCCGTCTTAATCTCACTTTGTCTTACCTGTATGAAGTGGCATGAGTGATAAAGATCTGACTTCCTCCACTGACTGCTGCTGTAGCAAACTAGTGAAGCATGATGCCAGAGTATGTTAAATCACCACTTTTATCCTGTTTATTCCTGGACAACTGTTTTTAAAAAGAATGAGGTGCAAAGTAAAAAAAAAATGTAGAAAAATTAACTTTTATAAATAGCAATTTTCTTTCTTATTATCACAGGGTTGGTCTTTCAAATCACTACTTTAAAAGTGGAGATTGGTGAGAGCTAAAACACAGAAACAAAAAGATAACTCAGTAGATTAACCTGTATACCAATGAAATCCAGGTCAGGCTCAATAACCTTCAAATTGCATCTGTCACAATGAATATTAAGATTGTCAACCAGGAGAGATGAATTCATGGCACCAAACCAATTTAGATTTTTTAGAAGAAAATTCAGTACAACATACTGATGTTTATGTCATATTTCCCTGTACAAATGTGTTTTACTGTTTCTAGAAAATTAACACAGATAATTGATAGTGGATCTCTAGCAGCAACACTTATAAATACTAAAATCATCTATCAAGAAGGGCTAAGTTAGGTACTTTTACCAGCACAGATTTTTAACAAAAGATGAGGCAAGGAGAATGAGAGGAAGGGAATTGCTTTCCCTTTAAAATGTAATTGGAAGAAGAGTTCTAGTAAATTGACAGATAAAGAGAATTATCTTTTGGAAGTAGTATTGACTAAAATTTCCCATAGAAAACAATAAACAAAACAAGGTCTTGGTTAACCATTTTCTGAATTCAATACATTTCAATCATGTTTTCTTTATCCTGGGAAGACAAAAAAATTTATTTTCTGGAATATATCTATATCTGAATAGAATAGTAAAAACAAAGGAAAAAAAAACAAAGAAAAAAAAGGTAAAATATAGCATTAAGCAGCACTGAACTTGTTCTGGGAGAACTGTTTTGATAATCTGTAGTTTACACAGTTCAGTCACAACCATGCTATGGAAAAGAATACAGAAAGATGATGACTAGTTTTTCTCTATGCTGGTGCCTTGTAAAATAAATATGCAATAAATACCTGATAAAAAGTTAACACTGCTTTGAACAATAATTACTTAAACCCTTATGCTTTTTTCTTAAACCTAATGCACAAATACCTGAGCCTTCTGGGTTGGAGGGCAGTCCCCCTTCCCTCCAACACATCTCACTCTAGGATTTCTACTTTATATTTCCTACCCCAACAGACTGTACACACCTGATTCTTTTTTCAGAGATTTCATAGAATTGTTCATTCTCACAGGATACTATAGCTGCTCCACAGATGTCTGTTTATGGGGATAGGTAATCTGCTGTAGCTAACCCTGCTTGGGCAGGGAATTTGGAATGGATGATCTCCAGAGGTCCCCTCCAACCTCACCTATCGTTACAGTTCTGTGATAATTCAGTTCTATGAGCTTATGAAAACGCTTGGAAGAGATATATTGAAAATATTCTGATTTGAAAAAATGTCACAATCTCTGCTTCCCTTAAAGACCAGACAGAAGACATGCTATTGTTCTAACCATATTCCCTCCTCTCCTCCCCAGGGAATTTTCAGAAAAGGAAAATATGTTAAAACAAAACCAACAAAAAATTCACTGTTCAAAATAGATTAAAGCCTCATTAAGTAGCAACCAGGACTGATTTTTTCAATCAGTGTGATTTATGAATTTTGTTTTCTTTGTGCTGTACAACAGCAAAGAAAAGAACTGCTCTGGAACCAGTCCCTAGGGGGAAAGATGTATACAAAATGAGTTCAATTTTAAGATTATTTGTCTGCATTTAATAACAAAGCTATGCAAAAATAGTAGTTAATTTTCATTGCCTCTTAATTGAAATAGCATGATGTAACCATTCATACTTAACTGAAGCATGTATGTTCTGCCTAACAGTATTCTAGCACTGATAAAGGTAATGCTAGCTTTTTAAGTATCTTTATGCTTTTCATACAGAAGGTGCTCTGTCATTCACAGGCCAACTTTAAAATCAAAATACTGTCCTCCGCTTCTCTTCTAAATGTAATGCTAAAATAAAACACTGTTAAATCAGTACTTGTCTTCATTTTTAAACCATGAAAATACCACCCACTCTATAAGAACTCAATACTGTGTATCTAAAATTTCACATGTGCGTGTACAGTATATTAGAATCGTATACTTTGACTTGTACACCACAAGTATCTTCTTTTAACATGAACATAAGCAAGCAGTGTTCTCTTTTAGAAGAGTGATCAAAGAAATGGCTATCAAAAGATATATTTGTTATTTAGAACCCAATTATCTGGACATTAATATACAAAATTTCTGATTTAAAAAAATCCCTGAAGCTACCTTTAATTCCAATTGTTTTCTCAATTCTGATATTCTTTACCAAAAATATGATCCTCATCTCTCGTAAGCCAACAATTACATATAAAAAGGATGGTATTGTTATAATCTCAAGCAAAATGTAAATAGACATTTGAAAAAGGTCTGAGAAATTGTCAACCAGATTCATAAGCATATGTAGGTGACATGATTGACCTCATTCTAAATTTTGCAATTAGGCTAGATCTACATTGTTGCTGAGAGATAATTGTCTATCCCCTTTCTTAAAAACCTCTAAGTATTGCTATTATAGGGGGATTAAACTTCTTTCTATAAACAATTACCTTGAAAGATTATATGAGGTTGGAATCAGGTTTAAACAAGTAGCTGGAAGAGTAATTATAAAAGGACTAACTAGATAGCTGCCAGACATACAAGGGAACACAGCTTGAATTCTGTAGTTTACAGTGAGAAAAACATTTTTTTAATTTGTTAAGAATTGTTGCAATAGTAAGCAGATCTTTTGCACAGCATTTCAGGGATAGCTTTTCTGTGAAGCAGTAGGATGTACCTTCATGTAACAAAAAGATTTAATATTTTGTATGTGTAAACATCACAATTATATGTCTAATTAGGCATGCAACCATGCTTTTAAAATATAGCAGGTGATACCTAACAGTAAGAGAATAGTTTCATACTTAAATAACAGCCTAGAGAGAGCAGGATGAGCCAGAGGCACCATCATCTATTTAAATATTCTATGACATTTTCAACATAATTAGTTATCTAAATGCAAACGCAAACTTAGTCAATACATTTGCACATGTAATTAATTACAGTTTGTTTAAAAGCATTTTATTTGTAGTGCTTTATTCTTTATTTCCTGCAAATCACATTACTAAAGCATAGATTTGATTTTCAAAAACAACAGGGACAAATACATAAAATGAAGGCATTAAATAAACAATTAAATAAAAGCACTATAGGGTAATATACCATTAGTACTATCTAGAATATTTCAAGCTGCAATATACCTAAATTCTGTTAAAATTGAGTTAAAAGACTTTTTAAGCTTTCTATACAAACAGAGCACCAATAATAGAGGTCAGATTCACACTGTAAAATTCCATCATGCAGGCAGGCAATTGTAACCAAATAAAGCCCTTATTTATTATTTGTGTCATACAAGCATCCAGAATCTCTACCAATAGATCTGAAATGACTGTAAAGCTTTTCTATCATTATGTCACAAGAGGTTTACAATCAAAGTTGTGCTGGATGTAAATCGGCATACATGCACACAAACTAACAAGGAGATCACCAGAAAGAGCAATATAAAAGCGTTTTCTGTAAAGTTGCAAATATTATAAAGATTGGCACAAGTGCCTAAGTGAAGGATTTACAGAGGTTTACCTTTCTCCTTTTTTTTAATTTTTTTTTCCTTCTTTTGTAGAAACCACCAAAGAAAACCTAGATGGTATTTACTTGAATCATTAAATTAGTGTTCAGAGGATGTACTTCCTCAGGCTGAGAAGAATCATAGAATAGTTTGGGTTGGGGGACCCCAGAGCTAGATACAGTAGTCCAGATGGAATTTCATGCGATCGAGAGTAGAGGGGAAGAAGCACTTCCTTTGACCTACTAGCCATGCTTCTTTTCATCCAGCCCAGGATATGGTTAGCTTTCTGAGTCGCACTTGCACATTGTTGCCTGATATTCAGTTTTTCATCCACCAACACCCTCAGTCCTTCTCTGCAGGGCTGCTCTCAATCCACTCTTTGGCTAGCCTGTACTTGTGTTTAGGATTGCCTCAGACTACGTGCAAGACCTTGCACTTGGGCCTATTGAACTTCATGAGGTTTGCATGGACCCAACTCTCAAGCCTGTTCTGGTCCTTCTGGATGGCAGAAGCCAAGTTCTGTGTTCTACAAGGCAATGGAGAACATAATAAAGAAAACAAAGAAAAAACTGAGTCTTGAGAATGATGATTTGCTATTACTTCTGATACATGCATTGCCAAAAAGATGTAATACACTGGCTGTGGAAATGCTCCATACTGTGACAGGTCTCCAGAGCCTCTTCCAAAGAAAAGCAGAAAAATGACATCTGCACCTATTACTTTTAGTGACTTGTGGAAATATGTCAGGTTTTCAGTCCCTCATACTGTCATCGTTGTTGAGCTTTTCCATTTGTCACAAGGACAAAATTACAAGTACTGTTCCTGGGAACAGAGAAGACACTGTGCTTGCAACATGACTGAGACAACAGCACAGTTTTTTTCACTTAGATTTTACTGACTGGATGTAGTACTTTCTTAAATCTTTGTGTCTCAGAATAGTCTTATGTCAGTATAATGTGTGACATCATTTCTAAGATAACTGGGCCATAATTTTTAAAAGTGAAAAGTGACATTTTTCAAGCCTGTACTGACATGTCTTGATCAAATGACCTGTGAAAGCTTGACCAATGACACCTCTCATTCAGGTACCTATTCAGTAACTGTCATTCAGAATACAGAAGTCTGATCCAAATTCACTCAACACAATGGAAAGATTTCCATTGATGCAAGTGATTTCAGATCAGTTTTGGTTAATATTTATATCATAAGCACTGAGAGATGACCTTAGAAATGTTGCGCTCCTTGGCTTCCCATGATCTCCTGTGCATAAACACATTTTCAGTCTTATGGAGGTTCTTTTCAGAGAAGACATTGATGGCAATGGCACCGACGAGCTCAGAAGGGTTTCATTACGTGCTTTGTTTTCCAGAACAACCAAAAAAAAGGAAGAGTTAAGTATTTCTTTGTCGAAATGGGGAGAAACTGTCACCTGCAGAAATAGACAGTTTATTTGCTTTCATAACTTTGTGGGTCAGAATACTTGTTATAAAAATCCTGATCAAATGATCAGAAACCAATGAAAGTTTAAAAAAAAAAAAAACAAAAAAACCCCAAAAAAACAACAAACCAACCAAACAACAAACTCCATCCCGTGTTCACTGAAAATCAGTCTGAATGTTGTTATTAAAAGAGCTTGAGTAAAATTACATAACACAAGGTTATTAATTTTCTATCAGCTAATGTTCTCAGGAATTCTCATTAGCTTTACTGCACAGTAAATATTGCATCTTAACAATAATTTCCTGGTATTTCTGTCTATATACATTTGGCATTTCTTAATTTTTGGTGATGGTTCCCCTTCTTCCTTTTGACAGTCTGAATGTCTGGGTTGCAGCACAGACAGACAGAGTTTCACAATAAGGCAGTTAATTGGATTTTGTCTGTGTGAAATCAGCTGATTTAAACTTACCCGGGGCCTTGATCTGCTGTAGCCAATAATGTGATAGTAATGGGATTCTGATATTATGTTGATATATGCTTTGGTGATTCATGTAGTCAAAACTTAAAAGATACTTTTAAAACAACACTAAAAGTAACTGACAGTTACTGGATTTTGGTCTGAAACTGAGACAGATTTCATTTTAAATATCCAAAGATGAGTATAATCAGAACATAGCTGAGATGGAGTAGAGATACAACTGTCTGAAACTGGATCTCCATTCTTTT
Source organism: Todiramphus chloris collaris (assembly GCA_025345505.1). NCBI lineage: Eukaryota > Metazoa > Chordata > Aves > Coraciiformes > Alcedinidae > Todiramphus > Todiramphus chloris. The sequence goes on along the minus strand of JANVCC010000010.1, from coordinate 28,762,340 downwards.
TTGCAAACATTATTACTTTTCTGATGCTCCAATTTGAAGCACAGGTTTTATTTTGGAATTCAAGGTTCATGGTGCATTGCATCTTCCATTGGGGGCTACAGATACCATTCAGCAATAAGATCTTTATATCTAACTTAATTACTGTATCTGAAAGGCTGACAGGGAATAAACATGACTAATGATTCTGATTATCTCTCAATTGCTGACCTATCCAACATTCTCTGTGCAAAGAACCTTGCAGGATGATCACAATTGATGATGTTTACATGTCTGACATTAGAAGTAACTATTGTAGCAAATCACATTTCTATCTCTGTGATACTTTGAGGTAAAAACTGAAAGTAAGATAACTATGTTCAATTTAATCTGAATTTAAGGGGCAATTTCTGGCAAATTTCTCAATTTCAGGATAAGTGAAACATTTAATTCTCTCTGCAGATCCACAGGGATGCAAATCCTGGTTTCAATGACCTGTTCATGACATCTTTGTTGTATAACTTTACCAAACAAAGCCCCAAAAGAGGGAAAGCAAAACAACTTTTTATTCAACTTAATTATCAAATTTGCATTTATTGACAGTCACTCTGACTGTCAGATGAAGAGTTTCATGTACATGAGAACACCAGCTTAGAAAGATTTCCTTGTTTAAGAGACATGAAGTTTATTCCTCCAATCTGGTTCCATTTAATCTAAGCAGAATTTGTATCCAGTGAGTAATGGATGTTTCAAATTTCTTGTAATTAAAGTCAGCGTGTTTAAGTGCATATTATGCACTTAATTATATTTAGACTGAAAGATTCTGTTGCCTCTACAGTGACAAGACAGAATCTAGGTTTGAATAGCTGAATCATGATTCATTTCAATTTATTTTTCAGCTCTGTCCCCAGCAGACCTATCCTAACCTCTTGATTCTTGACAAATTTGTCAGTTTTCCCTCATTCATGTATATATCACATATACATATTTATAAAAATGCATTTACATGAGTAGATATACATGTATTCTATATCCAAATTGAAAATCCATGTACACTATATAAAATATTTAAAGATCTTATAAATTTAGCAAAAATAGTGCCTTATCACTTTCTGTCTTTACTGTAGGCTGTGACAGCCCATGCTCTGAAATTTGTTCTCCAGAACAAAGAAGCTGTCCCAGAAATCATATGTTAAATAATGTCTACAAGACAATTAAACTGGAAGCTGGTCACATACCTTAACACCAGGGATACTTTCCTATTATTGACTATTCTTCAATTATCAACCAGTGAAGATTCTTGGGAGACAAGGAATGATTAAAACACAAATAGTTTTCACTCATTGTTGTTAAAGTTGTTGTCCTTACACTCCAAAGATTTATACCACTCTTAAGCTAACTTCACATACATAAAAGAAATTCAAAGAAAAATTTCCATACAGTAGATGTCTTAAGGACTAAAGCCCCAAAAGGTTCCTTGATGTTTGCCCAAACTTCAACATGGTATCTTTAATTGCTTCTCATGAACCACCTAATTTGTTATGAAGAGTGACTTGTGTGCCTACACGTAAGTGACTGGTGCTATTTTAGGTAGTCTACTGAGACATTCTCATGACAAGGACAGCTATAACACAATGTTCAAGAGAACTGTGCCTTTCTGAATCTGTGGCTTATAAGACCAGACAAGATAACTAGGACATCTAAAATGCCACCAGAAAGGTATGTTATCCCACCTATAAAGCCTGTAAAACTTACAGTTTTCCTTTGGAAATTAAAGGTTGTACAGGAAGACTTTTTTAATTAGTCATTGAACTTTTAATGGTTGTCCTGGTTTGAGTGAGAACAGAACTAATTCTGTTCAGTGATTTTCTTTTCAGCTCAGTTCTTCTAAATAACTTCACTTTCTGAAGTTAGCAGCATGTTTTCACAGTGTCTGCTTCTAGCAGTGATAACACCCCATGTTTAGAGTTAGGTGTGCAGACCAAGGCCACTGCTAGATCTTGTGTACCACATTCGGGGATGCAGAAAAGTGAAAGTCTGCACCTTCAGGGAGAAGCAGACAGGACAGGTGACCCTAAACTGACCAGCGAGGAATTCCATCCCATATACATCATATTCGGCATAAAGCTGAGGGATCTGAAGGGTCTCTGAGCTCTTCTCCCCTCTTTGCCAGCTTTGCCAGCTTTGTTTGGCTTGGCACAGGATATCTTTCAGTTCCTTCCTCGGAGCACCCAAGGAGGACTCTGTCTGTTCTGCCTTCGATCCCAGTTGGTGTGTTCCTGAATCCAGTACCAGAATCCAGCTCCTGAACACAGCTCCCATGTGCTGAGGGGCCCAGTCTGGGACTTCCCCGGTGCCTGCTCCACAGCATCAGCGGTGATGGTGATGTAATTACCATCAGGGAGGTTGGGTTCGATACTGATTTTGTATATATTCCATTTTTATTATGATTATTATTTTCATTAAAGCTGTTCTAGTTTCCTTTTCTAATCACTAAGTCTCCCTCCCTTATTCCCTTTCTCTTGCCTCTGGGGAGGGAGAGGAGTTAACAGAGAACATCTGTTATAGGTCTAAGGAGCTGCCCTGACCCTAAACCCTGACAATGGTTTATTACAGAACTTGGATTCAACAATTTGAAATATAAATTACATTATTTTCTTTCAGCACTGAATATACCACATGGAAAGTGCTCGTAGCAGGAAACATTTTATTTCAACACCTAAAGAAGTAGCCACTAAAAAGAGGAAAAGCCTATCCTTCAGCAACATATGCTAATCTCTTGCCCTTGTCCTGACAACAAGTAAGCACCTAACAATCATCAATATTTCCCAGCAGACAAAGACAAGAATTAGAGATTTCTTGGTAATCTCTCTAGAAACCAAAGCTTTCTTTAGAGAAATACAGAAACTCAACCACAGAAGCAACATCCTAACAGGTTTATCACATCTCTCAATTCAAAATTTTCAAGATTTTTTAGATAGTTTTATGAAACATAGAAGCACAAACACCACAGTCAGACATCAGAAAGTGCTTTCCCCTTAACTATCACTATCTAAATCTGACAATGAAAAAACATGTTGAATTTTGCTTTCATATGGAAGGAAAAGTAGCAGTTCACTAATTCCCTTAACTGCCTTCCATACATATGACAAAATTCAACCATCTTTGATTGTATATGAGGGTGCTCTTGATAGAGACCAGCAAGTGCTCCATATTAACCTCTGTCTCCTTGAAAAGAAACTAGAATTAACATCAGCTGAATAAAACTTACCGGAATTAAATATATTCTGGTACCTAAAAATTCCTTACGTTATTTTTGTCCTTTTCATAAATTGGGCTCAAGGAGGTAATTGTGCTGAAATAAACATTAGCATAATGCCTAAGGATACAATTTTTTTTACCTGGCTATGGAGTGCCGACAGCATTGATGCTGAACCTAAACTGTAGAATAACTCATTAGGAAATAGGCAATAGCTGTGGCAAGATTTACTACAAAAATGCTTGGAGTGTTTTTAAAAATTAATATTATGTTGTCATGCTTGGCTTAATTAGCTTTCTTCCTCATTTACAAAGCATATCTGTCTGGTTTATGAACTTAGCCTCTATTCCTCATTCCTGAAAACCTGTTTAATTAAAGTTTTAACTACTGTATAAGCTTTAGAAACAGCAGAATGACTTTTATTACTAGAAATCTAAATCCTTTTTTTAAATACTATCATACCTGCATACACTATATCAGAAATACAAGACGAAACGTTCCATAATACTCCTGAATAGACACATGATACTGCAACTTTTGGTTACACAGGCTATCCATTTCCACTATGTTGCATGTAGGCAATTTTAGTGGGTTTTTTGTATTAGCAGTGGAACTGTGATTAATTTAGCCAATCACCAAGTCAGTCCCCTGAAATCCATTAAAGGTCACCTTTCTTTTTTAGGTACATGCCTATTTCTAATCTGTTCATTGATTTCCTCATCCGTTATTCTATTCTATCTCTTTTAGAGGTCCATCACTTATTAGACTCCCGCCTCTACCAGTAGAGCACTATGCTTTGGGTTTCAATTACAGCAATCCTATCACAATCTTTTTCAGCATTTATCACTTGCTTCCCTTCATGCTATAATAAATGATTAAATACTAATTTATTTTTGCTTTATATACAAAATTGAAACCTAGTCATTAGAAATGCTATGTGCCATATACCTGAAGTTCTAGAAATATATGACATTCAGTTTATCATAATATATTTTTGGCTGCATATGAAAAAGCTTGTGGCATAATGGTCAGCAAGCAGAAATTATTTGTGTAATCACTGACAACAGACTACTGTAAAACAAAATATTTCTGGCTCCCCTATGCACAGATGCTGGAGACCCCGCTTAATGACTTGTTACCCATTATACCCAAAATACACTACAATTTCATCACACAATTTACTCCACAGAAGCAGAATGTCAACAATAGTCAGTTCTATAATAATGAAAAAAGATAATAGTCATTTTCCCTCCTATTCTCATTTGAATCTCATAACCACGGGGGTGATCAATTTCAAAACCTTATTAGTTCTGCTACTGTGAACTATTTAGGCCCTCATTTCAAGATCAGTGTTCAGAGCAGAACTACGGAGGCAATCTTTTTTTATGAACAATTTGCAATTAATATTTCTGCCAACATATATTTGCAAGCTTTACATAATAGCAAACACAATAATTTCAAAATTTTCAAATTAAAACATGGGCAATCATTGCATCTGGCAGACAAATAGTGCTATAAAATACACCCTGGCACTGCAAAACTTTGTCAGGCTGTAAATCTAATGAATAAAAGAAGCAAATAAATAGGAAACTTTACAGTCTTATTCGAAATTTAAAAAAAAAATAAAAAATAGAAAGAGATAAAGTATCATCAGTTCATTCTGCATAGAATTCTGTATTCATTACTCCACTCAATGGTAAAATGCAGAAAGTATAAAAACAAGTATAAATCTTTGATGGAGTGACATTTTTTGTGCATTCTTTACATATGTTCTTGTCCCCCAAAATGTTTTCTTTACATATGCTCTTATCCCAAAAAAATATTGTAACCAGATTTTTATTTAGACTAAATTGGCCTATTTCCCTTAACATTAACAGAGCTAAGATAGTTCATACCAGCTGAGACTCTGATCCTATGAGGCTGTGTTCAGATGATCACAAATAGCAGCATTGGTGAATTTTAAGAAGTTACTGTGCTTCAGCTGGAGTTGGTAAGCAGACATGTGGTCCCTGTCAGCTCACTGCAATGCCAAGTACATGGTGTTCACTTAAGCTGCTTTCAGCAGTTCCAAAAGGGAGCCCAAGCAAAAGCATTGAAAAGACAAGCATTTAGGAAGAGCACTTTGGAGACAGGCTATGCTTTTTTTTTTAACAGTGTTAGAAGTGATGCAACTGCTGTTGTTTCCCTACATAAGGGGAGACGGAAATCAAACTCTTTCATTAGACTGCAGTACCATGCATGTGGTCAGCTAAAATGAATCACATGATGGAGCAGTATCTCCAGCTGTGAGGGATGGAAGGAAGGACAGGAGAGTGCGTGTGTGTGCGTGTAGAACTGGAATGGGAGCACAGAAAAGCAGTATCTTTTAAAAACTCAGCCACTTGTTACCTGACCATTACTTGGTTTGAAACAAACAGAAAGTCCATTTAATTCTTGCTTCAAAGGAGACAAAGGAATTCAGACAAAACCAACCAAACAAAGAAACAAACAAGTAATCATTTGTGACTCTGAAGCCAGGATAACGATGCAGATAATGAAACAACCCCATACTGAGTCTAGCTCTCAAGACAGTTTTCTACTTATTGGTGGATGGATAAAACACTTTCATCCTGTCACTCACTGAGTTCAGCACCCTACATATATTCAAGTAAGATAGAGAGAGGACTTTTGCACTGCTGTAAAACAAAATAATCAGTAAGATTTATTTACATTATTCAGAGTAGATTCTCTGTTTCAGCATGTTTTCCTTCAATTTGCAAACATAACAATATCCCTGATGCTAATACTGCTCAAGCTAGTAAAATTGTCCTTTCAATCTACAGGAGGAAAGTGCACAGAATTACCAGGTTCTGAACCTTGTTTGCCTTCCAGTACACCTAGAAGAATGAGCTGCTGACAAACACATGAACTTATTGTTCATTTTCCGGGATGCGGAAACCAGGGAGCTCTGTTAATGGCTGTGCCACACACTTCTTACACAAGCATAAGACTACAACATCATCTTTCATCCTGACTTCCTCTTCTACAAAATGGGCTTAACACTATTTCTTTCCTCTTACCCCTATCCTTGCTTTTGTTATACTGAAATTTACATCTAGATGAGCATGAGAGTTGAAATGGAGCTGAACTGCTATCCAAAAGTACTTGACCAGACATCTAGATGCTCGGAAGATGAAGTACTAAATTGTTGAGGACAAAGACTATTTTTACTAAACACACCCTTTAATCTGATGCCTAAGTATTGATTTCAGTGCCAAATTTCAGACTGACAATGACATTTGTACCCGTACCTTAGAAATCAAAAAGGAAATCAGTTGTGAAAATTAAAATACATTAAATTATTTTATTAGCGATTGGATTTTTTATATGTTAGTGCATTTTATTAACTTGCTGCTCACTTTTTTAAAAGTCTCCATAAAGACAAACTATTGAGGTTTCCATTGAGTTGTTTATACTTGTATGCTTGTCTTTTTTAACTGTCTAATATTTTGGTAGCAAATCAGTTTCTGGTGAAACAGAAATCAAATATATTTCTTTGAAGAAAAAATACCTACAAAAGACATGGTTTCTTAAATGAGATGAATACACTGCATTTGTTTAAGCTTCTAATAAAGATAACATTCCTCTAAATGTGACATAACTCATTTGAAAATTAGTACTGGATACCAGAGTCATAAGATAGTTCAGGTTGGAAGGACCCTCAGGAGGTCTCTAGTCCCATGTTCTGCCCAAGTCAGGGTTACCTACAAGATTAGGTGAGGGTGTTGAGGGCCTTATAGAGTCAAGTCTTGAACACCTCCACTGAGACTACAGCTTCTCTGGCAACTGCCCTACTGCCTGACCATCCCCATTGAGCAAATTCCTCATCTATCTGGTCTAAAACTCTCCGTTTTCAAGTTATGACCGTCGCACCACTATGCCTGGCTCCACCTTCTTGTTAACCTCCCCATAGGTACTGCGAGTTTGCTGTGAGATAACACCAATGACTCACATTCTCCAGGCTGAACAAGTCCCATCTTCCCAGATTCTCCTGAAAGGGAAAGCGTTGCAGCCCCTGACCATCTAGAGGGCTTGGAGGTCCTCTTCTGAACTTACTCCAGATTATATCATTCCTCCCCAAAACTGGACACAGAAGTTTATGTGTGGTCTATGACACAATGGTATCTTTCCTAAAAGAGCATTTCTCTGTATCATACCTCTGTTCATAATGTTTGTGTTTAAAACCTACTAAAAAGCATCAACATCCTAGAAAATAGTTTTGTAGAAAATAAAGACCTATCAGTAGCATCCATTTTCACATTGGTCTCCACTCAGTGTCCAGCACATGGAAGCCAGTTGGGAGAAGTAAACTGATGACCATAACTCTGCTGGATATTTGCACTGCAGAGAACTTCACAGTTGACCAAAGGTGAATAAAACAGCAGAAGTTACATGTACTTACGTGCTGGTGTTAGCACAGTCCAGACAGGCCATGATACTTAAACAGTGTTTTTCCCAAACCTCTCCCAGGTTTCCATTCTATATCCTCGTAGTTTTCAATGATAGACACAAAATGTTTGTCTGACTCTGTTCTCTAAAGTCTATAACATATATTAGCACAAAATAGAATGGTACTTTACACAGCTACAGCTGACATAGGCAATAAGTGTCTGAAGACACACTTCCAACATATACTGGAGTATGCTTCACAATAACCATGGGCTCTGTAACTGCAAGGATTTATTGAAAGCCATGAGAAATGTTACTCCAAGGTGCCTATAGAGTATTTAAAAAGCATCCCCACTGTTTATTACTCTGGCAGATTAAAATAGTCTGTTAACGCTGTTGAGACTTGTTATGTACAGTGTTCGCAGATATTCTGTCTTAAGAGAGATGCTGCTTTTTGCATTTGAGTGCTGCTTCTCTAATTCCAGGAGGAAAAAAAAAAAAAAACCCACAAAAAACCCCAAGCAAATAAAAGAAACAAAAAAAAATGGGAAGAAATAATAATAAAAAATCCAATCCTTTCTCCCTCCTGCAGACTCAGCTGTCATTTGTGTCATGGTTCAGATGCACACTAACAGAGAGTAAATGAGTACATATTGCAATTGCAATTGCATACTCAATTTCTAGTACTTGGTTGCAATTGCATACTCAATTTCTAGTACTTGGTTGAATAGTAACTCTGTGGAAACTAGTGTTATTGATGGTATCTCTTTAATTGTCTCTTAGTGTTGTCCAAATCAAACCTCCTCACTTCAGAGGTAGTAGGATGTGTTGTTTCTTTTTTCCATAAGATATTACACTACAAATTCTGTACAGTCCCAGAGAATCAGATTACATTGCCTTTTTTCCTTTAATATTATGAGTTGCAGAGGCCACACTGAGTCTACATTGTAATTCCATTGTTTTAAGTGAATTTAAGTGAAACCTGAAATATCAGAGATACTCATGATCTCTAAGCAAGCTTACTGCTCCTATCTGTACTCTTAAGAAGAAAACATATCTTTAAAATGTTATGGATATTAAAGGAATTAAGACTTTAGTGCATAGAGCAATGAGTAAATATTGCTATAATATTAAAACTCACACTTTCCAATTTGGGGGGAAAAAAAAAAAAGTAAAAAAATAGTCTGGAAAACTCTTTTTTTGTGTTCATATTTGTTTCCTTTGTGAAAAAATATTTTAGCATGTATTTTCTGAAAACAAAAGACAGCATGCTTATACATTTTTTTTTCCTGAACTTTAACTTTGTATTCTTATTCCTTCTGTCTCTTCATACTCCTTCCTCAAATATTAGCCAACTAAAATCTAGCACAAAGTAAAAACATTTTTCCATATTTTATAATGTGTATGCAGACCTTCATTACTGGACCTAAAGATCTATAGAACCTTAGAAATTCATTATGGATACAAAAATCTTCATCCCAGGTTTGTCAGATTGTTTTTATAGCTTAAAGATGCTGTACCAACACACATTCTCATCATTTGCATTTACAGAAATGGAGTCCAGTCATGCAAGGACTCTGCATATGGAAATGGAATCAAAATCAATTCAAACTCTATTTAGGAGACTTGCAAGGATACGATCAATGCTAAGAGTCATGACAGAGCAGTATAGCTAGAACCTATCAAAAGCTTTCACTGGCTTAAAAAAATCCCATTAGTACCTTAGAATAAGGAGTGCAAAATAAACTGCATAAATCCTATGAGATATGCATTCTGTGCACATGGCCACAAAATAAAAATATTTTGGAAGACAAAGAGTTTTTCATCTAAGAGGTAGTTTGACTGCTACTACATCCTTACGTACGTAAATTACAAAGATGGAACAATATGCAGACTACAATTAACTAGTCAAAAGGAAAGATGTTCTAAAATTTGTAATCTCTGAGGATAATGCTGTGTCTTTGTAGAGTACAATCAGTTCTCATTTCTGTCGGTCTCACTAGCATGTTTGTCAATGTGGATCCCCACACTCACAGAATTATACTCACAACCCAAAGACAAAGACCATGGACTTTGAGGAAGAAGCGAATTGGATAGAGTCATAAATATTGCCTGTGTATCAGGAGCAACTGTCATTCCTCATCTTGATAGTGCTTCCTGATATTCCATTTTACTATTCTAAGTATGGGTCATTGAAAGAAGCTTCTTGCTACAGCACTACTGAACCCAAAATTATTGTCTGTGATTAAATGACAAAGGTCATTAATCACAAAGGATGCACTTCTGCCAAGTGGTTAACATAAAGATGTTACGTATAGAGACATTCTTGTGCCACAATACTTGCAAAGTCTGAGTTTTTCTGAAGACTATTCTGCTTCCTGGAGGCAGGCAGTAATTTTTTGTCTTATAACAAAAGTTGCTATCAAGTAGTAGAGTCTCTGCTTCAAGACAGCTGTTTTGTTGGACAACCATGCCTGGTCCTTAGTGAAAACAAAGAGAAGCCACAACTACCTGATGAAACTGAGTTGGTTCAGTGGAAAAAAACCCCAAACTATAAGAAAACTTTCTGATAGTCTTTTACATAATGAAGGGATACTGGATGCCACCTACTCTGTACTCAGCTTTGGTGAGGCTGCACCTCGAATATTGTGTCCAGTTTTGGGCCCCTCTCTACAAGAAGGACGTTGAGGTGATGGAGAGGGTACAGAGGCAGGCTAAAGAGCTAGTAAAGGGTTTGGAGCATGTGTCTTGAGGAAAGGCTGAAGGATCTGGGGCTGTTTAGCCTTGGGAAAAGAAGGCTCAGGGGAGACCTTATTGCCCTCTACAACTACCTGAAGGGAGGTTGTAGCGAAGTGGGAGTTGGTCTGTTCTCCCTGGTGACAAGCAATAGAAGATGAGGAAGTGGCCTGAAGTTGAACCAGGGGAGGTTCTGGCTGGATATTAGGAAGTGTTTCTTTACAGAAAGAAAGGGTTGTCAGGCATTGGAATGGCCTGCCCAGGGAGATGGTGGAGTCAACGTCCCTGGAAGTATTTAAGAGACGGTTACATTGTGTGCTTAGGGACATGGTTTAGTGGTTTTTGATATGGCTAGGAATAAGGTTGGACTTGATGATCTTGAAGGTCTCTTCCAGCCAGAACTGTTCTATGATTCTATGTTCTATGATACTCTCTCAGGAAAAAAAGTAACCAAACACCTGCATGGAGCAGTGAACAGTTTGTTAGAAGCTGAAAGGGTTCTCCAACAAATGGACAGGATGACAAGATTCTGGTTATGTCTTAAGGCAGTATATGTTATATTTTAAGGTAACATGAAGTTCTGTCGCTATTGCTGCATTTAATAAAGCTGCTGACAGGCTTAATTTCTATTAATTCCCTACTCCTTTTTCGAACCCCATTTATATCTCTGTCCTTCCTAACATTCCGTGGCAATAATTTCTGCAATTTAACGATGAACCTCGTAGTAAATATTGAAAAGTTATTGAAGCTTGGTTTAGACGTATAGACTAAGAATGTAGTGACCTATGTCTGCTTTGTCATGCTTTGAGAAACAATGAGTATTTCTTTATTGACATCTTCAGAACAGTTTTGCAATATGCAACATTTAAATGCAACATCATTTTGATGAACTGTCAGTCCTCAGAACACTGACGCCTAAATACCCTAACAGTATCCTTGGACATAACTTTTAAAAGTTACTCTTCTTAGGGGCTCACAAATAATTTTTAAACCAGGTACAGTATTAAGAAGCAAACAATTACATGAAAGAAACAGAATTGACACACCAAGCTCCTGCAGACCTGTGCAACTGTGACAGTCAGAAGGAAAACACATTAGTTCAGCAAGTTATGGAACAGACTTAATTATAAATGCTACTACTTTAATCCCAGTTTTGATTTACATTGCATAAACTTTCATTTATTTGTGTTACTGAAAATGTACAATAACTCATCTGTGATATATTACTATAGATTTTTGAATTTCCACTAGTGCATTTAAGATAAATGAGTTTTAATAAGTTTAATTTCAAGTTATTCAAAGTGTTTTATAATACCAACATTAATTTTTAACAAATTAGATTATATTGACTTTTAAAATAAAGCCTCCTTTGGAAGAATTATTTCAAAAGTCTTCAGGAAGCATTGTAATGATTTTCTACTTAAAGTTAATTCTCCTGTGAATCCATGGAAGACAAAACAAAACCTGATCTATGGGAGCTACACTTTGCAATATTGTCTATATACAAGCTGACCTACAGACTCATTCTCAAAGGCTAAGTGTTGAATTTCTGTCTATTCTCTACATTCTTTTGAGGAGGAAGTTCTACTAGATTATACAAATTAAATTATCTATTATAGGTTTGTGGCATGTACTACACATTTCCAGGGATTTACAAGACAGTAACTCAATTCACCTGGACTACCAACCAGACTGGAAATAAGAACAGAAAATTGAAATGCTAGAATTTTTATTCAGTGAGTTTGTAGCAATTTTTGACCCCCCCTAAGCATATTTCAAAAAGTAAAGTATCATATTTAATGATCTTAGAAGAGAAGAATTGAAAAAGAGAATATTTTTCTGCTGTGGAGTCATAGCACCTGAACTGAAGTCCAAATATAAGGAACTTCTCCTATGGTACTAGTGGCTCAGACTGTTCTTTCATTACTTTCAGTAACTAACAAATAGTAAAATATTACTAATTAATTTTAATTGATAAAATGAGAAAACACAGCATTCTTGTGACAAATTATCCCTAATCATGTACTGAATAGATTGAATAAAGATAATTCATTCATGTATGAAAGCATAAGTACAGACTCAATGATCATATTGTCTATCATCTATCTTATGGAGCACCAAATAAAAATGCCTTCCAACTCACAATTATTTGCAAACCTTTCTTCAAAAGAAAGAAAACTGGAAGACTCACCATGGAATGTGAGGATTAATTATGTCACATGACACTAAGCAAAATTTGCAGAGCAACAGACAGACTTTATACATTACACTGGCCTTCCAGATAAAATGTCCAACACAACACAAATCTCTGCATAACCACCAGCTCTCTGCAAGACCATTGTTCTCACAAACAGCCCCATAAGTGCTAGAACCTCACTATATCTGACTCATGATTCCCATTTTTATGTACCCTGGAACTGAAACAAGCACTCTGTAGTGAGACTAGAGGTTTTCTCATCAAGAAGGAATTCTGATTGATCAACGGAGCAGCAAAAGGCTTAAAGAAGTGGGGGTTTTAGCATATAGGCATATATACTCTGTTTCAATTACTTAATATTAGGAACAAGGGTGTTCATATATTCCTTCAAGGTCAGTATATATCTTGCATCATTTCATCCATAACAAAGTCAGTCAGAACAATACGGAAAAGTTCCATACTTTCAGATACATTTTTGCACGATTCATGTTATTTTCAGTTTCATTCAGAGCATCATTTTATGCTGATTAGGAATACCTCAATATATAAAAATATATAAACAAACAAACAAAAAAATCTTAAGATTTCAAAAATAATTCTTTTTGTTTCGGTAATAAAGACTGTCTTCAGACATCGAATGGGAGTCAAAACCTTCTATTTATGTTTTCTACACATGCTTTCAGCTACCTGTTGTCTGTTTCACTCACAAATATCCTAGTCACATACCTGCTTGCAGTATCATTACAAAAATAATACAAATTTTAGAAAATTCTTGCCAGCTTTGCTGTTTTATCTTATTAGCTAAGGTTTTGCTTTACCCTAGTGCCACAAAAAGTGGCAAGTATTACATTTCCTAAACATACACAATTAAGGGACAATTTTATGTAATGAAAACTGAAGTTATAATTAGTTCTATAATCTATTCTTTAGTTAAAAACTACTTTCCACAGTTAAAACAAAAAGCTCTGGGGCAATATTCATGTGTTCAAATAGAAAAAATGCACATCTGAATTACTGAGATTAATATTTCTATCAAGAAATTAATCTAACTTGTTTTATCAAGGACAAATGAGGATCATCATACAGTCATCTGTGTCCATGAGTGATTCATTGACCTACAGGCTCATCAGTATTCTGTACTCATTCTCACAGCTATTATGCCCTACACCTTTGTCCATTTGGTCAAGAACACCCACAGAACTTAATGAAAAGTTCAGAGTACTAAGGCATTTGAATGTACAGCACATAATTAATTTCTTACAGCTGGAATTTAAGTTGCTAAATGTCTTTTGTGTTATCAAAAACTACATCCAGTTTCAAAAATTCAGACAAATATGTGAATAATACAGAACAGTGAAAAGTAACGAAGTTGCCTTATGTAGCTATCTCTTTCTGACTTTGCTACAGAAATGAACGAGGAATACTTAATCATGAATATCAGTCTTATAACTTAGATGAATTACAGTACTAATATCAACTACATCAGTGAATAAGTACCTTCATAAGGACATAGATCTATATAAAGCATCACTCAGTAGCACACACTACTCCTATGTTTTTAGTTCTTTAAAGTGATAGCTAGTTTTAGCTGTAGTTGTTCATAATTTTTGGACATCAAATTATATTCTTAGTGTCAGTTATTTCAGATATTTTGCTTCAACAGAGATGACAGAATTTATTTTCATTTCTTAAACTGAGATGTTTCAGAACTGTTAAATAAAACAGAAATCATATTGACTGCAAGATGGAAAAAAAAAGACACAGGCATATTCCGTAGTTCCCAAAAGCCCACCAGTGCTGCTATTAACTAGGGCTCATTGAGACCACACTGAAATCCTTGATTTGAATTGCAGCTGCCAAGTACTTCTTAAGTATTCACTACACCAGAGCAAGAATTATTATCTAAATGAATTGAGTCTCAGTTTGCCATATTGTCTGAGAGCTCCCAGGGTCATTCATATCTTAGTGTGGGAAACAAGGGATATAGCCTTCCAGCTCTCTGCCAATTCTATCCTGTACCTGGGAAAAAAAGAAACCCTTTCATACAAGTATTTTCATCATAATAATACTCTTCTCACAAAAACTTTTTATTTACAACTCCTAGCAATTTATTTCCACCCAGCCCCAGCAGAAAGGTCTATCTGTCAGAATAAACCACGTCTTGACGTACTCTAGAGTTTACACTTGCAACAACTTTTTTTTCTTTTTAATAGAATAATTTACTCCAGATCAGTTTCACCATATTCCCTACAGATTCGTACACTCTACAGTGATGACAGTAATATATGACAGTTCTTTGTCTCAAAAATAAATAAAATAAAATAAAATAAATACACACACACACCCCAAAAAACGGAAACAAAACAAAAACTTTAAAAAAAACCAAAAACCTCCTACTTTCATTTGCCAACCACAATATGAAACAGCAACTGGGCTCTTTAAAGAAAAATCACAGCCCTATAATCTTATTGAAAAAAATGCTATACAATTACCAGCCTTGATACATGGCAGAGTTATTCTAAGAAAAAAGCATTATTCGTACCCATGTACCTTTCATGAGAGAATGAGCAGTTTTGTGTAGCATTTCTCCTCTTATTAAAAAGGAAATAGGTAGATTGCTGACATCCTTGTTAAGAACAGATAGAAAGAAAACACTAGAAAGTTCTCGTTGTCTAGGATACTTATTTAAAATCCACTGAAAAGCTGTACTATTCCTATAAAGACTCACAGACTAAGGCTTAAAATACTTACTTGATAATGTCCCCTTCAAGAGCAATCACTCGTTTAATGATCTTCTGTTCAGGGTTTCTAGGAGACCTGGGACAGGGGATAAGGTTATACAATCAGTAATGTTCCTGTTGTTTTAAGAAAATGAAAAGAAATTCCACAAAGAATGAGGCACTATTAAAGTCGTTAGGAGATTCCATGTTTTCCTTGATATAGCATCAATCATGATTTTCCATACTGAAGTGAAGCTACTATAATCATTCTCATCGCAAACCATCATAGCAAAACAGATGCTGAAAAATGTATTAAAACCTTAATTTCCCACCATATTTTGTTTAAACATTCACGTTATTCACTCACTTTGAGAAAAAAAAATAAAATCACCCTATGTTATTAATATCTATAATTAATTTAGGTAAACCTTGCCTAGGAAACTGTGGAAGTTTAATAAAAAGCTGTAAAATTTTCTGCAAGTTTCAGCTTTATCTAAAGCTTCATAATGCAATACCATGTTTTCAGTTTAAGTTATTTCCCTATAAACATGTTCTATTGAGTGGATTCTGATCATGCATTATATATTATTGTCAGAACTAAAAGCTGAACTTGCATGTGCCTGAATACTTCAACTTCCTGGATGTATATTAACAGATGGGACTATTAGAAGTGTTATTCTACCATAGTTTTGACAAGTTAATGTAGATATATGTGCACCATAAAATTTCCTTCTTTTCTGTATACTTTACTTCATCGTTTTTCTTTTTTTTTTCATTCTTTACTTCTAATTATTTAACTACTCAAACTTAGTACTGAGTGTTTTCATCTTATTAAAAATTTCTTTTTATTTGCTGCTTGTATATAGGAAAGCCAGTGAAGGTACAAATGGTTTTGATTTTCTGCTGATGCTTGAGTTCTGTCTGTTAGACTCCAAGTACAGCCTGCTAAACACCTGAGAGCTTTATGTTACAGTTGTCATGACTAAAAGCATTGGCCATGCCATTCTCATTACAGACCAGTACCTTAGAGCTAAGCTCTGGTCAACTGGTAGCAAACTAAGATTACATTTCCCTAAGAAGCAAAGGTGAGATGAGTCTGGATGAAAATGTTGCCTGCAGTGCTGCATGACTAAAGGCATTTGCAGTTCACTTTCAGTTCCAAAAGTTAAACAGAAAAATTGTTTCAGACTCAATTTTTAAAATATGAAGCCAAAAATGTATTTCAAGCATTTAAAAAGTGGTTTGGTTTTTTTTTTTTTTTTTTTCGTGTGTCAATATATTTGAAATATATTTCAATGTAAGGAAACAAGATTCAGGAAGGCTGATTTTTTATTTCAAAATATCAAATAGTTTCACTTTGCAGTTTACCAAACCTGCAGGTCTTTTTTTCACAAAGCAGTGTGGAGCACTAAACATAAATAATGACCATACTTTGATTCCCTAGTTAACACTGGAATTTTCAAACCATGATACTATTTACAATAATTTAGCTTTAATTTTACCTGAAGAGTTCTATATTCCAGTTCAGTCTTTTCATTCATGTCTTTCATGTTCTTTCTCAGGCTGAGAATACACATTCTTATAATATTTTACATGTCAGTCTTGGCAGGAATTAAGTTTTAGATGCTCACATAAATATACACAGACTATCCACAACACTTTATGATGCTGCTCCCTAGCAGGCTTCAATGCACACTCATTTGAGCAATCACTACCTCTTATTCTCAATCAAAGCACAGTCAAATAAAAAACAACACAACTTTATTAATTTCAGAAATTATTTTAATAGATTAAGGTTGAATAGATTTAATGTTTAATTCATTTAGGTGTAGACTGTAGTATTTTCATGTACATAATGTATGTGATGAACTGTGAATTTCTTAAAGATGGAATAAAAACAAATTTTAAGTTTGCTCTTCTAAAATTCTATTCTGGTTTAACACCTTACTTTCAAATGTTCTTTGAAATTCCCTATGTATGCATTTTCACCTGATTAGTGTGTGTGTGTATGTATATATATATATATTATAATGAAGTTACTGACCTCTCTATTTGCCTTCCTCATGCAAAAAAAAATTGTAATGACCTTCAATAAACATCACTCTAAATCTGAGATATGAGTATTTTTTCTAAGAATGGTTATTTTTCTGCCATATTCAACCAAAACACATAGTTTATGAGAAAGACTTCAAGGAATTCCTTGTAGATAGGTATTATAAATTTGGAATATTTTTAACATTTGAAGCAAGAATAGTTTCAATTTCTGATTAAAATTCATGAAAATGGCAAAGAACTAGTAAGAGAGAGAGCATCGAGCTCAAAGTGGCCAATAATACAGACACTTACAGGCAAAGGATTTTAAAGAGGGAAGCAGACTATTTTGTTCACAGGCTGCAATGATTGAACGGGAGGTAAGAGAGACTAGTTCTGAATTGATAGATATTGATGCCTTCCTGAAAGGTGTTTAGTGTAACACTGAGATTTCATTGATTATGGAAATCACAAAAACATGCAGAAACAGGCAATTTCTGTCTTTGAAATTTTGCATCAGGTGTAGAACAAATTAAATAATGAAGGAGAAAAAACCCACCAAAATAACCAGTAATTGTTTAATACTTCTCTGTTACTGATATCTGGGTGATGTAATAAGCAATAAGCTCTGAGAACAGGAGTCATTAAAAACAGAAGGAAATAGAAACTGTTGATTTACCTGTTTGCACCTCTCCTAAATCACATTGTATTTTTTCTTTCTCTGTATATAAAAGGTCATATTCAGGCATGTTCCTTTCAAGTGATATTTTGTGGAAAGTGATGAAATTTCTTATACACAACGATTATATTTTATATCTCTGATTTAATAACAACCATCCATACATTTACCAGACAGATCCAAATCTGATGTTTCACAGGGCAGCCACCATTCCTTCACTATTTTCTCAACCAGCTTCTCAAAAGTTAACCTTACATTTTCTTCAGTAAAAATATTTCCTTATGTACATATGACCATATAAATTAGAGACAGTAGCACAAGCAGAAGCAGAATGACTATGAAAATCTCAAGCACATTAAAAATATTACAGCACAAGCGGCAGTTAACATCACATCAGAAACACACTAGGGAAATCATCTCCAGAAAATAAATCCACTTCTTAAAATGTATATTGAATTCTACTCTACTCCTAGTTACTTTTCATTTTTCCATGAAGAAAACTGGAAAACAGTTAAGTCTATCAGTATGTCCCTCAAGTCACCAAGTTTGAGGATAACTCATTGTTACCAATTTCTCTTTAAACAACAGTATTCTTTGTTCAAGCACCTCAGGAGAATGACCATTGTATAATATAAAAAGAAAGTAATTCCCAATGTAGCAGCCAAGACTGATAAATATTTTGATTTTATCTGTCAAAACAATATTTAAACTTCATTTACAGATCTGATGGCTGGATGAAAATAGTAGAGCAAAAGAGCAACATCCTTTCTGTCTGAAATACTTTCTGACAGACAATTCACTCTGCTTTAGCAACAATTTCTAATTACTTCAAAACTGTAAGTTTATTCACAGTGCAATACAGAAATCCCAGCCTCATGCACAAAGACATGAATCATGACATCAAAATCCAGATTCAGATTTTTAAGATAAACAATTTACCAAGGGAAAATTAGACATTTGGTATGTTTTGTTTGTGGTTTTCCAGATGAAGTCTCAGCAATTCAGCATAAGCAACCTGCCAGAATTAGCTTCTGGTAATAATCCTAGCTCCTTCTCATAAATCTATGTATGTTTCTTATTCCGTATTACTTTCAGCTGTACAGTTATCATACACATCTACCTTTCATTAAAAACTAATGAGCAATTCCACCATGGTAAAAAAAGAAAAACAAATGCCCATGCTATCAGGACATCATTAACTTTGGATTAAAGCCTCTCACATTTGGTCATTTGTTTTGAAAGGAATTGAGAGAGAAAGGTTAAGTAGAGGTGAAGGCAGATAAACCCAGTGATTAGGGCAGATTCAAATTCCTTATTCACCCTCAGCAAGTACGTCAAGATACAATATTTTAACCTCCACCTACACACTATTGTGAGGCAGGTCTCCCTTTGTGTATACAATTGATGCTGCTGACAAAAACCCCACAGAATACATAGGAGCACCTCCTCTCCCTACAAACACATTTAGTTGTAAAGTTAAATTATATGCTTTAGCAGAAGAGCTATAAAGAGTGCAGTTTCCATAAAAAAAAAAAAAAAAAAAAAGTTTTTTTAGACCTGGAGACATCAAGGAGAGAAAATACTGTTTAGGATGAAGACTGGTCAGATAGCATCATCTGGGTTCTTTTGGTGATGTATCACCAAAACCACTGTCTGAAGCATACTAATAATTGACAAGATCATAAGAAGAGGTAGTCTCTTGAGGAAGGATAGATTAATAGTTGAATCTTTATAAGAAAGTGACACTTTGTTCTATTTCAGGAAAGCACAATCTTTCTTACTACCTCAATATCACTTCTCAATAAAAATTTATGTATGTTTTTATTTTTAATTATATTCTCTTACAAAAATCATACATATATATGTATACACACACAGATATTTATATACACACACATAAATTTAGACCAGTATCCATTCTTCTGCGTTCAAACCTGTATTGAACAGTGTGGGACTGCAGTACTACCAAAAACATTTGCCAGGAAATACTGGAAGTACAATACAGCCAGGAGGAAAAATCGAAGTTTAGCAAGTGACTGTCAGATAAAAATGCTGACAATTCTCTGAAGGATTTCTCCTTTCATGACTGAGCAACTGAGTACTTCAGTAACAATACTGCTCCTAAACTTTTCCCATTCTGCCATTTGGATTATTTATTTACTCTATTGGATACTGCTTAGAACAACTGTAAAGAATTGCTCCATCAGCTAATTAACATTTGATTCATCACGAAATTTTCATAATGTTTCCACTTTTTGTATGTGTTATTTGACACTTTCATTCTTTGGGCTGTCTAACTACATTCATCTCAAAAATGCCCACAGCAAATTGTGCTTCAGAGCTTGAAACTGAAGTTTCTACAGGCTTTTCTAGAAAGTGTGCTTTTTAGGTTATAGCCAGATATCCTGGCAAGATAAGTGAAAGAAGATAGTTGTTTCATTTCTACTCTCCAAAGGGATATATTAACATATACCCTCAAATACTATGTGATATAATTCCCTGCTGAGCATACAGTCTCTGCAATAAATAAAAAAAGTACCCTTCCAATCCTGCATAATGAGCAAACACAATGTTTGATGCTCAGAGATAGAGAAGACTCCCCAAAAGCAACTGTATTTTTCAACAGATACTAGCACAATAACTGTCACAAAACTAAAGAAACTAGACTTGAATAACAGCAAAGTCCAACTAAATAAATGCTACAACATACGATTTTTTTTTTTTTTTTCCTTGAATGAGCACTCAGATTTTCTGGGTGCATGCGTTAGAAAAAGAAGGAAAGACCTTGCATTTTGAACTCGTAATGAAAAAGCAGCTAATATATTTCAAACAGATTGCTTGACTTAGATACTTTGATGATCTACATATGTTTAATGTTACCCATTCATTATCCTGGTCAACCAGCATGGGTTTTGTGCCCACTTGTGAAAATTGTTAGACTTTTGATACTAAAAAAATATTCTAGAACAGGACAATTAACAGGTATTTAATAAAAAGCTGCAATGAAAAGTCCCTGAAGTTTGCACTGTAAGTATATACGTATATATGTAAGTATATACGTATATGCATACGTATTTATATTACTATTAGCATATGGCTTCACTTTTTATGAGACAAAAGGTTTTTAAGAATGTAAATGCCATACTCCTTATGTTTATTATGAGATTCATTATCTGCATAATATTTAACTAACTACTTTATAGGTTCTGAGACAATTCCTATATTGTGAAAAATAACACGTAATATAATAGTGAAGAAAAAAAATAACAAAACTTATTTTATTCTTTTTTTCTGTTATTCATGTTATCAATCTATATTGTATGGAATTGCTGCACTAAATGCATCCAGCAACCAGGTACAATATCTGTGTTTGGACTGGATCCACCAGTACAAGAAAGATAATCACAACTAGAAAAAGTACAGATCACCAAAGAAGTAGTAATAGAAGCATAATGTAACAGCAATGGCTAAGGAAATTGGGTTTGTTCATATCATAAACGAGGTAAAGGGTTTAATTGTCATTGTCATCTAACTAGTGAATAGGAATTCAGAATTTTATGAGAGGTGCACAACAGAGGGAGGTAAGGGATCTTCATAAATTGCAGCAAGGAAAATTCCAGTTGAATACCAGAAAAATTTTCACACTCAATGTGGTTAAGCAGTGGTGCAGGTTGCCCAAAGTGGCTGGGAATCACAGATATACTCAGAGCTCAGCTGGACAAGGCTCTGAGCAAGTGACCCAACTTCAGAGTTGAACCTGTCTTGAGTTTTTGGTAGAGGTGCCTTATGACATAAATTATTTTTCACTTCTATGTACAGCCTTTAGTCTTATTCAAATACACAAAGAATCATGATGTGGATACCTTAAAAACCAACATATTTTATATATGGGTTGCAAGTTCTGATGTCCGTGGAGACCCTACTGATTGTCTTAACTGCTGTAGCCTGCAGATTTATTTTTTTTTTCCTGTCTTTTTGGATAGTACCAAATTCGATTACAAAGCATTTTTACAGAAGGTTGTGATATCATATTTCAAACACCCTGAGTGACAATGAGACTAACATCCAGAGAAATTACTCCAAAGTTTAATTATCCTTGCTATTAGAAAATTGCATCTGCATTCAAAATTGAATTTATCCAACCTCAATTTCAATTTCATGCCTTCTCCTTCAAGGCAGAAAACCCCGCAACATGGTATCTCTTCTTCATGAAGAAAGATTTAGGCACAACTGTTCTTAAATTTCTCTTGTATTCCTCAGTTAGAACTGCTCAAATGTCTTAACATACAGTCAGTTTTCAAATTCCACTTTTATGACCATATTTCAAACTTCCTTCAAAACTTCCATTTTCTTCTTGGCACACAGACAGGAGAATCTAACATTATTCAGCTTAGAACATAGCTATACTCAACAGTAAATAAACTAAACTAGCTTTATTATGCTGTCTTCATGCAAAATCTCTTTCCTATTTCTTAATATTCCATTTATTTTGTATACTCGGGCAAAAAGTTCATCCTTTTCATTCTAGGAGCTAATGTCAGAAGGATACAAAAACTGTTATCTAAACCCTTCTCTGAGTAAACTGCTTGCTAAAACAATTAACCAATAAAGTTTTGATTACTACTTGCACTTCACGTTCTGTAAAGCATGTTTTTGGACAGTAAACATGATTGAGGTCATGCTGTAATGTTATGGTCATCTTCTTACTTACTGCCATGTCTATCTCAGTATTGTTTACAAGCTTAGTTAATGATTACAAAGACAACTGACAAAAACAGTATCTAGCTTGGGATCACAAAGCAATCTGCTGGAAATACTACCATCCACTGATGTCTGTCCAACCATACCTACATTTTTAGAGTTGAACTGAGCCTGTTTATAATCTGACTAATATGGTTCACTTTAATTCCATTAAAATAAGGTTTCTAGATCAGGATATTATGTGGTAGTAAAAAGAGTTCTTGAAGAAACAAAAAAAAAAAAATATTACAGCCTTTATCAAAATTGTATTTATCTAGTTATTTTGCAATTTTATTGATAAAAATAGTTGATGCCACAGGTTTGCCTGACAAAACCAGTTTCTGAATTGATTGACCTTAACTATATTTTAGCTTCTACTGATAGAATGAGAAATAAAATGTGATCATTTTGCTCAGATATGACATTTCTAAGGCCCTTCTCTTTGTTTTAAATATTAGAAATTTTTTGCAAGTCTTGAAGTCATTTGCATGTTCTCCTTTGTCTTCCCCTTCAACAGCTAAAGAGGCATTTTCCAAAAGGTATTCCACACTACAAAAACTGAGTCCATGCTCTCCTGTCAGCATCAATCTTTTAACCAGTTTTGACCTTAAACAGTGTTTTGACTTTAAAGGAATTGCAATAGATATAGCAATTTTTTTTTCAAACAGAAGTATTTATGCAGAAATAGTATGTCATTTTGACAATGTTATCTGACATTGAGAACAATGGAAGACATTCTTCAGTTGCTCCTGTATTCCCTCTGGGCTAAATTTGAGGAAGCAGGTCCCAATCCTAATAAATACTGGTTTAGTGAACCATTTTGAACATTCACCATTTTTCATCCATAATTTAAAAAACAAGTCCTACAAGACAGCAGTTGCACCAACTGCTTAAACATAAGTTCCAGTGATGCTTGATTTGCTCAGCAGCTCCAGCAGAAAATATCAGGAAAATTGTACTTCTACATTCTGAAATTCTTAATTTAGCTCCACATTACATTAGCATTTCTTAGTCAGATCTCTGTTAAAAACCAAAATCACTTACTACAAAAAAAATACACTGTTTTTACTGAAAGTAGTGTTTTAAAATAATTACAGATTGCAAGCACAGACTACTGAAAAGGTAGTAATTTATTTTTATTAAATTCTACACTGTTGGCACATAAGCTAAAACAATGCTACCTCGAAACTTCATGGTGAACTCTGAGCAATCCCAAAACAAAAAAAAAAAAAACAAATATATCACCTGCATTGTCTCAATAAAGTAGTCATACATACACTTTGACATATAACCATTCAACAATTAGGACATGTAAACAATACTCTCAAGCTCTGCAATTATTGGATGTCCACACTTCTCTCGCTTTCTCACAGGCTCCCATTCCTTAACTGCTCTCTACATTCTGATTTAGTCCTGAACTTTTAAACAGAGCAGGAAAGTATCCCTCCAACGATAATACATTCAGAAAAACAGTAGATATCCATCCATAATGTATCTCCTGGTACCAGACACTATTTTGCAGAGATCTTCTACAATAAGATGGAGTAAGAGCTGGAGGAAAAAGAATAAAGACATGCATACTCTCAAAGCAACCGGGCTTACCCTGGTATATCTTCAGCATGCTATATAGTTGCAGCCTCATTGTTAGATGAAACATCAGTATTGTCAGATTTTCACCATTTTTCATAGACACATATGGACTCTTTACAGTGTAAAGTAGGCATATTTTTCCTAAACAACAAAATTAAACAACACTTTCTACACTTTGGATCCAGCAATAAAAATTGCACATCTGAGAAACTTTCAGAATTACATACAAGACAAAGTCAAGAAAAGGACAGAAAGAAAAAAATTAAATGCATCTCCATTAGAAATGACCATTTAAAATTTCAGCCAGTTAGCTAAAGTGAGGCAATGAAAATTTAAAATAAATAAATAAATAAATAAATTCACTGCAATAAAACTAATTGGTACTGAAAAACTATATGACAAGTCACTCTGACAAATCTCAAAATACTATAGCAACTCAGAAGCATAGCTGCTATTTTGAAGTAAAATCTCATTTAATTGATTCTCAGCCTTCCAATCTAATGAATTTGAGGTTAAGCGACTCAGCCGCTTGCAATGCAGACTGTGTAATCACAATAGTTATGTGCACTTGACCTTCTTCCTGTTAACAGAGAGACTCAATTAATTACTTGCTGTTTTAACTGGCCATTTCACCTTATCTTCACCTTTTCCAAAAGGGTTGAAAAACTCTGTACCTTAACCTTTGACTTTGAAAGCATACATAGAGATATTTATCTACCAAATAGGAAATTATCACAATTTAGGAATGAGAATATCTGGGCTTTTATGCTTAAGTCAACAACAGTAATATATTCATTGTTTCATTAACCATTATGCTGTAGTGTAGGAACCATATTTCATCTTTACTATAGCTGCCCAAATATTCTACTCTGTAATGGAAATAAAATATGACTGACTTCTGTTACAAAAGACAGCAGAGGGAAAGGTGTAGAAAACTGCAAAATGTAATTCAGTATTTGAAAATCATTGTCAGGTTGCTGTGTGGGATACTAGATAGAAATAATCTATTTAAACTATACATAATCAATTAGTATGATTCTTAAAATTATGTTTATGTTTAAAAAGTCATGCTGCAAGATGTGATTTCATAATGACTTTGATTCTGAGATTAGACCTGTGTTCAGTGGCGACTTCTCTAAGCATACAAAAAAAAAAAAAATCAGTTGCTGTCCTAAGATTTTAATTGTGACTACACACTACATACTGTGCAGCAATTTTCAATCATTATTCCTTTATGATGGGATTCCAGAAAACTTTTCCAGTTATATAACACTACCATAATTATTGAAAAAAGTACTGGATGCATATTTAGATAGTCAAAGTATCAGTGACCTAGGAACCATATTTTCATGAAAGAAATTTTGAAGTTAAGAAGCCTAATTCTTGCATTGTTTCCAATAGAGACAAACTTTAGCATCTCAAATAGAATTAACACAATACTTAGGGAACAAAATTGCGATTCTGAAGAATCCAATGTTTTTGTCTATCTTTGAAATGACCTGAATTCCATAAGCACATTGCTTTTCAGATTTTTCTAAATGTTGCTTCAAGTACCTGTTGAGAAAATCTTTCTTCGTACTTGTGAGTAGCTTGATACTTCCCAAAATTTAACCTCTAATATGGTCAAGAAACTAAGTCTTCCAGATGAGTTAAGTTTGTTATAGTCAGTGCACAGAAGGTAACGGACAATTAAAGTCAGATGAATCACCCTTTGGAGAAGAATCACTCTCCTCGTTGACTAGAAAGTAAGTCAGATGTTAGATAGTTAGTTAGTCAGTTTAGTCTAGCCATCTTAATGACTAAAGACAAACTGCTTACAAATACTATTTCAACAACCTTTTAAGTATCTGTAGCAGATTTTTTTTAATAACACAGGAAAGCAAGTAAAGTAGTAATGGTGAGGTAAAGGGAAGAGCAATAGCAATATAACATATTCTTTTAAAATTGTTGTAATACATTTTTTTACTAAAAAATAATTTAATAGAGACATTATGCCAATGTAAATTCACAGAAAACCAAAACCAAACAATAATTTGAAAGATCTCTACGGAGGTCTTCAGTTTGAAATTATTTGTAATTGTTGTTGTAAAGAAGTGATGCATGAAATATAAATACTATTTCTGTATTTATGACGTAGAAAATGAAAATCAATTACCTTCCAGTGAATAAAAGGCAAAGACAGAAGCTTATCTAAGAAACAATTCTGTATCTCCATGATTAAAAAACCTGTGCATAGGACATAATCGTAAAAATATCTGTGTACTCAGTAAGCACACAAAAAATTCAATTAGTCCCAAACTGTATAACATTAAATTCACTGGAACTGTATACAGTTATATGATAAAATTAAATTTCAGAAATAGAGAGAGATGTTGAGGAAAACTTACTTATGTAGTTGACAACATAGTATTTTTTACAATACAATAGAGAAAAGAAAAATATTAGCAAAAATAAAAGGGGGGCGGGGGGAATTACCTACATATTTTAAATCAACAGTTATGAACTTACAAAGTTACCAACAGCAACTTTTGCCATTTGCAAAAGTTAAAAGATATGCTAAAAACCCCAGTAATAAGACACTTGGACATAGATAAAAAATTTCATAATGAAAAAAAACTAACCTAAATTGTTGGGCTTTTTCTTCACAACTTCTGCTTTTAGCCTGGATAGCATATGGGGGAAAATGCCCACAATTAATCGCAGGTGCCCACCCTGAAGATGAAGTCAGGTTGAATTAACGATAGATTGGCTATTGTGTCAGAAATCCTTGTAATAATGGGAGTTATGACCTACTTATGAGGATTTAGCAAAAAGCAGCAATGTGAATTTTAACGGGGAGTATTTTTCCACATATTCTTTCCCAAAACCTGATCTTCTATGTCAGCAGGTCATCAAGCATTGTGCTCCATTTTATACTAATTGCATTATCCTTTCCTTGTGTGTTTGTACAGATAGGAGAAGGGACCCTGAACAATAGCTGAGGATACTTTGATTACTTGAGCAGGCATGAAAGAACTTTGAGGAATTTGTCAAGAATAAAACAGTGTCCTGTATTGGTTTTTGCCATGAAATTTTTAGGATTCTAAGCTGCAAGCCACTTCCTTTCTTGTATGATTACAAATACATTTATTTAAAACATTACAAAGAGAAGATAAAATAAATCAGAAGTGTCACCAACAGTGAACGACATGAATGAGTAAAATATCTATACTTACAGATGATTTTTCCCTTCACACAAAGCAGTTTACAAGCTTTTTAGATAGTCTTCCCCTTCTCTATGAAGGCCAATCTGCTCTCCCTCTCTTTCAAAACTGTACACACAGGCTCAGGGTTTGGTCTGCACACTTGCTTCCTAGCTCTTCCTACACCACAATCCGCTCTGGTTATTCCACCCAAAATGAAATCTTCAGTCTCATGCAGCCACATAACCAGCCCTAGCCCCATCCAGCCTGTCAAACCCAATTTTGTGTGACAGTTTCCAGCAGAAGGTCCCTGTCACCTTTTTCTCCAAGTAAATGATATGCTGCTCAGAATATTGCTAGAAAAGGGAGAGACTGGCAGAAGAGGCAAGAAGGGAGGGGAAAAAGATGGTTAACGTTATAGATACTTTGCACAGTCTGAGGATGCATTCCTCACTCTTCTCCCTCTTACCCATGAGGCAAAGGTTCAGACAAATTATCATTTTTGTAAGTTTATTAGGTTTTTTTCAGAGTGGATTCATGTTAGAACAAGGTGAATTCTAGTTTTATTTAAACTCAAAGTGGTTATGCCATCCTTATTTTTTTTCTAACTCACCAATCCATTGTTTTATTTTTTAAAAGTTTTATTTTTTTCTGAAAATTTTCTAGAAAAAACATAAGTCCACTCACAGAAAGCAGTCAGGACAATGCAAGCCAAAAGAATTGATGATACAGGCTTGTGTCAGAAACTAATATGGAAAAAAGTAATTCTTTAGTTTTCAGTGGCTGGAAACGTTTGCAAACACAAACTTCAATGCAGCTGAGTTTGAAAGAAGCCCTTTCAGACTCTGACCATAAGAAAGCAAGAACACCACTGCAAATTTTAGGGGTTATAAAGAGCTGAATATCAAATGCAAAAATTGTGGGAAATCATACAGCTCTATGCAAGACTGGTGCCTACTGTATAACAAATTTAGTCACTTAGAATAATCTAAACTATTCATTTTGATTTTCTTAAAAATATTCTACTATCCATTCCTGGTAGGTATATGTTATGGACAAAGATCATAAAATATATACTAGACTACATTTAAGCTGTATGGAGTAATGTTTTGAGATACTAACTATATACTTCTGGCTTAAAATCTAAAGATAGTTTTTGCTTATATGATCCAAATGATGCAATACTACAGAAATGGTAATTAATACAGTTCCTTAAAACTCAAGCTGACAATACGCTTAGTAAGTAGTGTAGTAGTAGGACTGTTTATGCTGCAAGTATAACCTTACTTCTCTGAAAGAAACCATACAAAAATATAAAAATGTGCCTATGAGTTTTGGTTAAAGGATTGTATCATTCAGAAATATCAGGATTAGGCTCTGTTTCTTTTTAACTGAGAAATAGCTATACTAAGATTTATCACTTACGTAACTCTGTACATTCAAACCACTAAGTGATCATACTACTAACATTTGTGATTTCTGGCTCTTGATAAAAAGCTACCAGTGTACTCTGTTCTTCAAGTCTTCTGTGCAGACAGTACACAATGGGTCTAGTCTTTACAAATGGATAATTGGAACGTAATCAAAATTAAAAAAAAAAACAAAACAGTTGTCACATTTGGAACAGAAGATATTTCCCTGCTTTAAGCTATGATCAATTCAAGTTGGCAAGATGAGTCACCAGTCGCTAAACAGCTAGAGACAGGCAAGGAATGCTCAGCAGGCAAAAATATTTGTGATATAAGTGTGTCGTATAGTAACAAATTGGGAATCCCTCAAATCCCTGCCTCTTTATCAACTCTGAAGAGGAAAAAACGAAAACCGTTCTTCCTTTAGATTTTCATAAGTGTGTCTTTGCCAGGATTAGGCAGTATTAATTCTATGAATGTAATGAGTAACAAGTACCCCTGACCCCCAACCCCCTGCAAGAAGGAATTCCAATTCATTCACAGAGGCAAGGAAGGTCTGTGCTGCTGGTATGATCACTAACGTCCCTCCATGGTGGGCAGCACCTGCTATCTCCACAGCTAGGTTAGTCCAGACAACATATTTTCTATCTGAAATAATTAATGTTTTTTTCTTCTTTATACTTTTCTTTCATAAAGAAAGTATGGGGAATTATATATAAAAGGAATAGCTGAAATACCTCCCCAACATCATGATATATTGTCATAAATTGAGAGAGGAATGTACATTAAAACACATTTTATACAGACCTTTTTAACCCATTTATGATTAGTTTATACATTGTCTGTGACTGCAACAAAGGCACTAGTGGTTGAAATAACTTGGAAAATGCTGTGGTTAATTTCTGCTCTTTTCCAGTTCCACTGTTTTATAACAATAACCCTGAATCATTTCAGGATTTTCTTCATGTGGTCTCCACCATGAAAAAAATATGGCCTGCATACATCTCCTGAAACTGAAGGCAAAAATCTAACATAGATTCAGAGTTAGACACGTCAGAGGAACTTCACACAGTCTGGACTGAACTTCTGTAATGCAAGCAGTTTTCAGTGATGAAACTTCCACATTATGAAAATACAATTGTCTTGGCACCATTTGGTAAATTCATAGCTTATTTAACTGAGTTCTTTCATCATTTGTTTGTTTGACATACTTCAGGGTCTATGAGGAAGGGAAATAATCTTGAGTGTGACTTTATCACACATGCCAAGGATTTTATGTACATGCTAGCAACACCTCTGTCACAGGAAGTTTATCCTCATACCTCTACAAAACTGCACAATATGTTAGCTAGTTTATGGTAAATATCCTCATGATTGCTACTAGTCAGTATTAAATATAAACAATTAGAATTACTCTAACTTCCACTAAAAGGAGGATTAATTATTTTTTGTTTCTCTTTCAGGACCTAAAAAGGAAAACATGGGCAGCTGCTTGGAAACAGCTGCTTGGAAATGTACCTGTAGGTCTGAGACTTCAGGTCATAACATTTCACTCAGTTAACTTGATATTGAGTCTAATAACTTGTCATTGATTAAAACAAAACTTGGCATCTACCCTCATTTGAAAATTTTAATAAATGGTCACTTTCTGTTGCTTTTTTTTTCCACCGGTTAATCACAATCACCCTTGAAGTTTTAATAATATTTTCACACATGAAGTTGTCCAATATCCTTTACATTTTTCCTCAAACCAAGTTTCATGTACAGAATAGAGCCAAATGGAAATTCCGTGTTTACATATAACTAATTCTTCATGTAACTGTGGAAGACCTTCCCTCCCTCAAGACATGGATGACAAACACTTACATTCATTTTACATCCAGATAGTCATTAGCCAATCTAAAGACAGATGCAAGAACTTTTTTTATTTTATACACTTACATTCTGTCAACATCATGACTGCGTTCTGAAAAATTTAATGCTGTTTCTTTGAAAAAAAAATTAAGCAGGGGAAAAAAAGCTTTGCACTCCCCTCCCATTATCTCCAGTAGTTATTCTGAATTTCTTTAATCTTTCTTCTCTGTTCTGCTCCACTGGCTTACATTTGCTGACATAAACCTTGGGAGAACTGGAAGAAGTAGTTGTTTTAGCCAGAGGAAAACCTGACTTCAGAAAAAAAAAAAAAAGGTGTAAAAAATACCACAGTGTAGCCTAAAGAAGTGGTGTAACTATTGTTTGTGTTAGTGACACTGTGAAATTAGGAAATAAGTAACAGATTTCTCTCTAATTGGCTTTCTTGTTTTGGTGCATTTAAATGGTTTGAACTTATAACATAGGAGCCTAAGGAGGAAATTTTAAAAAGGTCAGATAGACTAGCAGGGAGACTGTTTTGGACATATGGCCCAAAAAAAGTTTATGAAGTAAGAAAGCATAAAGCAAGAACTATGAATTCATTTGAACAGTTACAGGAAAGGAAACATATAAAAATGTTTTCAGACCCCTAACTGCTTGATGCTGGTCCATCCAGGTGACAGTGAGCAACCTTGTTTGATAGATCTCAGATCACATTTGTTCTTTTAAATATATTCTCACTTTGACAAGAAGGCCTGTATCTGGTCTTTGCAAAAGTCAAGAATTGTAACTATACTCATAGAAGTTGAACATATTTAACGGCTTGTGGAAAATCCTAACCTACCTCCATAAAATGATGAATATAAGGAATTAGAATTATATGGATTCCATATAACAGTACGCGCAACAATGTTAATTCAAGAACAGTTCTGTAAGCTACAGTAACACTTCATGTTATGAACACAAATGTATTTTATCTTTTCTTAAAATATTACTGATGTCAAAAGATTGGTTTTGGAGAGAAGGGGGAGAAAGAGAATAAAACTTGTATAAACTAGAATTTTTACTGCCAAGTTCATTCGTGAATAAATGAGTTTTAGATTGCTGGCAGCAGTTCAATGAGACATCACATACCTTCCAGAAAAATTTTAGACTGTAAGTATCTTAATGAAACAGATGCAGTCTTTTCCACAACTGCTGAATCAATTTCAGCATTCATGTAGCGGAGTAGAAAATGTAAGAATGAAGTTATAAAGACCTTCTCCATTTAAATACAACAAGCCCTACAAAGCATAATAAATTTTGGACAGAAAATTAGCTATATAAACATTAGTGGTGTACTGTATATTTAATGGTTTTTATTATGTGTGGAAATGTGGCCCTGTACTCAACTGATCAATTTATAATCATACATAATTTAGAAAGTATCATCCTAGTTCAAATGAAATTTTATAAAATGAGCAATGGTACTGGATACCCAACTTAAGACACCTGAGGGCCTCATTATTTCCTTGGTTAAGAGTTCCTGTTCTACTTAGTTCAAAGTGGGTACAAAAGTCATTAGATATATAGAAAAAAAAATTGAGCTTGTCAACTGATATCTGAAGGACCCTTAACAGTAAGCTATACATAAAGTGTTAGTGCTTATATCACTAAGTCTTGCATTTGTGAACTGGCATGATCGGTGAACTTGTACATTCAACAGCAAAGACAAGGATGAGATAATTATAAGATCTCTGAATAGCGACTGATAACATCTCCTTTGACCTCAGGAAATGCCATAAGACCTTTTTAGAATGTTTTACAAGCAAGTACATTATTTTCTTTGCTATAGGATGTTGCTAGTTCAGACCCGTAAATTTCACTCAGTAGCTTGACCTTGTACCTGCCTCACCCCTGGACACTTGCCTGGTGAGCTGGACTCTCAGCTGCCTCAACTATATCCCTGGCCTGGTCCCACACTGCTTTTCATAGAATCAGAATACCTCAAGTTGGAAGGAACCTGTCAGGATCATCGAGTCCAACTCCCTGCTCTTCACAGGATTATGTAAAACTAAATCATACGATTAATAGTGCCATCCAGATGTCCCTTGAACTCTGACAGGCTTGGGGCCATGACCACTTCCCTGAGGAGCCTGTTGCAGCAACTGACTACCTTCTCAGTGAAGAACCTTTTCCTAATATCCTGAACTTCCCCTGATGCAGCTTCATTCCATTTTCTCAAGTCCTATCACTGGTCACCAGAGAGGGGAGATCAGCAACTCCCCCTCTGCTGCTCCCTTGTGGAAGGTGTAGACTTTCCAAGATGAACAAGCCAAGTGACTTGAGCTGCTCCTCATAAGTCTGCTCTTGAAAACTTTTACCATCTTGGTCACCCTTCTCTGGACACACTCTAATAGTTTGATGTTCTTCTTATATTGAGGTGCCCAAAATTGCACACAGTACAGGAGCTGTATCAGTGCAGTGCAGAGTGGGACAAACACCTCCTCAAGTGGTCAACTGTGCTGTGCAGGACAGAGCCCTTTTGGCTGCCAGGGCACAGTGTAGGCTCAGGTTCTACTTGCCATCAACCCAAACCCGGAGTTGTCTTTCCTCTCAACCCTTGAGGGACTCCACAGCTCCTCCATGTTGCAGCACTACAAATTCCCACATAACAAATATATACGTTTAAGGGGACAGAGAAGGGCTTAATGCATTCTTTTAAAAGGATTAATTATGATGCAATTATGACGCAGTTTTTTTTTTCAGAGGCTGAATGACTGCCTTGCCAATTCCCTGTCACCAGCTCCCCATGCCTCTGGTAGTCCCTGAAGGTTTTCACTTATGACTCTTAAGCAGTCAGGCCACCCACTAAGACAGAATGCCTTTGTCTTAATTCATATAGCACTAAAGCACTACAAGGACCTGATTAGAATTGACAAACTGGCTTCAACATAACTCAAATAAAATTTTAATTACTTTAATTAAAAAAATGTGAATTCCCAAATGTGGATGAGTTTAAACCAGTGTAACAAAACTATTTTGTTTCCATGCATGTTCCAATACCAAACAGGTATCCCTTCAGGATGGCAAATAAATGAAAGCCTCTGGGTGTTGAGTAAAACAATTGCTTCTGCCACCTGGTAAGATCATTCCAAAAACTAGATGAGCAGCTCAGAGCAAGAAAGGAAATTGCTACTTCGAGCAGGAAAGAGGAAGCTTTAGAGGTTTTGACACCTGTGCCAGACAATGAGCAACCACACGCTAAAAGCTGTACAAACTATCTCATCAGTGAGCAGGAGACTAAGATTCATTAAACTGTGGCATGGAATGGATGGGTTAACAGAAAGACAGAAATAATTTTCTCTTGCAGAAACTGGCAATGATGGCATAGATGGATGATTACAAATGGGGTGGTTTAAGAAGTCACCAAACTTCAGGGAGAATCTACCAGCTTTGGTTAGAAGTCAGTGATTAATGGCATTCACAAACCTAGTCACAAAAATGTTGGTGGGGCATTTCTGCTTTGTTTTGGGTTTTTTCTTTAATTACCACCAAGAGCAGCAACTTCTGGAGAGTGACAGCAGCTTTTAAAAAAATTGCTCAAACTCAGTTCCATGTAACTTCTTGATTGCACACAAGCCACTCTTGGTTAAATCAATTTAAGCAAATTTGAGGTTTGGTTTACTCTAGTTGCCGTGCAAACTTAAAAGTGAAGAACTTCACTAAAAAACAGAGTTTGTTATCTACCAAGTGTAGTTTCCTATTTGGCTATCATAAAGAATGATGATTATGATAACAATAGGGGAAGGAATGTGTCCTGTTGAATGCTTCTGTGCTCCTCCTCATTTGTGTAAAGCTTAACAACACTGTCTCAGATCACCAAACTACCCACTCACCCAATTACATTCCTTTCATTTTCAAATACTCAGCTTTATGAAACCTTAAAAGGACTCCTATTGCAGGCCATTGTTGGGAAGTGGTTATGCACTTTTTCACAGAATTACACAATATTAGGGGTTGGAAGGGATCTTGAAAGATCATCTAGTCCAACACCCCTGACAGAGTAGGATCACCAGGAATGAGTCCAGGTGGGTTTTGAATGTCTCCAGAGAAGGACACTCCACAACCTCCCTGGTCAGCCTGTTCCAGTGGTCCATCACCCTTACTGTGAAAAAGTTTCTCCTTACATTTACATGGAACCTCCTATATTCCAGCTTGTGCCTGTTGCCCCTTGCCCTATCATTGGATGTCATTGAGAAGAGCCTGGCTCCATCCTCCTGACACTCACCCTTTACATATTTATAAACACTAATAAGGTCACCCCTCAGTCTCCTCATCTCCAAGCTAAATAGACCCATCTCCCTCAGCCTTTCCTCATAAGAGAGATGTTACACTCCCTTAAACATCTTTGTGGCTCTGTGCTGGGCTCTTTCAAGTAGTTTTTCCTCTCTATAATTAATACAAGAGTCTTACTCTCACACTCCCAAAGTAGTTTCATCTCAGTTTTTCTTTCACTTTTTTTTTTTCTATGAGGAAGAGCAATTCTTGCTTTCTGTAACTTAGGTACTGAGATTTGGTCTGAGAGTTCTCTCTGCCCTTAAATGTGGAAGTGGGGATATTTTGATACTATTTGCTGTAGCAACAAATGGCCAGTGTGGCCACAGGTGATTTAGCAGATTACCTTACAAGGCAACAAGACAGTTTTAAATAGATTTCCCACTTTAAATAACACTTGATGAAGTCAAATACAGTAGGAATAAACAGAGTTGACAGATAATGTATATACAGTATCTTACTGCACAAACCTATTGTTTAGACACGAAACCCTATATTGGCTTTTTTTTGACAGTTGAAAAATCACATAAAAATAATTACCATTTTCAAGGTTTTGTAAAACAGACAATACAAAGCTACCTTTAAATACTCTTTAAAAAAAAAAAAAATAATCACAACATGAAAATTTCAAGTAAATTATCTAGTAGAAGTGAGGGTCAGCACAAGAGTAGGTTTCATTGAAATGGTAATTTCAAAGATCTCTGCAATTAACCAGTATTTATATGTAGCCCATTTGTCAAAGTGACTTGCTAGATATTATAGACCAAGTACACTTTTCACAATATATTCAACTGTGCAAGTGCTAATAACTCCATCTCTTTTCAAGTAAAGGTGCAATCACATAAATAGGCCCACTGACATCTAGGGCTGAGGAATGACCTCCATAGTTAAGAACAAATTACCTGCCGAGTCCCAAACCTCTTGCAGAAAAGGCAGCAGAAATGATTCTGTCATGTTAGCTGTCTTTCTGGGAATTTGCCATGTTGCCCCCAAAGCAAGCATAAAGATAGAGTACAAGCATACCAAACCTATCCTCCTCTGGAATGAGGAAAAGAGCTCAAATGCAGTATGTTCTGCTGCTCCTCAGGTGTAAGGCAATCCCTATAGGACTCCGATCTGTTAGTACACAGATACCATCTTTAAAAATGAGCAAAAAGTAGGGAGGATGTTAGCAAAAGCTAGATCTTCTCTTCATCAAATAGAGCTCATGTACATATACATGGACCAAGTATTTTATACCTTCTAAACTACAGAGGCAAACATTTCCTATTCTTTCTTGTTCTTACTTTATTCATGACAAAAGGTATTCAAAATCTACCTACTTACTTACTCACAGTTTTCTGACACTAATATCTGCTGACTACCATCTCCTACAAAACTCCGTTCTGATTCCTTACAGAGGTCTGTATCTGCTACTTCCTGCGTCATCTTCTCCAGGACTCTGAGCTATTCAGTAACATTTGGTAACAAGAATTTCAGCAAGAACTCCACAAAAATGAACTGATGCTAAAAATGGGCATGCGATTTCTAAATAAAATTCTCATTAAATACTCTTTTAGTAAAGGATTTGAGAATGTGAAAATATTGAATGTTAACCAAATCAGTCTAATTTAAGGTGAAAGGGTGAAATGATATCTCAAAAGAAGTTATACTACCTAACCTTGCTTGAATCATTTAAGACTGCTCTTTCTCACTGGAGTTTATTACAAGTCTTATCCTGAAAATATTTTCTTTTCCAATGTAATTTCATTTCCTTAGTTTCACTGCGGTAAATATATATCTGCCCCGCCCCCCCCCCCCCCCCCCCCCCAGCAACTGCCTGTTGTACATTCCCTTTTCCAAAGATGTTACTTATTGAGAATTTACATTCTGATGAGTTTGTCTCTAATTTTGAGGTACAGCAAGATTCTGGCAGGTAGAATGTGAAACCAACGGACATGCTAGAAACTGACAAAAAATTGTAATACTGACAATATTTGAAACTGATTTTGCAACTTTAAAAATTTTCAACAGCATATGAGATCACCAGAATTCACAGAAAAAGCTAATTAAAAATTATACAAATCTTGTTTTTGAATTACGCCTCTATTCCTAAGAAATTAGCTTCTCTTTAAGAAATAATTCAAACAACATGAAATTACACAGGACCATTACCCATGTGTTGACTCCTCAAGTCCAAGTAGGTTTCTACTGTTTATGCTAAAAGTCAAGGTCAATTTGCTTACTTCTGGAAAAAAAACAAGCCAATATGGTATTCTTTTCCGGGCTATATCAAGCTTAAACAAAGTCAGTTACAGCACTCAGTTTAGCTCCCATAGACATACATGGTAGAAAAACTTGTCCTGATGAAACTAAGGGAAGACCAAGATGGTAATTCTCTTTTCAAATCCTTACAACTAAACCAAGGAAACTGGTAAATTACTATCGAGCTATTATGTGTATCTTTGTCTTCAAATGCAGCTCAGGAGTTTAAGTTTTACCAACCAACTTACAAATTTTAAAGAGTATGGTTTTGTTTTTCCCTAGAATCCTTACCTTTGCAGTCAGACTGAAAGGTGATTTTCAAGACAAACTTTAACAAAAATAAATCATATGAGTCCTGAAGCAAACTTCTTTGAAAGGAAATAAAGACATTTTTAATTGCTGCTTTTTCCAAAGAAGAGAGTTTCAGACCTCTTGGGGATCTACCTGAACAATCCAGACAGGCAAATGACACTTGATTAATTTTGGCAACAGAGTGGGAATAGAGCAATATGTCACAGCATTTGAAACCACAGACTTGCTTGTTAGTAATAAGCAGGAGAACTATTCCTTCACTGTTATTTTAAGCATGACACAGATGTTTTATTGTTATCCAACAATATCCAACAACTTATCAGAGCAAAGCATCTTGAAGGCAACCAGCCACCGCCAATGCCTTTAAGACTGAAATTTGAATAAACAAATATAGTATTTTTATGTGAAAATAGTTCCTGTAATTACACCTTTCTTTTAGTCAATTGCATTTCTAAATATCTTGGCAAGAATTTCATATTATACAATAGATTCATTAGATAGCTTTCATAAGATCATTCAAGCATTTGTTTATAGGAAAAGTTCACCCAAAAGCATCAAAGCTGTCTAAGACATTATCAAGGCACTTAATAAGTAAGGCACACATTCAGGCATACCACTACTTTTTCTATTTATTCAGATTGCCAACTTCAGAGTGAATATATTAGTGTTGTCCTTGTATGTCACTTGTATTCAATCCCTGGAGTTAAACTAATTTGGCTAACATCCAGCTATAAATCATTTAGTTAAAATTACCATTCCCTTAGTGAATATTCATTGGATCAGAAACAAAATATAGAATGAAAGATGATTATAAGCAACGTGGTGCTACTTGAGCTTTAACCTAACCTTGTTGCTATCCACAAATGACTGGTTATTTTCCATTCATGGGCTATAATCTCTGCACTATTAGTAATTAATATATAAATAAACATTCTGTGTGAACCAAATTACTATGAATGGCACTTTGCAGGCCACACCTACTAATAGATTTAAGTGAATTTTCAAAATCCATTCGGTAAAAAATTCATTGAATTATTTTTGAAAACAAACAAAAAAATAGCTGTAAACATAATGACTACCAAGAAGAAAGTGAGGAGGAAGCAACAGTCTCTCATAAAGCTCTCAAGGAAAACAAACAAAAGAAGTTTTCATCAAATACTTTGTCAATTAAATTTGTGATCTATGTTACAACAACTGAAGAAAACAACAATAAGCTCTGTTAGCCCTCTCTGTTCCTAATTTAAATTGTTGGAGTGTCTTCATGTCTGAACTTACTAAATCTGATCTTCTATTTTTGTCAAAATGGACAAATATTAGTCACATTCAGACAGGGGTGTACAAGAAATTTAGCTTCATATTTGTCTCTTGGATGCCCCTGAGAGTGGGTATATTGCAGAGGCAACATGCTGGAATTCTAAATACAAGAATGTCATACACTGCCTATTTCAGATAAAATAGCATAAATATATGGGATGGAATACCACCACTGCTACTGGTAAGACATTTGGTTCTGGTTCTTATATTAATGTGAAGCTCCTCCAGATCCAGGCCTAAAACCATCTTCTAGACAAAACACCCAAGTGAAGGAGTCTGTTATAATTTTATAAATTATTTTAGCTATATTTAAACATCTTAAACAAAGGGGTCAAACCCAATTTTCATCCTGAAAGAAATCTGATTACTTTTATACGCAGCACTATTCTCTTAAAAGACACTGAAAGACTGCTATGAATAATAGCTACCCCTAAGAAATAGTGTCGGTACACAGTTCACCAACTTTAAGAGATCATCTTTTGCACACAACAGTTCTACAGATATTCCCTTATTGGTCATAGCTACTGTTTGTGGATTGTTGGTTGTGTTGGCTTTTTTACTTTTTTATTATTTTAATAACAGTGTATATTACTGAAGGATTGAGAGAAATATATAACTTCAGTTTATACATCTAACTTCTGGTAATGAATTTAATGTACGTCTCTGTACTGATGATACTGGAGATTTTGGATTAAAGACTTACAGATAACAAAAGGGAAAAAAAATCATCTAAATATTTCACAACAGGGTGATAATATTTCTGGCTAAGATTTCAAAGTCTTGTATGTAATATAGTGAAAATAAGTGGAAAAAAACCCAAAATGGCAGCATCTATAAGAACCACCAACATCTTCATCAAAATAAGCCAGCGATGACTCAAGGATTAACTCCCACAAAATTTAAATTAATTTTATCAAGTACTTACATCTAGGTACTATTCTTCCCCTTCTCTTTCTCAGCATCACCATCTCTTTTTCTTGCAAAAGAAGAGAAAATTCTTGAGTCCTAAATACCAGATCCATAGGAGTCATCCAAAAAAGTTAGAAAAATGTGGAAAACAGTTTTAGTTCTATCACATGGCAGAGATTTCCTATCTTTGCCAAAAGTATTATAAGGGTTACAAAGGTGATGAGGATAAAAAAAAAAACTGTCAAAATTAACAAAACCAAAATTCTATGGCTCTTGCAGAATCAGGTTAATACATAGATTAAATCTCACAGCTTTGAACATTTCTGCCCTTCTTGTAAGCCATTATTAGATACAGATATTGTGTCTGGGACATCAAGTGCTATATCAGTAATTGCTTGCAAGCAGAAACTTGACATATAATGACAATTTTCCAAAAAGCACTACATTAGGCATTTCAAAACACTAACATTTTAGTTAGAACATCAGACGGCTCACACTTGTAATATTGTGATGCTCTAGGGAACAACGCTGTTGTCCAAACTTGCTCTATCATAAGCACTTCTAAAAAAAGAAAAAAAAAAAAATCTACCTGAGAGTCAGAATTTATCATTATTACAGTTTTGTAAAGGAAGAATTATTGTGACTCTTTTCATCTTGCTTTCCACATTTATTATATTTCCATTTGTGATTCTTTAGTGATTTTCACCATTAATACCATCCTTCTATATTAGCTGTTACAATATCATTTATGACTTGAATTGCTCACCACAATGAGTAAATACATCATTTCACAACAGCAGCATTTACCTATGACAATTCTGATACAGGCTTATCATTTAATACTACACATTTCATATGACAGAACTGTCAAATCTCAAAGCACTCAAAAGTGGAAATCACAGTTTACAAAATGATTTAGGCTGTAGCCTCCATAAGGAGAGTCCAAATGTACTAAAATAAATCTATTTATAACAATGTTTTGTTTTTAATATTTTAACTGTCATTTAGAGATTATTACACATTTAAATATATTTTTGTTAATTTCTCTGATGGTTAAAGAAATAGACTTGTTCACATGTCATTTGGGTTCAGTTTGGCTTCACACGTGACTTAGTCTTCAGTCTCTTTATTTACATAGAAATTGCATTTTATTGCAGTGTCTCAAACCTTGTATAACTCTTCCATTCTAACTTTGTCTGTGAATGAAGAGGTATCTATCTCATGTGGATACAGCCAACTGTATTCCCCATGCCATCTGAGTGCCCATTTGAATCTCTGTCAGAGATGGGCCAGAAGATAGATTATACTGATTTAGAACAAAAAAAGCAACGTTCGTTTACATAGTTCAATGGAAATCCTACAATCTACTTAAATGCTAACCTTTCTATTGATCAGAGTTAAATTATTATACTTGAATTGTTGACTAAATTGTGACAGAGGAAAATATTCCATCTTATTCTCCACCATACCCTGATTGGTACGTATTTCTCAGTTATATATCATTAAAAAGGATGAAAACTCAAAGATGGTGGCATTCATAAATATTTTGATATACAAACACGTCACAGGTATTGCTCTTGCAGGGTTTTGCAAATGTATCATAAATTAATGCAAAAGGAAAGCACTTAATACTGGACAAATGTAAAAATGCACAATTATACAACCAGGAATATGGCAATTAGGCTTGCTTAAATAAAGCAAACATTATACTTTATTTTCAGTTTTTGAAAACTTTATTCAAAAGGACTTGACTTAACCAATTTCCCCAAACTAGTTTGAAGTAATATCTGCTATCTTTAGCAAAACCAACATTTCCCGGGCTCAAAATTAGGGCAGTGTTTATTGTATTTCAAGAGTTTTCACAGGGCAGTGGAGAAGGCTGACATATTTAAAACCAATCAATGCATAGCTCTCAACTTCGATTTTTTCATACATTATTAAATTCAATCATGTATGAAAATGTGATGAAATAACGCTGTTTTCTGAAAATCTCTAAATAGCTACAGGTTTATTGGCAAACAACAGAAAATATAGCCACAGGAATAGCAGTTATCACACTCCTTTGTTGAGGCTCACTTTCTGATTACTTTCTCATTTAAACCCTCCTGTCTCCCCACTCATCCCATTTTTCCCTAAAATACCTTCATATGTCCACAGTTTCCACTCCTTTTTCTAATCCTTCTCCTTTTCTGCCCTCCCTCTGTTGTGTACTTATGACTATCAGCTCCCTCTTCGTTTCTGTTCTTCTATCTACAAATTCTTCTTCTCATGTCTTTGCTTTAATTTCTACGTTAATGAATCATCTTCAAACCTTCTCATGTAGTTGTCATTTTGCTGAACCACTTCAGCTCTTCTCCAAATCTCCCACTTCCCAGAAAAAGTTCAACAGATTTGATCTTCTCAAAACACTATTTATACTCCTGTTATTCTGATGCTGTGCCCTGTTTTCTTTGCTTCAACACAAGGTCCTTACATTACCTCCTTCACCCCCAAATAGCATAAAGTTTTGGTCTCTCCTTCAAAAATCTTATCTTTTGAAAGATTTTTTTTTTTCCTCTCCTTTATTTCTGTTATCTCTGGAAATTCTCCCATTTAAAACTCCCAACTGCACATTCAGCATCGCATGTCTCATTTACTGTAACATCAGTTTCTGTGCCCTTAGCACATGCAATCTTGCTCCACTCATACTCACTCAAAATGCTGCTACAAAAATGATTCTTCCAATTTTTCACTTAGATCATGTCAATATTGCCCCTGCTATATCACATCAAGAAAGTTGTTGCTCTACATTTTATAGGCCCACAAAACAGATACAAAAACATACATACATGTTTTTAGTTTAGAATGTATGTACTATTAAGAGGTATGGCTGGGCAGCAAGGGAAAAAAAAAAAAACCCTGCTGTTTTTTGTGGTCCTGATCACTGCACACCGATACAATTTGAAGTCCCTGAAAGGAGACTTCCCCTCCCTAAAAACAACTGGGTATACCAGGAGAGAGAAACTTCAGGAGTGCTGGAGAGAGTCCTTCCTGCAGCAGGTCTCTCTTACACATGGATCTCAGATAGGAAAAGTAATGGGTGAAACCTATTAAAGACACAGATGGTACAGGCAAGTCATTTGTGAAACTTGTGGTTTAACTGGAGCAGCAATAGGGGTGAGGGAACAGATGGGGAGAGGGAGAGGAATGTGTGCTGCAGACTGTTTTAAGGAGTCTGTGCAAGGTGACAGTGAAATGCAGGTCTGTTTTCAATAGGTCAGGAGCACTATTCCAGGATCTACACTTCATCAGAAAATTATAAAAGGCTTTTACATTTTTAAAAATTAGGAAGTCACTGAGCTAACCAATTGCAAGATGAGTGTTATGGGTTCCAGGACATGCGCAACCAGGGCACATGTCAGTGTCCTGGTTACAGGTACTTAAGAGTCTTAACAGGATTCAAATGAATATTAAAAGATAAATGTTGATACAGAGCTCATGACCATATAATTACCATGAAAAACTTATCCTGGCATCAAACGAATGCTATAATCATTCCCAAAGAAGACCCTCAGATAAAAAAATGCAAAAAAAGACTAACCATTTATAGGATAAAACTTGAGACTTTTTTCTAAGTGTATGATGTTCATGCAGGAGATAGCTGAAGACAGATTTTCATGAAGCAAAGGGTCTATTTTAGCTTGCTTTTCCCAAATCTATGGGGAGAGAACTTCATACTTTTGCCCTAGAAATGCCAGCACATTACTGATCAACACACTTTGTGACAGTACCAAATTGCATTCATTCTCATCACTTCCTTGGAAATGCAGATACTATGTTATTTGATGAGCACAATTTCTGCTTCCCTAAATGCTCTATTCAGACAGGAACTTAAGGAAGAATATCCAGTTATTTCATCAAATAGTAGTTCATCTGCTGGATTCTCAGATAAGTGAAAATCAGCTGAAATATTCTCCATTTTAAGAAGTGGAAGCAAGTTTTATACAGCTGGCATCTCACGTAGCAAACACACAAATAATGAACTAGATACAACTGTCACTCCTGAGTCACCACTATGCACTTCCCACATATTTTTAGACACCATTGATTTATGATGTGGTAGACTAACACACTCCAAGTAACAGAGGTAGCTGTAGTATCTTCCTGTAATCTAATCACATTGGCAAACTGCAAAAGCTTTATCAATGTTGATGAACAATTATACTCATCTGCCCAGTGAAATCAATCTCCCCTAAGAATGAACACTCGCCAGTAGCTTAAGCACTATGCAGCTGAATGTAGTCCTGCAAAGAGCAAATATAATGTAACTCTGTAACTATTTTCATCAAACTTTTCTTGGTTTTTACTCCTTTAAAACAAACAAAAAAAAATTAGCATCAACTAAAGAAGAAATTAAAAATATGGTGTGTGACAACAATGGTGCTCTTCTGGTCCTGATTTTGAACATAGCCTTTGGGGGAAAAAAAAAAATATTATATAGTAATATATTGAGAAAACAGATTGTTAACCCACTACTTTGATTATTGAACATTTCTTCTCCCCAGCAGTCATTTAAAAATATGCGAGAGAATCCTTGGGAGTTTACCAAAGGTAGTGCTTACTCCTACTTGTTTCTTGTCAATTAAGCAATTATGATTAATATGGCCATACTAA
The DNA here is from genome assembly GCA_025345505.1 of Todiramphus chloris collaris. Lineage (NCBI taxonomy): Eukaryota > Metazoa > Chordata > Aves > Coraciiformes > Alcedinidae > Todiramphus > Todiramphus chloris. Next base: position 28,717,793 of record JANVCC010000010.1, on the reverse strand, counting down.
AGGAAATCAGTAACACTGTCTAAAATATTTTTTTGGAACCTAACAGAGGTAATTTCTACACAAAAAAAACCTCGATGTTAACCATTTGTTTTTACTGATACTATAGTCAGTGTGATTTGACCAGATATTGTTGTTACTTTTCAGTATTTATGCTGAAACTTCCATATTTCATCATCTGCCGTTGCAGTTTTCAATCTGGAGGAAATGGACATGAATTATACAAATGAAGTATACGCAGACATCAATATGACAACACAGATGGCATATTGTAATCAATGTCACCTAGTGATATGTTCATGTTAGTGTGGCTCTTTTTCATCAGCTTCAACCCTTCTCCAGCCTGCTCTTAATTACATCCTTGCTTTCTTCCTACAGTATACACACTGATTAACACCATTTTATTTCCAGGATCAGGAAGATGTCACGTATGTGTATGAGGTCACGTATAAAAAATAACTGGTGCTGCAATAGGTCCCCTATATTAATTCAGTCTATCACAAACAAATGATCCATGCAAGACTGGCAGCAATTTTATTCCCTGGCCACAGTCACACAAGGGTTACAAAAGCTTAAATCCCCCAGTGACAGTGGGATGACACACAAACACAATGTCTGCTATTACAGTCACTTTGGCAAGCTATTACTAACTGAAAAATGTCTACTGATAGCATAAGGGAGTAAAGATGGTATTTATGCATACAGTTCCTCTAGGACAAGTTCATATAACAAAGTATTTGGTGCTCTATCAGAAAGGCTATCAAAAAGGTATTTGCAAAAATTAAACCACCCTCAAGGATGAACCCAAGGGATCAAAGCAAACATACACACAATACAGCATTAGTCATGCTGTGAATAGAGAAATACAGCCTTCAGTGACATCAATATTCTCTTACAAATATTTCATTTGCACACACAAATTACTAAACAATGCATGTGTAGATAAAGTGTACAATCTGAGTTGCTCTTTTCAACTAGACTAATAGAACAAATTGAAAGGCTAGCTAATCTAAACGTATAAAAGTGACTACAGTTGTTACAAGACTACTTTGCATCACAATATCAAATAACAGACAACCTTTCCCACTTACAGATTTAATTTATTTTTATACTTGTCAGATCTAAGTTTGATCAAAACTGCTGCAAAGAAAAGACTACTAAATCCGTGGTGCATTGGACAGTTACTGAAATAATTTATTTCACCTGTTTAGTTCTATTAATTACATTCACATTATTAATGAGGAATACTAATCTTTTTTATTGGGATAACTATGTATTTCTAAGTGAATACCTATGTAAGATAAAAAAAACCCCACCTAATTTAAACATTTAAATTCTCCTAGACTTTAAAGAAAAGGTCACATCCACATGTTAGGTACTCTTCCCAAAGCTTCAGGAAATATGGATAAAGCATTATATTAACCTATAGCACTACAATAATTTTAGTAGCTTGAAGTGTTTTATCAGTGACAGCATTTGAATTTTTTCCAGAATTACTTCTCTATTTATGAACAGATCTTAATGTTTCTCTGTTGCTTTCCCCTTTTCTTTAAACATTCAGTAAGTCACGGATCTAGCTATTTCTCTGATAAAAGTGGTCAATCTAGCTGCTTTTATAACCTACAGATATTTCTAAGTGGGTCTTAAGTGCTCATTATCAAAGAAAGCTGCATGCTGGTTCCCTCTGTTCAGTTCTTAACAGACTTCCTCTGCCAAGAGAAAGGGAGAAATTTCACTGGTGTCTTCTCTCTGGAAGATATCTCTGGCCTAGGAGAATTCTGAGCTGCATTCTTTGGGCAGCTTTAAGCTGCTCTGTGCAAAACCACAGAGTGAACTGAGCAATATCACCAAAAATGTTCAGTAAATGTGTGCCTGATGTGTTACCTTACATATATATATATATACACATTACATTAATTTTAAAATATATGTAGATAAAGATAATGACTATTGCATTTCAGAGTTTCTGTGTGATTTTCTTGTGAAATGGCAAATTTGTGAATGAAAGCAGAATCTACTCAGGCTTATGTAAAATTCCTATTAAATCCTGAAGGCTAAATAGCTTGCCTGTAAAAGGAAAATAAAAAATGAGCTTAAAGATGCTTTGAGAGTCTCTCATGACAAGGGGAAGAGCCAAAATAAAAAAAAAATAAATTAAAAAGATAAGAAAGAAGAAAAAGAAAAAAAAAAAAAGGAAAGGAAATGAGGAATTTGCTGCAGACGTGTAAACAGGCTACCAGTTGAAAAGCTGATGATTCATGAAGACCAGCTCATGCAAGTGTTGAGCCAAAGAGATGACAACTTTAGATGTTGCAAGGCCCAAATTGGTAGGTTTTTTCCTCTCATCTTAGTTACGAAGAATTAAATTTTAAAATATTAATAATAATCTATAATAAGAGCATCATAGTTGGTGACTGAATGTTTTGCTCAGCTTTAATTGCAGCGTTCCCAAGACATATCAAAGACTTCACAGAAGCAAAATGGAAGAAACTGTATTCATCAGAGAGCTTGAAAATAAATTATTAAGATTTGGTTTCTATCACTTCTGTGGTTTATCATTTTGTTATCTTTAAACTACCTATATATTTTTACTTCTTCAGTATTATTCTACAGAGAAAATAATTTCACTCTTTTTATTCTGACACATTCTTTCTGTATTTTTTCTCTATTTGCATGGCATACGTCCAGTTAGCCTCTCCTATATTGCCTACATAAAATGAAATTCCCCCCACAATCTGTTTGTTTTGCATAAGGTACAGTTCTTATTTGTAACTTTTGTCAATACTCCATAAACCATTCAACACAGAAAACTAAGCCTCTTCCTTGCTTGAAAGGCAGGAGAAATTATGATGGTTTGACTATGAAGGCCATGAAAGGAAAAGTGAACAATGTTTAATATCATCATCACTCTAACACAGACACATTTCATGTGGACATTGCACAAATTTTTTAGTGCCACTAAAGCAGAAGAAGGACAGATTGTCTTTCATTTAGAGTTAGCTCTGGAAAAATGCTTTCTGGCTCAGGTGGTGGAGCTACACCTACCCAAATACAGGAATCCAGACAATGCTATAAAGAAGGAATTGAGGGTATCTTTCAGCATATGAATCTGCTTTTGTTTTTCCTATAATCAGGCAGGAAATAATCTTCTCAGCCTACACTACAGATGTAGATCCATACATATTTTTCTTCTCTTCAGTGCTCCAAGAGTTTACTAAATATTTTCTGATTTATTATCAGACACAGAGACAGCATATTTGTAATGCTCACTACACCTTCCAGTATTCTGATCAAGGCTGACAGGTCCTGACCATCAGGTCTAGATCAGGAGAGGTGCTCTCTGCAATGGACCTGAAGTTCTGGTCTCCTGATTGTCTACAATTGGAGATATGCACACATCCCCTTTGCCACAGGCACCCAGGTTTCCTTTCCAGGGAAATTAGGACATGTCCAAAATGGAATGGGAATGTAGCTGAGGTGTGCACCTGTGTCAGTGTCTTTGTGACTCTAAGAACAAAGAATGATTAAGCAATAAAGTGCTTTGAAAGTAGAACAGATTGTGACTATGCACGTAGTAAGCTGTTGGGTCTTCAGAATGAAATCAGTGTTGAAGGATGATTTTGACCCTGAGAAAAATTGTGCCTATTGGCATTGAGTGGCATAGGATGGAAAATGACAAATAGAAGGGCAAAAATATTTCACTATGAAGAAAATACTTCCATGTGGTGAAGACTCCTAAAGATAGTTTTATAGATTTGCTCGCATTGTAACCTTCAGGGCATCAAATGCATTTATTTTAAGGCAGTAATGAAAACATTTATTTCAGTGCCCTGAAAGAGCAATCTCATACTATTACTACACTCTGGTAAATTTAATCCATACCATCCTCAGCTGTGGCAAGTCTGATGATACATAGAAGTATGTTACCAACACCCGGAAAACAGCAGGGAAGCAGCTAGTCAAAATAAAGTGTGTCAATTCTGCAGTTTACATACAAATACGATTAAATTTCCTATGATATTATAACTGCTCTGCTACTGTAATTTCTCAGGTCTCATAATGACACCATGGGCAAGAAAAATGAAAAGAAAATTAAATAAAAGCAGGATGACCTGGTAAAAAGAAGCATAAACCTCCTTCTCTCTGTGACTAAAAGTGATATTCAATCAACAACTGTGTGCTTTGAATTTGAGTCAACCTACCTCAAAAGATGTGTAACCAAAGACAATTACAATCAATGAATGTCAGTTATTGTATTCAGTTTAGTATTTTTGAATCCAAATCTGTCTTTCCATTCACCCAGAGTCCAATAATTCTGTATTAAAATTAAGTGCTAATAATATCATGATAAGTACACTGGCTTAATGCCACAGAATTTAAAGAGTAAGAAATGTTCCTGCTTCCTATTTACCTGGCACTTAAGTTTAAAGCTCTGCACTGTGCATGTTATTCATCTCAGATGACATATTACAGCTGCAAACTAAACTAACAATTCTGTTCTGAGTTTCCATTAAAATTCTCTATTACAAAGAGGTTCAAATTTCACCCATGAAAATATGTTGCTGGGAGGCATTGGATCTCATCTCACAAATGGATATCATGATTTTTTCACAGGAAGTACCTGAGAAGAAATTTTAAAAAAAATAATCTCGAAAACAGAGTGAACTAAGCATCCATTTGAAAAAGGTTGGTCTGACAAACAGGCCTTCAGTGGGGTGCAGAACCTTCACCTACTCCAAGCACTTGCTGGGAGGTGGCTAGAGTCCCTGACAGCAGCAGCAGCCTTGGATCCTGCCCAGTGCAGTCACAGAGCCCTGATAATGTGTCTGCATGGAAGTACAGATGGATCCCCTTCAAGCATATGTCCCTAATGTGAAAGGCTGCAGTCTACTTATACTATAACATAAGCTTCCCACATCCTGTTCCGTTCTACAAAGAGGAACCAGATTTATTTTGCTTCCTTGTGCCATATGTGCTTCTGTAGAGAAAAGAGGATTTGTCCTAGTAAATGAGCACATCATACAAAAGGAAAAATATTGCTCTCATTTCTCTCTCTCCCTCTCTTCATGCACAGACTTGACAGAGAAAAAAAATAATGAAATATCAAGTGTTTATTAATGTAGAATCCTGCTTCTGATATATTTTCAAATAGATATTCATGCTTAAATTTTCTAAGTATTTAATACAATCAATATAATTTTATAATGGGTTTTTGTCCATTTTCTGCCAACATAGGGAAGAAAAAGCAAAATATTTCTGAACCATGTTCCAAAGCCATGATACTGCAGCTTTTTCTCCAAGGTACCATTTGAAGCCATGTTGTCATTTCTCTTTAAGGTTTATCAAGCATTGCAAGTCTCCCTTTGGAATCTAAACACCACTGGAGAATAAGTAATTACAGAAAGTTACTCCAATTGCTGCTATAAAGAACAAAATTTTCCTAGTCAGAATAATGTTTCAGGTTCCTATTGGTAAATAGTAGCATGTGAACTGCTGCTATAGTGAAACATCTTTAAGACAAGTGATTTTGATGATTCTCATAACAATCCCACCACAGTAATCTGTATGTAACCCCATTATTTCATTATTTTCTTGTGGAACGGGTATTGCATTCTCTTCATCTGCCTTTGTTGGAAGGCAGCTTTAATTTGTTTGATACTACAAGAGTATCCAAAGTCAAAATTGGTGTCAGAGCACTTTCTAGTGTTCTTCATGACACTGCTTTCTCATTAAATCAAAAAGAGTGAAAATGTCAGGGCAACAGGTTGGCTTTATACCATTGAAAAATCACTTTTTGACCTAAGTAAGTCTGCTTGGACATACTAAACTAGCTTTAAGGCCAGATTGTACAGGTGTTTGGCACAAGACAGCTACTCCACAGGGTCTAGCTAAGAAGGCTTCTGTGGGAGAAAGAACAGAAGGTAGTTACCAGATTGATGACAGAATAGAAAAATGTCTCCCATGGATAAAAGTCTAATAAAAGTTTGGCTGTGCACTATTCAGAGAGAAGCATGCATGTTTCTGAGTTTGAAATGCCAAGCATCTATCCAGCCTCCAGAACTGTCTTTTGTGCAGTCTCTCTGACTGCCAAATCTGTCACGATTTGTTTCACAAGTACAGGAACTGGAATGTGAAACACCAATTACCAGAACAGGAAGATACCCTTGGGAGTAGTTATTAAATATGCATGTATATTCATGAATACTTCACACTTCTCCACTGACCACACTGCATGAACATTCACTAAAATATGTAAGAGTTCATGAAAACTGCATGAATGACAATGAACATCAAATGAGACATTTTGTATCACTTTTTGATATGTGACATCCAGACCTTCAGGGATACTATCTCACTGTCAAGTCTCTTCGATATCTAGCTGAGGAGCTCTGAATTACCCTCTGCAGGAATCTGCATTGTTCCTTACGAGGCTGTATAGACAACATGCAGTACCTAATTTACAAGCTTGTAATAGGTTAATATAAACAAGCATGAATCTACCTGCACCAGCATGAGGTATCATCCTTGCAAACAACATTCAAGGCAGTATTTCTCAATAAATTTCCCATTATTTTCCATGCTTTCCCACCAGAGAATACTCAATATATTCCTTACTCAATACTCAATACATTCCAGGAAGAACTCAAATTTGACACTTTTCAAACTATAAGTAAGGTTCCACTATTAGCAATAACATGGCTTTTCCACCCTGTTATAGCATATGTATTAAGTATTTATGTAACTTGGCCTCTTCTTTGCTGCTGCCTTTGCAGACTGCTCTTGGAGTTCCTCCCTCAATAATAGTAACACTGAAAGGCACCAAACCACTAACAGTTCTAAAAAAGAGTTGTTAGACTGGACCAAAAAACAACCTGAAGTGACTCAATAAAATGTCTTTTACCTTCCGGAAATACAGGTCTCCTTAACTGGCCTACTGTTATGCCTATTCTGAGACTTGAAATTGTTTCCTTGTTACACTCTGTCTACTCTCTCAAAACTATTTTTCAGGCCTTTCTAGAGGAATATAATTGACTTGTCCATAACTTCCCAACTATACATACAAAATCACACTGCAGTATCTATAGATAAATCACACAAATTCAGCAACTGACCACATTTTAAACTCATTTGCTATAGATCAGTTGCAATGAATTCAAATGTCTACATGGAGAAACTTGCACTGTTCTAACTAAATTGATTTAATTATCAGTGTAATTTAGATCAGTGTCACTTTTTTTTGAGTAGGGCCTTAAATAGGCATTTCTTCCCATTCAATGTAGGCATTCTCTGGATGTAACGTATAACTTTCCTGTTTCTAGCAGCACAAATATCCTCTACATAGGCTTGATTTAACTCCACCAAAGCAGGTGAAAGCTCTTTGCTGCCTCTGAGCAATTTTGAATTCATTCTGTGGTGGAAGATATGACTTTATGAGCTAAATACAAAAATATTACATTCTAAAGTTACTTATCTGTCTGATGTACAATATATTGGTTTTGGTCTCTCATCTCAATTATCTTTCTTTTCCTATGTTTGTTTGATGCAAACAATTTAAATCGTTTTACTATTTACATTTAAAAGCTTATTTTCTGCTGCCTACTCAGTTGTGCCATGTCTAACATCATATGCTATTAAAAAATAGCTGTATTTAGCCCTCAAAACAAAGTATCTTTCTTCTCTATTATTACACAGGAAAGTAATGTTGACAGATGGATCAAACTGTTTGCCCTCAAATGCCATTATGAGCAGGAAATGAAGAAAAAACGGTGCAATTTAGATTACTATGCTGAAACCAGGCTACTCTAGTTGCAATTACAGAAAACTTACTTACTTACATATAAATAACTACGAAATTTCAACAGAAAATGTACCTTGAGACATAAAATAGGAAATTCAGTAAAACAAGGCTTAGGTGCATCTCAGAGCTTAGTGAGGTGATTACAACACTATGTATCTAACAAACAAAAGATAGATAGATAGATAGATAGATAGATAGCCATTATAAAGTTTTTATTGATAAGAACCATGGATTTTATTTTTTTTAAGTATTCCCAAAACAATCAGAGGTCCAATTATCACGAATGTCTGACTTTCCATTCAACTATTCTTGAAAAGGTTCAGTTCTAATATCAGACAATCATACTTATATAGGAACAATATTGAGAATATAATGTGTACACACTGTATCTCTGCTTCTTCCTAGGAACACCTTAAGTATAGCCTAGAGCTCAGTCAGCTGGGTACCTATGAGTTAAGTCAGTGGTCCCTAACTTGTAGAATCACTTGAGAAAGATGACAATAATCTCAATCTCTCCATGTTCATCCTGTTTGCTCTTTTGTGAGACTGTTGCTGATGTTGCTTGAGTTCCTGTCCACCCCAGCCTAAGAAGTACATTGCACATAGCCAGAATATATCCAGCGGTATTTATACATGTGGATTCCACACTGTTTTATGTATTTGTCCCATGTCATTGAGATGACCTCACCAATTATGAAACACTGAGCAAAGCTCTATGTACTATATGTAAATGCTGAAGATATTTAACTACACTGTGTGAAGGAGGGCAAAGAGACATTATCTTCCTGTACATGACAGATGACTCAAAGATACCTTTTTCAATCTGAAATAAAACACTTATGCTGCCATTATGTTATTTCTGTCTCCCTATTTTCTTTTAATTTTACTAAAACTAGACTAATTTTTCAAAATAGAAATTGCATTATGTTTTTTTGTTTTGTTTTGTTTAGTAGGTCCTGAGATTTGTGTTTAAGAAATAATATTTCTTTCCTTTAAGAAATAGCCCGTTTCATACAGTTCGTAATTCTACCATGAGTTTAGTGGTATAACACCACTCCGTATTCTTCCTGAAGTCATTGTGGTATAAATAGGAAGATAGAAAAAAAATACTGAAAGGTCCTGTAACATCCCACTATATCTGGATGTTTTTAATCCACTACTGGAATGAAAAAAATAGCAACAGCTTTTATGGACATGTTATTTTCAGTGACACCTTGCTAGCAAAGAAAATGAATCCTATTGGCAATAGTGAACAATGCCATCAAAAATGTTATCATTTAGCAGCAAGGGTTTGATCAACAGTTATCTCTGCTAAATCATTCCCTCACTCACTGATCAAGACAACCCAGATGTCAGATACATACATGTGCTTTGCAGACAACCCAGATTGCAGACAACCCTGATTGCAGACATGACCAGACGACACTTTATAATCTATTGTTTAATTACTTTGAATGAGAGTCTCTAAAGGAAGCTGAATTCTATCATCAGGAACAGGGTGACCTGTCTTTGGAAGGCATAAATACACTGACAGTGACTTGAAAATGACTAACAACAGAAAAGGTCACAAAAGTAAAGGAGCAGAATATAAGGCAGAAAATAAAGCATGAGTCCCTGACAAGAAAATTTCTGCAACTAAACTGCCTAAAAAGAAAGTCTATATTTTCTATAAGTGTAGGGTATTTTTACTCACTGTAACTAAACTCTAGAGAGATCTAGCTACATGAGCTTCACAAAGTGCCAAGCTGGATATACTATGCAAAACATTTCTTCTAATCTTGAGCAGCTTCTGTGCTGTTAATAAATCCTTGTTTTAATTAGACCACTCGCATCTCAGACTTTTATATGGAAAATTTCAAACAAGTTCTCCTGGAAACTTTCAATCACTGAAAGGTAGTGGAAGAAAGGTGGCCAACAGGGATACCCAGTCAAAGAGGAGAATTTTCAGTACTTCTAGAGAGGTGTATTACTACTGCCGGCCTAAGGTCATAGGCACTCTTCTTCCACGAACCAGTAAGAAGTAGCAAATTCAGAAGAAATGGTGAAGAACAGAACATTTCTGCCCTTTTTTCCTTCCTCAAACTTGAAACACGTAGGCAGATAAAAGCAATGGTAAGTACTTTCACCACTAATAAATGACAAAATCCAATATATGAGATTATAATTTCAGAGACTAGAATTTTCAAATTCAACTTCTGTTTTTATCAGCATTTTTTTGTCCCAATAGGAAATAAATTAAAGCAGTCAGCTTTTTTGAAAGCATTGAGAATGTTTTTTAAGATTATATTAACAGTGTCAGTTCAAATAACAGACCTACAACAAATAGAAAAAATGCAGAGATATCTGCAGTCAATAGAATGGCTAAATACATCTGCTTTAATAACTAATAAAATCTAAAGTGAAAAAAAATCTGAACAGTCAGAAATTTAAAAACTGACAAAATATGTGACATTAGCTAGAACGCTTCTGAAAGTATTCTGTACAACTACTCTCTAGTCTCCTATAATCTTCTTCCCTGTACAATTGTAGAAACACCCCTGAAGGAAAAAAAAAAAAAAGTTTAATGTTGCTTGATAAGAATGTGACTCTTGAAGTACGTCTTGTAAACACAAAAAAAATATTTTACCAGCTATAACAAATATGTTATTTCTGCTATTAAAATAGTTGCTTTCTCATCATTCTCTACTTTGTATACAGTTCTGAAATGACAAACATTAGCAGGAAGTAATATTACTGAAAGTAAATTGCCCTAATATTTTTAGGACCTATTTGGTCTGCAAATCTCAAAAACTATCTGTTGCAGTCAGCATAGAGGCAGCACAGCTGTCACCACCTTTGAATCTTAATTATCACCCTCTAATGAACACACAAATAAACCAACACCAGTAATTAACCATAAAATCCCCATGTAAAGAAAGCATTTCAAAATGCATGTACAGTATTGTGTAAGCATTGCTGTAACTGCTGACTGAATAGAGGCACTTCCAAAAGGAAAAATGCATTAAACACATATCTCAAATTTTGCACAAACATCTCATTCTCTTAGCAAACCTTCCTCTATTTTTTTCTTTATAAAGATCATATGATCATATGTATCTGTAATATAATTTTATCTTTTTCTCAATTTAGAAATACATTTTTTTTTCTTTACTTTTGAACAGCACCTGTTATTTGACATGCTGCTGTGGCAAAAGCTGTGCAAAGAAAGGTTGTAAAAGGCATACCCAACATGAAAGACAAAGAATGGTCTAAAATGGGAAGTCAATGACAATAGTCTGACTCGGTGAAAAATAACTTCATGTTGAGGTGGGGAAGTATGGAGGAAAATCAAAGTTTTTCATGTATTTTTCTCTTGACCTGAGAAAGAATAAGTGGGACACTTAAAGAATCTTATTATAGATAATGAAGACCTTCATGAAGACTCTCAGGTTCAACTGAAATAGCAATCTACTTGAAAAAAAAACATTTGTCCCCCTTTTTTCCCCATTCTTTACAACTCTGTGGATCTAAAGACTGTTTCTTCTGTATTTCTTTAAGCATGTAAGAATTATATGTAAAATGTATTCAGTAGCTGATAATGAAGAATCTAAAACCAAAAGGTAGTGTATGATGGTACAGAGATCTGTCACAACTTTATATCAGGAAATTACTGACGTTATGAACTGAAAGACACTGACATGCTCATGATTATTTTGGCAAATTTCAATTTCAAGGGGAATTATGTAGAAAAGCTTAAATTATAGTACCTGAGAGTTTCAGGCTCTATCCCAACTTAAAAAAAAAAAATAAAAAAATTCCGTACAATATGTGAGAAAGAGTCTAATGTGCAATAAATACATAACTTTAAAAAAACACTGACACAGCAAATGTCAATATTCAGATAATAATGCCTCCAGCTACTCAGGCAATACACCACTAAAACATAAGTGTTAATCATAGCATGAAAACACCTGAATTCAAATTTTGAAGTTATGGTTCTGCACTCCTATAAACATTATTTCTCATGGAAATAAACTAGATTTCAGTGTCTTTATTTTCACATTTGAACACCTATGCTAATTATGTTTTTTCTATATTTGTAATGTATTTGATTTTCTTTTAATATCGTAAGTCTGACAACACAATATGATCCCACTAAAGACTTGCAGTGTATCACATCAGCTGTTTCATTAGCTTTAGAGACCAAAAGTACTTTATTTTTCTATTTGTACTGGAACATCAATCATTTAAAGGGTATTTTCAATTGTGTTTATATTATGAGACTAGAAAGCACATGAGGAAATATATTGTAAATAAATTATTATTACATTACTAGATAGAAATAAAGGTTGAAGGCAACGAAAAAAAAACAAAACACATTAGTCTCTGTTGGCAAGAGTGCAGCAAACAGCAAACTGCTTCAAACTGCTTAATATACAGAGACAGGACAAATGTCAAAGTATATTCCTGAGCAGGACTATATAGCTCCAGGGAAAGATAACAGCATACTGTGTTCTTCAGCTTCTAGGTCACAGTGGTGCTAGGCTTGGATCATTCCTCTTTTATGCAATGATCCACTGCTTGCATACACAGACATCACAGTTGTTGATTAAAGGCATATGAGGAGCACTGGTAATAAAACTCACCACTTTTCATTTCTCGTAGCATTGTCAGTAACTCACACCACAAGCCAAATAGTTTCTATCATGTTTGAAAACCAACCACTAGCTAATGGTTTTATTTTAAGAATGAAACTTCTACCGAAAAGAGAAATGTAGACTCATGCAGGACATCTGATGGCTGGCTAGTGGTCCATGTCAAATGAGCACTTGACACACTTTTTCCTGGTTCCCAGTGGACAGATAAGAAGTAATACCCATGGAAAACAGCAAACTTGATAGTAAAGCCAAAAAGAATGAAAAATTCTATCTTTCTTATAGCATGTAAGAGTTGAGACATTACCGGAATACAGAATGGAGACATACACTATCACCAAAGGCAACACTACTGCGATAACCCAACTTTGGTGTCAATCAGTGGATGCGAATACAGGCACACTACATTCACATTCAAATTAGAGGGGGGAAGCAGCTCATTTTCACTGCTGCTGGAGTACAGCTCAGTACAGAGAATTTTCACAAAAGCATCTACTGATTTCTACACTAAAGCAGGCTCCTGAGAGGCACTAGAAATGTGTTTTTCTGCTTGTGAGACCTCTATAAAATATGTTATATATGCCAAAGATAATAACTTTTTCACGACTATCAAAAATTTTGAAAGAACATTTCTGGCAGTTTCTAAACAGTTATACTGGACAGACTTTCATAAAATAGTATTCATGATTCAGCGCACACCTGACAGCTGTTGTTACCACCACTGCTGCTAAGGCTGTTAACTGCTGTCATTTTCAATGGTAGTAAATCCCTAACTAGGAGAATCCTTGATAGAAAATGGTATGGGCCTGCTTTTGGGACACAACAATACACTCTGAACAAGTCATAAGAATAAAACTTAAAAAAAAAGAAATTAACATAAGCACTGGTGTGATGAAGTGGATAAAGATTTTTCCCAGACAGCAGCTAGCCAAACCAAGCAAAGCACAAGATTTGTTAGAAAAGCTGCATGCTAACTAACAGGAAAGATGTTGGGAAAGGACTACAAGAAAAGAATTAATGACCAGCAAAGTCTCCAAAATGACTGATGGCTTTTAAAAATTACTATATATTTTTAAAAGATTGCATAGTATCACATATATTTTGTATCTACAGTTGAACAAGAGGTAGAAATAGGAATGGGAAGAAGAGCCCCTCTAGAGTGGATATTAACCCCAAGGAACAAGCTAGTTGAGAATGCGATGGCGGGTGAAAAGTAACTTGGGTGGGACTGATGATCAATTTACAGAATTCATATTCCTTTCATAGGGGAGAGATAAACAGCAAAATAAAACAACTAACTTCATCAAGAAGGCAAACAAATTTGCATGAATCAGTGGAAAGAGAGAAAAAAAGAAGTTGAGAGGGTCACAGTAATTTTTGCCAAAGTAGAGAAAGGCTGGAATTCTACTAAATCAGAACTTTCATTGATCTTAAAGAATAAAGTAGGACAAGTAGAAAAGAACATGAAGTGACAAAATAAGAAAAGGCAACACACATTATGGAATACAAATAAGAAAAAGAAACAAGACTAACATGAAAAAACTCTTGTAAATACACTAGTGGTGAAAGAAAGACAAAGAAAATATTGACCTGCCATTCAATAGAGAGGAAAAGCTATTGACAGAAAGAATGCTGAGAAGGAAGGAAAGTATTTCATAACCTTTCCCAGCAGTTGTCACTGAAACAGCCAATTGCAAGAAAATGGCCAACTTTGTTTCTATCAGAGACATAAAAGAGCTCAACTGTTAACACTGGTCAAGCTGATCTTAAGATGACTTCCATGAGAAGCATCTGCTCACAAGGAATATCTTTGCTATTACAAAATTTGTCAGCTTAGCTGAATAAGATCAACCTAACGTGCAATCTACAAAAAAAACCCCACATTTTTTAAATGGCTACTTTTCTTGTCATCAGAGCACTGTAGATGCTATAATGAAAGAAAAAAACTATTATTTATGTCCTTCAAATCCATAGACTAAGTAGAAAAATTCTTTATGGAGCAATCATTCAGATTCACTATTCAATTTTCACCATAATTTCTATTCCTTATTCCTTTCTGGTTCTTTATTGCAGGTTGCCCATATACACATTACTGATGATAACACAACTGACATAGTCAAGACAAAATTAAATCAATCAAAAGAAAACCACAATCATGGAATACACTGAATAAGCAGAGGTCTAAATCTTCACTTCTTTTTACTTTTCAGAGTAAAAAGTGAAAAAAATATTGCTGGGAAAAGACATAAGACATACCACAACAGTAATGCTTCAGGATTCTTTGTTATCTATACAAATGAAAATTACTTATATCATCCTGAAATAAGAAACACACTGAGCAGATTTTGCAGTTAAATACCTATTTCTAAATTTTACTTGTGTGACACAGTGTTTGGTTGTAGAAACAGTAAGCACATAGACTAACTGAAAGGGACCATTGAAGAGTACTTACAGGTAGGAAACAACTTTCAGTTAATGGCACTGTTGTCTAGGTTGAGTCAGGTTGAAAATGATTTTTTTTAACATTGGAAAATTTAATTAACATTTTGCAGTCATTATGCTGTTCCACTGTATAAATTGCTTTTCTTGATCAAGCTGTTAGTTCCTTTCAAAGACTAAGATATTCTCAACTACTACACACAACACAGATAATTAATCATATTTGTGACATTTTTATATCAGGGTAGGTTGGGTTTGTTTTGTAAATATGTGCTGTGTCAGGTGTACGTGCTTCAGATTGATTTAGAATTTCACTAGAATGATACTGAAAAACCCCAGAAGAAAGAAAAGGAAAACCATATGAAATTGAAGAATCATAAGATGTAATTGAGGCCAGAAGCAGAAGCCATTAATTTCACAAGAGAGCTTTGGATTGTAGAAAAACCCACTTCAGATGCATTAGTTGGATATCATTTTCCGTTTCAGTAAGAGCAAGATCAAATCAAGGCAGACTCATAGTAAAAGGAATCCTACAGTTACACTCTGCAAAGAGGGGTCATTTTAATTTCAGGGTCTTTTATTACATAGCAAGATAACTGATTGAACTGTGAAATAACATTTATGGCATAAATAAATTCCAATGTCCTCTCTTTAATGCATTTAGAAACTACAGAAGCATTTTTGGGTTTGTGTTTACAGGAATTGTGATGATTCTTCAATTACTTTTGCATTATTTCAAAATATTTATATGAAGACTGTACTACTGCTAACTCTTCTGACACTGGTAAATTTTACTCAAATTATCAAGTTAACGTTTTTAAGGACTGTGATGTTTTAATAGTTTCAGGGGTTCAAAGCTCCTGACCAAGAATGAGCTTGTTTGCTATAAACACATTACATTTTTCTTATGCCTGGAAGCTTTTTTCTAGAACAAAATACTGTTGCAATTCAAAGCAAGAAAGTGGAATGTTATGGGCATCTCTATTATAGAAAAAAATTACAGAAAATAGGAACTCTGCTACTTACAGCCTTCAGAGGATCAACTGTCAACAGAAAGACAGGTCAATACCTTCAGATAAGTAGTGTTTCCAAAATCCAGGCAAGTTTGACTTAACAAGCAATTTGTACTAATACATCTACAAAGTTGGTTTTAGTAAGCACAGATGTTTTAGTTTTTATCATGTGCAAAGACTCTAAAGAGCTCAAAGATACAAAGCAGATCTGGTTTTTGAAGGCATATTCCTTTAACAGAAGGTGGTACTGTTTTCTGTTCTAAATATATTAAAAAAAAATTGAAAAATTTAAAATGACAAATACAAGAGCCTGCTTAAACTGGGGAAGAAACACAATACCACCAGGAGACATTCAAACCTTACATGACAAATAATTGCCATCATCTATGCTTTCTCCTCCCTATGGGCTGGTTGAAATCCTATTCCACCCAGTTATAAAACCATTGGGTATTAGCTATCTGTCTGATTAACCAAGGCCTAACCTAAAAAAAATCAAAACCCAACTTCTTTACATAGATACCTTAAGAATAAAACAAGTTTCATCTAGTGTAAATCTGAGCATCCTTGTGACGTAGCTGAATTGCAAGGTCTCTATTAATCTACATCGTTGGAGATCTAGCTTAAATATTGTAATTTTACTAAAATACTTTCATTTCATGTACAATTTTTTTCCCCTTAAAATAGTATATTTTTATGCAGCTATACAAAGTGTTAACAAGGTTAGCTAAATTGTAAATTAACACACAGTTTGTAAATTAATTAAACCATAAATGAACACACAGTTTCAGTTCATCTAAACTAGCACTTATTCAGAGAAAATCTGAAGTGTGTGTTGATGATACTCTCATTCTGGCTAAATTGTGTATTACATCCAGGCCTTTTATGAAAATTTTGAGAACATGAAGTGATATTTATTCACACTCAAGGAAAATGAAACTGAATCACTTTTATCCCAAGATTTTTGAGTTTCTGCCTGTAAATTTAAAATTCAACTGGAGATAATACATAGCTTTTTGGAATGGAAAAACTTCCAAGAGTGTCTGATGATGATAACGATAGAAAGCAGACAGTGTATGGCAATGGCTTAGCATCAGTGAGGCTCCACCCCTCTTCAGCTACAACTCCAGTAGTCTGAGCTAGGATATGGATTCCAGATATTTTTGTGAGGTGTTACACTTAGAAACTTTGTTGAAAATATAAATACATAAAGCATACTCTATTGTTTTTATTTTAAGGTCTTAGCCAAGTACATGGGACACTCTCCCAAAAGAGTATCTATTAATGCATGGATGCGTGCTGGGACACTATGCTGTATGCCAGCATCTTAACAGTTCTGAATGTACTTAGCAAGAAACATCTTGATGCTTTTATTTGCATGCTACCAAAAATACCTTCAGGAAAATACATAAACATTAAACGAAATGCAAATTTGGTATCTGTCAGTTCAAACTTACCCACTGCAACTTTGAGTCACAGAATTTGGCTGAACTGAATATTCTGAATCCTGAATCCAAGTAACCTCATCTTTAGTCACAGACTTATTCACACCTCACCCTTAGTGCCAAACCACTGCTGACTAAGGAACAGATTTGTCTACCAGAAGAATAGCAGATTGCAGGAATGAGGTTAAATACATTTTACTGTTTCCATAAGTACTTACAACTAACAGAACAAGGAATACATATATTTTGAGAAGGAATATTTCTGGACTACAGCAGTTAGTTACTATCCAGGAGAGAGAAGCAAAAGTAAAATACTGTGAACACAACAGTTACTAGATACATTATTTTTAGTTTGGCAAAGAAGACCAAAGAGGCACTTCGAGATTTTCAGCACAGGCATAACACTACAGTATGTAGATCAGTTATTGTGTTTCAATCACAAGACTAGGAATAATGGTAAATATGTTTAGATTTCAATTCAAATTTCCCATTGACTTGAGAATATATCACTAACAGTATTTAAATTTCTTAAGCCCCATAATATTTATACATCTTCACAGCTTTCCTTTAAGCCATAAAGGACTATGCATAATTAGTGCTTGTTCCCCAAGGAAAGATCTATCTTAAAACCAATTTTAAATGTATTTCATATATAATTACTATCTACACTTCAAGATTATTGTGGCTAGTCTGGATCAAATTATTAGTGCATTCTAGTTCTTTTTTATCTTCAAAAATATTACCAAACTTTGAAATAAGAATTCCTGTTTCCTGCTTTAAGTTTGTTTTCTCCACGTGTCTACAGTGATGCTTATATGTTTTCATTTGAAATGGTGCAATTATATATTAATGTTACCCTAAAGACTCTTCAATCTTTTCAGTACTTTTCCAATGTTTTCTCTGTAGATATTAAAGTGAAAATTCTACTCTACTCCAGTTTTAATTTGTGTGTAAAAGTCATTATTACTTCAAAAGGCCCCAAATATCAGAAAGAAATGTTTATATTTTTAAATTGTATTTTCAATAGAATGAATCAATTATTTTAAAATAATCCATTTCATCAGGAGAATTACATATTTATTTTTTTTTTAATGTTCTGATCTCATGCCCAGAAATTAATCTTGATTTATGCTTTGGAATTTTCAAAGTAATTTCAATTGGCTATAGGATAATACATGGCAATTCCTAGTAAAGTTTTCCCTACGTCTTTTTTAAGCCTGAGGGACAATCCAAAGGCTGCACTGGCAAGAACAGCCACATGTGCTAACATGGAATTACTGCTAGTCAAATACATTTTTTAATCAGAATAGCTGCATTTGTAATTCTTAACATTCAAGGGCTCAGATGTGTTATCCACTTGTTAAACCACTTATGCTTAAGAGTAACATAATTAAGCCCCAACTTTAAAAAAAAAGCAACTCATCAATGACAGAACAGTCACTAATCAGAAAAGAATATGATAATCTCCTATGTTATTCTATTTATGAAGAAGAAGAAGAAGAAGGATGAAACTTAGTGGTAATCTTTTTATTTGTAGTTCCTAGTCTACTCTTAATTACTTCTGTCAAGTAGTAATTGAATAAATAAATTGAATAAATATAGTAAGTGAATAAAATTAAATGAATTTTTAAAAAACAGATAAATTCTTAAACTTAGAAATCCAGGTTTAACAGTGCCTTTGTGATTTCTCAAGGAAGATTTTGTTAGATATTATTGCTGAATTAAGGAGGACCACCTGCCAAACAAATACAACTTTTACTAAGTGTTAGTTCTAGATGAAATACTGCAGTAGACGCAAAATCAAGTCTGTTGACCAGCTTAGAGAAATACCCTCTAAGCCTAACAGTTATTCATATGGAACTCTATTAGGAGTGAAAGACACTGAAAATTTCCCAATATGATCCTTCTTCCATTTTCTAAGGCAGTTACTTACTGACCAGCCATTCTAAAATACATCATGAAGCCATTCCCTACAGAAATTGAAATGTTTGATCAAACGGCTGAATCAAATTATGTATCAAACATAACTGGGCTACATATTTTTTGAAACTACCTGTACTCTGACTTGAAGATTTATTTTTTCCTCTCACCTCTAATGTACCAGCACAGCTGATATGTAAGCTCTAAAAAGAAAACCAAAAGGCAAAGGTTGAACTGATTTGTGAAGGTAAATGCAACAAAGAGGAATACCGCTCCTACTGTAAATAACTATGAAGGCAATCTTCTGAAAAGGAAGAAGAGATGCCTGCTGCAAACACATTTTTGTATCTTTCCCAAATATAAAGAAGTTACAGGCACAGTATTATGCTGTTAGACAAACATCTTACCAGATCTCAACAATAGCTAGTGGGCCCCAATGTACCCAAATACTTGTCTTACATCAACAACTTATTGACCCACTGAAGTAAATTAAAATTCTCATGTGCTTAAGGGTAGATAAAC
Source organism: Todiramphus chloris collaris (assembly GCA_025345505.1). Lineage (NCBI taxonomy): Eukaryota > Metazoa > Chordata > Aves > Coraciiformes > Alcedinidae > Todiramphus > Todiramphus chloris. The sequence goes on along the minus strand of JANVCC010000010.1, from coordinate 28,698,028 downwards.
TGGTTTAATCTTTTAGCAAATCACAACTTTAATTAAGATATTCCTTATACAATCCCTACAGCATTATATTTCATGTGCATTCCCAGGGACTTCCATTAATTCATATTAAAATACCTGTATAAAAGTCACATTAAAATTATTCATAAGGAGCTAATTCCACTTAAAGTAAAGCAATGCAATGTGTACATACATTACTTTTTTCCTATACCTCATCTTTCAATCTTTGCCTCTATGTAGGAAGGCAACAGCATTTTTCACTGTTGGGAAAGTACTAGCATACTGGATGTATATTTGAATAATACACATGAAACGAATGCTGTCTTTTTTCTCTATTTTCTTTTTTCTCTATTTCTTCCTTTTCCAGCGTACTCTTTTAGAATAGTGTCTATAGAATAGGCTTTTTGAAAAGAGGTGCTTAAAATCTGAATAGAAAATATAGAATCATATGTATTACAGATAAAAAAAGCCTAGTAGGCCAACCATTACATCTCTGCATTAGAGCAAGATTGTCCTCCATAGTACATTTTCTAGCATTTTATAAATGAAGTTTTAAATGTGTTAAACATCAGGAATTTTACCATTCCTCTTGGGATATGATTTCAACTTAATATTTATTTTTGAAGAAGGTTTTTCCAAGATTCTACCTACTTCTGTCTTTTAACATACAATGTCATATTGAATACCCTACATATTCTTTCCTGTCCTTGGTCTTTACATATACAAAATACTTCACAGCTCACCTTCCTCAACCCTCATCTAATCTCTTAGCTGATAATATAAATATTTAATTTATTTTTTAAAAATAGAGAAAATATATAATTTGAACCTATGTATAATTGGAACATAATTTATATACATATATATAAACACACATACATAAGGATACATAAGTATAATATAACATAAACCAAAACTTCCAACACTGTCACTTCTGCTTATCATACAATCACCCCCAACAAACTTCTGGGATATTGATTTATGTATGTTTGGATGCCATTGCATCTACAGTCTGATACAAAATGTCTTAATTTCTACTGTTCAACAGTGAAAAATTGCGTCTAATAGATCTTCATAGCAATGCAGCATCTATAAAATACTAACCAATTTCCCTTATCTAGTAGTCTGGAATCAACAGATTTTGCCAGAATATACAACATTTTCTGTTATTCTCATTATGGAACATCTGTAATTTCACTCTTAAACATTAATAGCCACTGTTAAAAAAAAAAAAATTAAAAATTTAAAAAATATTATTCCACAAGTTAATGAATTTAGACTCTGGCTACCAACTTCTGTGCTACCGCATAAGTAAACTCAGGAAATGCACTCTAGCTTAAACCACTCAGTCACTGAAAGCTATTAAGAATGGTTTAGGCAGAAAACTGTCAGATATAATTTAGATAAAGATTCTACATTGACGAGAGGTATCTATATTAGAAGCAACTTTGGGAGATCAGGTAGTCCTTTTTCCTATGGTTCATTTAATTAAATTATAACAACTGAAGCAATTAATTCTAAATCATTAACAAGTTGATGACTAATTCTCCGTAAGTATCAGCAACTATATATGTGTTCATTTAAACAGTTAAGTACAGAATTACTAGACATACAAACACAAAGTCCAAGTGTCCAATATAAACACAAAAAGTGATACCTGGCATTACACGTGGATATTTGCTCTGGAAATAACATCAGGACAAACATTTTATGCAGTTTCTATGCATTCTTACTACTTACTTTAGTCAAAACCAGACTACGTGAATTCATGCAAAATAAGTTGGTAAGAGTTCTTAGAAACTTCTAATAATTTAAATATTCTTTTTCTCTGCAATAAACATTTACTATTGATGGTTACATTAGACCACATAAGGATATTCTTTTCTTTCCTTAAAAAAAATGTTGTACCTTAACATTGTCAGTCAAACTGTTAAACCTGCCATTTCACAGTTATGCTTAATAGCTCAAGCCAGCTAGAAGTTAGTGTCACATATGTTTCTAATCCTCCAGAATTCTCAAGATCTCTTATACCGCGTAAGAGTAAAAAAATGCACAACAACAACTGTGGAAGAGACCCTGTATGGTATTAGCCTAGTAGCAGATAAATTGCAAATTACCTGATAAAAAGCCAAATCCAAACAACAAAACCTTCAGCTGCCAGAAGACACATGGTTTATTCAAATATGAAAATTATCATCTGTTGATTCACTATATGACTGATCTTATGCCTATTTAAATATTTCTAGATTTCAGACAGTAGGAAAACTGAATAATTACATTAATAAAATCTATGGAGGCTTAAACCACTTAAATTCTACTTAGTAAGTTAAGTTTTGATATCCAAAACTTAAAGTCTTTACAGATTCTGATGTAAAGTGATCTAAAGGCATTTTGATTTTCAAGTGAAATGAGATGTCATCTATAGATCTTTAGTATCAGCAAGAATCAATGAAGCGGCAATTTGCAGTAATAGGCAAAACCTAAATATTGCACACCTGGGAAAGGAGCAGCTCCGAGGACTATAGCACATTCAGCCCAACTATATTCCAACTAAGCCTGCAGTAAGTCAAACGCTCTCACTTCGTTAAAGTTTTAACACGCAATAAAATTAATGTTCCTCTACATATTGATTTTTCACTTCATAAAAATGTAACACTGCAAAAGAAAATTTAATCTCATTGTGAGTTTTCATATTTGTTTCTTTCTTTGGCCTATTTTCAACTGGCAGCCAAAGTCTTCCATTTCCAAGGCTGTCCCAAGGACACTGATCCGTCACTGTCACAATAAAGTAACAGACTGTAACTGCCATGTTACTGTAACTGCCATGTTACTGGCATATGCAAAACCCAACAGTACAACTCCTACTTTTAGTGAAATGAAGTCATTGTGAATGCACGTTTAACAAAGTTCAAAGGATAGCTTCACTGGGGTACAGTAAAACTGCGTTAAGCCTAGGATTCTCCACTCCCATTTAAGACCAATGAAATATTACCTATGGAAAATGAATAATCATAATTTATCCAGAGAGCTAGTTCTTGTCAGTTTTTCTGCCTTTTGAATACTGAATTACTGTACTCATTTTGGAGAATTTTGGAATGTAAACCAGGATAAGAGAGTAAAAATAGGATATTAAGCCTGGAGTATCAGCAAAGGGATAAAATACCTAAAATATATTCAGAAATGCTTCCTTGAGATGAAAGACATCCCACTATTAAAGACCAGTAGTGAGATAATTCTTAGAAAGGTTCCTTCAGTGGAGTGTACATCTAAGAATGAAATAAAACATGGTGACCTCTGGCTCTGTTGTAAGATACATGGGGGATTATCAATCCCACTTTGCTAACCTCACTGCTGCTTTATAATGAAACTCAGAAACCACATAGAACTGAAAAAAACAAAAATCTGGTTTGACTTTTATAGCTATTATATAACTATTTCTCTTAAGAAATCCATAATATAATTTCTATTACCATCTTTGCAATACTTCAGTTTTCTTAAGATTTTGCTGGGCTTCTGCAGAGATTTTGTGGCCTATTCTCTCATTTGAGTCTTAGTGAAAGGTAAACCTTACAAGTAAACTGCTTACATATTTTCCTTCCTCTATATAATTATTGTTAATGACAATTCTTTTAGCATTGATTTTAACAAAACCTAAACTGGTAATAATATACTTAGCAATGCTTAAAATTATATGCATCCAAGAAACCAATTTGCAGAGAAATAAAACTGAAAGAAAATATTATTTCTGTGTTAGAGGTAAGAATTTAAAGGTCCAAATTGATTAAGACATAAACAATAGCTTACACATCTCATGGTGTCCATAAGGAAATGAAATCACTGAAATCTTATTCCCAGCAACTCTCCTACTACCACTGCTAGAAATACAAAATTGAAATAATAGGACAAGACCTTTAGACAAGTAGGCATGGCTTTTCACCACTTCCATAAAGCAAAGTATGTTTGTCAGTGGTACAGACATATTTGCCAGTGTTATCAACCTTAAGAAACTTTTTCAGTTGCCACAGAACAAACTTTATTGTTTTATGGTCATGGTAATGTGGTACTGTGTTTTGCAGTTCAATTACTTAGTACCATATGAACTGAAATTTTCTTTCTTTGTTTAGTATAAAATTATTTTGTCAGAAACTTCTTCTCACTTGCCTGTTGTTTAATTGCTTCTGTCTTTAGCAATCAGAGCACTCACAGTTTTTTAATTATTTGTTTGGGTAGGCCTTAAATCACTGCAATGGACATGGGCAGGACAACCATCATTTCCTTCCATGGTAAAGAAGAACAGACTGCAGCTAAATGCTGTAATCTGTAGAATTTACATAAACATTAATTAGCCTTTCTTTGTTTCTCCACAAAACCATATTAATGTACCAGACACAGCTGCCTCTATGAGAGATTAAATTCATGTCCTTTCTAATTCATGATGTCACCTCAGTCACAAGCAATTTTCAGTAGTTTTACTTTCAAAAGAAAGACAGCTAATGAAAACATCACTATAAAATTTTACATGTGTAAGTTGTGCAGACATTCTACAAAAAATTTAGTATTCATTAGAGACCCCTTTCTCATACTGCTGGGCAAAGATATATAGGCCAGCAGTCCTGAAGCTAAATCAAACTTCACTTCCAATAAAACAAGCAGCTATTATGGTACAAGCTGAGGGCTTCAGTTTTTATTTCTATTAGAATATTTCTTTCTCACAGACACATAACAAAATTATCAGACAGAGTGTCATGCTTAAGGATGAACCAAAGGTTTTTACTTTTCCTGATAGGAGTGATCAGTACTAGCAGAACACTTTATGGAAATGTATCATATGCAAAGTACCATATGAATTTATGGACTAAAGTAAATGGGTTGATGCAATGGCCAAAAGGGCCTTTCTGGTGGTTTACAGTAGATTGAAAATGAAAAGTCCTCAATCTGAAAAGTAACACTAACATTAGAAGAGTGAAAATAAGTAAAATGAGAAGACCCTATGCTAGGAAATATTGATGCAAGGATGGCCCAGGAATGCAGCAGCAAGATCAGAGAAAATTGTTTGAGTGTCTGGAAGCAGAATGAAAGGAGGAATAAGGAAAAGATGTACAGTAGTAAGCAGCTCTGAAGACTGCTGTGTAATACACACAAATTGTGGTTCCTGCACAAGTCCCTCCTCCTGACTCTCAAACATGTAGATTGGTTTTGTGGACTTCTTCTTACAAATAAGGACAAATTTCAATTATTTTATCGCTTCTGTTATGATTTCTTGCACATCACAGTGCATCTACTTCAATAGATGAAATCTAAAGGAAAAGGAAGGAGACCATGCAGAATGTCCATCGTCAAGAGACTGAACCCACATGTGCTCATCAAGTCCTGATTTAGTCAATTGTCTCGAAATGAGCATAATTATCATTATTCCTTACCTAATGTTAATGAAAACACTGCAGTTAGAATTAAATGTCTTAGAAATCTTACAGCATTCTTGATCATGGTTAAGAAAATTCAAAAGGTGAGAAAGCTATACTATTTTGAACACTCACTTTTTCACCTATTCCAGTATAATACTATTTTTTAAAAAATAAACAAGCAAGAGAAGGTTCACAACTGACAAAGAGAATTAAAACAAATTATTATTAATAAACTACTAATTAATCTGCATTTTTCGTATAGTATAGTTTTATTTTTAATGTAGTGAAACAAAATCTCTTCAACAATCAATAGCGACAGGCCCTGAACTGACAACGCTTACAAAATAAAGGTTGAACACTGCATAAATATTATTCAGATCAAGTTTTTCCCACGACCAGACCTTAAGTCTCTGTCTACAGAGAGTTATATTTGTACTTCTGTGCTCATAAACAGACCAGTAAAATGCATACAAAGGATTTATTACACTATACACAAACAATATAGTCAATATTATCTTTCATTTCCACTACCGCATTATGAGTCAGTCTCCATTCTGGAATGGACCCACCTCCCTCAGTCCGACCTCCAGAAACACAATATTGGCCAGCACTGGTATTTAATTAAACAATTAGATCAGAGGTTTTGAATGCTTATCATAAACTAATGCTCATCATAAACTAACTTCACTGTGCTACCAAAAGGCATTTTAAATGCAGAAAGATGGCTCTAAGAAAGTGCTAATTTTATGCATTTAAATGCACTGTAGCAAGGGGATAAAAAAAATTACCCAGCCTTGGTCACCCAGTAACATTATATCTACACACTTTAAAGGCATTTTAAATTGCTAGCTAGATTACTATGACTATGTAACCATAGAGGCCCAAAAATGGGGCCCCTGAACTCAACAGAGTGAGAACATAGTGTTCTAAACAGCTTATGAGTTAAAGACTTTGTAAAAGACTCCTAACTGCATGCTAGATTTGTAGCAGTAATTGCGAGAAGCTAACCTATCAACTGCAGTGAAGGTAGATGAAGTAGACTATTGCTCATGACATGAAATGTTGGCAATCTGCTCAAACTGGCCATGGTTCAGCAAAACATTTAAGCATGTGCTAAAGGGCTCTCTTGGCTAGGAACACTTTCTCAAATTGAGCCTAAGTGCTTTGTGGAGTTAAGGCCAGATAAAAACATGCATTATTCCTTTTTGTGCATGAAAATGTTCAAATACAGAGTGCTTAGAGAACTGATGCTTTCAACGTCTCTGCCATTTAAGAGGAAAAATAACAGGATGTATGTAGAAACTAGAAGAATTCACATTTTTCATATTCACTGACAGTTACTCATGAAGTTGACTATGAAAGACATCTTTGCTTTATTAGGAAGTTTCTAGAGGAATTTATGTATTTCATACATATGTACTATATTCAAATCACTTCTCTGAAAGCAACAGTCCACATACCTAACTTAGGAAGGAAGCTGTCCAGTGGTAACGACTATCTAATCTTTATTCAAATAGAATAATGCCAACATCTCTATCATCAGTTCCAAAATTTCCGTAATAAACCATAGAAAATACATATTTTTTGTGTATAGAGGTAAAATCAATAAAAAAAAAAATCATAAGATATCAAATGGACTCTGAATTTGTATCAATTTTTTTAGTGTAATTGTTAATTAATTAAAAACAGATATATATTGTTTATCTTATTAGCTGTATAGATGCTATGAGCTGATGAACAAAATAAATCTTTTTATTTTTCCTGCAGCCCTTAAAGAAGACTACATTTCTCATTATACATTTATCATACCCTCTGATATTTTGTGCTTTGAAGACTTAAGAGACAAATTACTGCAATACACAACTTTCACTCAGAAAAGCAGTCTTTTATGTTTTAGGAAATAAACCTCAGCCTCACTAAATATAATAATTAGAAGAAGTACGACCAATTGCTTTCCCTAATGAAAGAGTCATGTTCCTATTTCCCCCACTTCACTTCTACCCTTCAGCATTTCTAGTACTGGGAGGGAGAAAAGAGTAAAAATTTTTAATTTAGGAAGAAAGAGTCTTTTGATTTCTAAGTCTAGTTTCCAGCTTTTACAATTATGTATTTTATATTTTCCATGTGAAAAAACGGTCAAGTTGTTAGGATAAAGAACCAATCGAGCACATTTACTGAATACTCTAGAATCCCAGATATTATTGTTTCTCATTTCTACAAAATAAGTCTTTGCTTTTCGAATATAGACATTAGTTCTTCTGCTAGCATTGTTCTACAACTTAGACATTATGTAAGAATGATGGGGACAGTATTTTTAGCAGGGCTTGTTACAACAGGACAGGGGGTAACAGTTTTAAACTAAGAGAGAGTATCACAGAATCACAGAATGTTAAGGATTGGAAAGGACCTCAAAAGATCATCTAGTCCAACCCCCCTACCAGAGCAGGATCACCTAGATTAGGAACACATCCAGATGGATCTTAAATGTCTCCAGAGAAGGAGACTCCACAACCCCTCTGGGCAGCCTGTTCCAGAGCTCCGTGACCCGCACAGTGAAAAAGTTTTTCCTTATGTTTCTCTGGAACCTCTTATGCTCCAGCTTACACCTGTTGCCCCTTGTCCTGTCACTGGACATAACAGAGAAGAGCTTGGCTCCATCCTCCTGACATTCATCCTTTGGGTATTTATAAACATTAATGAGGTCACCTCTCAGTCTCCTCCAAGCTAAAGAGACCCAGCTCCCTTAGCCTTTCCTCATAAGAGAGATGCTCCACTCCCTTAATCATCTCTGTGGCTCTGCGCTGGACTCTTTCAAGCAGTTCCCTGTCCTTGAACTGAGGGGCCCAGAACTGAACACAATATTCCAGATGAGGTCTCACAAGGGCAGAGTACAGGTGGAGGAGAAACTCTCTTGACCTACTAACCACACCCCTTCTAATACACGCCAGGATGCCAGTAGGCTTCTTGAACACGAGGGCGTATTGCTGGGTCATGGTCATCCTGCTGTCCACCAGGACCCCCAGGTCCTTTTCCCTCATGCTACTCTCTAACAAGTCAACCCCCAAGCTATACTGGTACATAGGGTTGTTCTTTCCAGATGCAAGACTCTATACTTGCCCTTGTTGTATTTCATTCGATTTCTCCCTGCCCAACTTTCCAGCCTGTCTAGGTCTCACTGAATGGCAGCGCAGACTGCTGGTGTGTCAGCCATTCTTCCCCGTTTTCAATCATCAGCAAACTTGCTGACAGTGCACTCTGCTCCCTCATCCAGGTTGTTGATGAATATATTGAATAGCACTGAATATATTCAATATTGAATTGATAGATTTAGACTAGATATAAGGAAGACCTTTTTTTACAACGAGGGTGGTGAAACACTGGAACTGGATGACCAGAGAGGTGGTAAGAAGCCATGGAAACACTCAAGGTTGGGTCGGACAGGGTTCTGAGCAACCTGATCTCATTAAATATATCCTTGTTCACTGCAGACAGGTTGGAAGAGATGACTTTTAAAGGTCCCTTCCAACTCAAAGCATTCTATGACTCTCACTCACCAGTGCTTTTCTATTTGAGGAGAATGAAAAGACAGTACATTTCCTTTATTCTTGAGGGATAAATAAGAAGAATATTTTACAATGCCTGTGTAAGACAGAGTCTCTATTTCCCCAATTTAACTACTCATCTTGCACCTCTTCATTTTGGAATTCATATTTTGATCGTAAGTGACAAAAACTACAAACAGAATTCCAGATGAAATCCTGCTAGTATCATGTAAATTGCCTTTAATATTTTCTTTTCACTCCTAAAAATGCTGTAATACATCCTGATATATCTTTACCCTTGTCTTTTTTCATTGCCATGTCACATTTATAGCTTTAGTCACACCGGGACTAATAAAGCCAGATCTTTCTCTTCCTCTGACACTTTCAATTAGAACTCCCAGCTTATAACAGAAAAATCTTATTAGTTCCTAATGAGACTTTGTAATACACAATTTTGTTTCACTCATCCTTGCTTCTCTGAGTTGCCTGATCTGAGTTTCCTGTCTTCTTCTACCAGGCATTTTCCCAGCCTTTATTTTTATATTTTTATTTTTATACTCATATTTCATATTGCCTCCAAGTTAGGCAAAAGTTCAATAGGAATTTGTTTCAGCACTAGCACTGATCTGAATTTAACTAATCCAAGAGGGGGAAAACACATTCTTTTTCCAGCCATATTGGCTCCCCTATCCAGCTTATCATATACGTTCTTCTGACAACAGCCAACATCAGGATGAAAAAAAAAAGCCCAGGAAAGGAGGATGTGCTTCTTTCAATAGCAATGTAATGTGCATAAACATCAGCCTCCTCTGCAGGCATTGCCCTGTAGTTCTTCACTAGTCTCAGACTTTTTAACAGGTGATTGCCACAATCTTCTCTTCACTATTTTATAATTATCTTCACTATTTTATATTTATCTTCACTATATTATACTTTATCTCTTGTGTCACTTGTGGTATGCATCATTCATTGCATTGCTTCAGGATGCTAAGAAAACAGACCACCATTCATCTGTTGCCAGTAACAAATATCAGCATATGGACAGGGCAAAGCAAAGGGTCATAGGAGGAGGAGAACCCATGGAGGGGCTGGGGAATGCAGCTGCTGATGGCAGAAGGCTGGAAAAACTGCATCCAGAAGCTTAATCTGCAAATGTTGTTTTATAGCCCAGTACCACACTGGTAAGGGCTTGATGCTCTCAGAAGACCTGATTTTTTGCTCCTCATCCTTTCCTTGTTATTACTGCTCCTCTTCCCTATTCCCAGCCATGTGCTCCTACTCTGGGCATTATTCAGCCCACTTGTGAACTGCCTGCACCGACCTCAGAGCAAACAACTGCATGAAACACTCTGAGTGACTGTATGCATGTACACTGTATTATGGGAAAACTCAGCAAAAAGGAGAGAGTCGTGAAGGCAGAACCACAGAGCTCTTTTCTTTTGCATTTCTTCTCCTTTTCATCTGTTTTATCTTTAGACATTTAATAAAAACTAATAATTAGTAGCACTAATAATGAATAACTAAGCAAATTATTTGAGTTGCTGGCTACAAACCAAGTGGAATGCTACTCAGTGTTAAAAAAATACGGCAATTTAAATACTTGAAAGGCATTTAGAAGCTGGAAAGATTTAAATCTTTAAATTATCCAGATTCCATAATATGAGCTCATGGTAATTTTGATTTTCTGGTCAGTCAATTAGAAAAGTTTGGGGAAAAGTATGCCTTCTCTTCAGAAGAAGCTCGAAAGAAAAGAAATACGCTAGGACCCTGCAGCATTGAAATACAGTCACCATTTTATGACATTTACTCCTATTAGAGTGCAGGCATACTTGATGATATAGAAATATATCATTAAATAAGATGTCTTGTCCAAATATTTATGACTTAATTACTTATTTGTATAAAGACAAACTTCTGCTTTAAGAAGTCATGAAACTTTAATGAGGACAGAAAGCAGAAGAGTGAGAAGACTTGTAAAACAAGCTGTATGTTTAAGTCCAGGGTAGCAGCTGAGAAAATGTCCCACAGTTATTATATGACTTGAGAATGGAGAACAGGTTCTGACACAATTAAACTGTTGGCTATAGAGAAAAGTTATTTTAAAAAGTGGTGTTTTCTTAGAGGCCAGAATTTGCACACCTTGAAAACTCCAATCACCACTTCAAAACTGGTTTAGAAATGAGATGATTGTCTTTTTCATATATATCACAGAATTACAGAATGTTAGGGGTTGGAAAGGACCTTGAAAGCTCATCTAGTCCAACCCCCCTGCCAGAGCAGGATCACCTAGATTAGGTCACACAGGAACACATCCACATGGGTTTTGAATGTCTCCAGAGAAGGACACTCCACAACCTCCCTGGACAGAGTGTTCCAGTGGTCCATCACCCTTACTGTGAAAAAGTTTCTCCTTACGTTTACATAGAGCCTCCTATGTTCCAGCTTGTGCCCATTGCCCCTTGTCCTATCTGTTGTCCCTTGCTCTTGTCCTATATGTCTTACTTGATTAGAATTCTCAGCTCATACTGTAGCTCCATGTTTAGTTTCATTTGAAAAGAAATTTGATAAGTTGCACAATAAGAATTCTGGAATAAATTCTAGCCTCAGATAGAAAATATATTGCATAATTCTGTTGCCTTTCTCCATCTTGTATTTTTCACTAGCTTTTTCACTTTTTTAATAAATAATTCAGACATCAGTGTGCAACTTACCCCTTAGAATACATGATCACAACCTATTATGTCAATGTAAATTAAATCTTTCTACAGCCAATTTTTAAGGCATCAGAAATGTAGTACTAAAAGCAGTGCTGTAGGTCACAGGTTGACACGTGAACCAAGACACTTATAGGATTAGAAATAAAAATACATTATGAATTAAATATCTGATATGCAGTGACTATTATATCATTATAACATATTGCAATTTTACATAAAATATTGACTTTATCTGCTTAAAGATTTTGTGTAATATCCAACAGTATACAACCTACCTACATTGCCCTGCAGCTGTACTTTATCTTTCACTTTTTTAACTCTATTAATTTAACAAGACATTCATTAGACCTTCAGTAAATTCTTGACTCTGCATGTAGCATTTACTTTTTGTACACAAGCTATAGAGCAACAAAGAGAGAAAAGAAGATAAGTTATATAAATCTCTTTAAAGCAAACCAATGTGAATTTTAAGAAATCTTCAGAATAGTACTAGAAATAATATTTTCTAACTAGGCTCAGCCACAGTTAGTTAATTGTTTGGACAAAATTTTGTAATATACGTTGAAATATACTAGTATGTTTCAGAGACATGAACAAAAAGACTACTCACATAATCCATTTCATAATCCAGAAAACTTGAGAGTCAGATATAGGATAATATAATAAAAATTTTTACATAAGAAAATGAACTGCAATAAGAACAAATCAGTAAAATGAGGACAATTTTAAAACTCACCACATTAGGTGAAGGTAGATTTTTCTTTACTGCGCTACAAATTACAGAAGTTTTAACTGAACAGATTAGCAAAGAATGTTACCCCACATTACTCTTTTTCATTAAATCTTCCAAGTCTGAAGAGTAGCCTTTTCATGTCACTGAATATAGCATCTCAGTGTTCTGACATAAGAGTAAGGTTATAAAAGGAAAGATAGCTAGAATATATCTGCCCCAAACAAATAATTTCAAAACGAATTCTGTATTTTGAAAGAAAATTCACAAAACAAAAGAAAAAAACTGGGTTTTTTTTTAAAGAGATATGTTATAAATAGGGTGAAGGTTATAAAAAAATTACATGAAATGAACTAAACATGAATTTTAATTTCACAAGCAAGTTGATGCTAATGGTCATAAGACTGATACTTACTTTTGTGAAGAGGTGGCATATTTGTGCTCTGCTGGCACCATAGTGTCCTTTCTTCTATATCGTATTTTAAAACAAATCTGAAAACAGCATAAGTATCTAAAAATATAAGCAGCACTACAGATGGACTGAAATCCTAAAGTAAGTATTTAATCAGAAAATTTTAAAAATAAAAATATTCAGAATGAAGAGAAATAATTAAAAAAAAAAGTTTTCTTTTGTTTTGGTTTTTTTTTTGTCCATTAGGCCAATATCTCTTTTCATAATCTGCTAAGTGGAAGAGTTGGAAAAACATGAAAACATAAAATATGAAAACCATGAAACAGTTGGAAAATTTTTGTGTTCATACGTCTAGGAAAAACAACTTCATAGCACACTGGCACTTAATTCAGAAGCACCTTGTACACTGTAGAGAGCCATGACTGAAACTCAGAGCTGTCCTTCTGGATCAGTATAGTCTTCCCTTCAAGCTAATTAGAATTAGGCTAATTACTTGTCTTCAAAACCCTCTTTTGGGTGTAAGGTTGTACCTTCACACAGTGTCTTATGCATTTACTACTGCTTGGAACCAACTTAGAAACCTGCATTTTGGGGAATGAAGACATTCTCTGATATGCATACATCAACAATTTCCTTGTATTCATTTATATACATATGTATTATACTATATAAATTTTGTTTACAAACATATATATGAAAGTGTGAGGATGAATAACAAAGTCTAGTATCTGACTTAAGTTCCCAAGTCACTGTAAACAAGCACATGTGGCAACAAGGTACACCATGGAAGCAAAGAACAGTAAATGGCAGAATATCTTAAGTCATAAAGAACTAAATTCTTAAGGTGGAATAATTGCAGATAGCAAAAGGATTTGAAACTTGCATTAGGCCAAAGATTCATCTAATGTCTTTTGTACAACACAAGCTAAAAGCAGATGGAAGATGGGATCATCCCATCTGCAGATACACTTGTGTTACTGAAACCCAAAATCACTAGACATGCACAGGCATGTACACACATGCGAGTGCACGCACAAAAAGAAGGACAGAGCAGGGAAGTAAAAACAGTGCTATGGCAAATTCCATCCAGGAGCATATACATATCTCAAAAATAACTTCTTTCCTTTCTCTTTCTGGAACAGCTTTGTTCTAATATTGTTAAAATCAAGATGTAAAATTCTGATCACACTAAAAATACTAATCCACAAAACTCCCTTCAACGAAACCAACACTTTACCTGTTTTTTTACTTATACATGTTGCTCACTATTACTTATTTTAGCCTATTAGTAATTCACTTTCCGAGTGTATAAATATAGAGCTTACAATAGGCCTTGGAAAAGTGACAATGGCATATGCAGTAATTGCAACGGTGAAAGCCACCATTTCTCATTTTTCATGGCTTCAAGAAAACCAGTAGTCAATTTGTCTTTATAAAACTTTAATTCTGAACCCCATAATATAGGACGTTTTATTACAGCATCTATCTCATTCCCTACAATTATGTTTGGGAATGATTTGTCAATTAAAGTGAGAATGATTCCATGCTTCCCTGAGATGATATCAATAAATTACTGCAAATTAGCTACCAAATAAGCCCCATGTTGCTGTTGTTAAATGTTTCATTTCCACAAGCTCTTTAGAGAGCCAGTGCATTATCCCACTGAACTACTGAAATATGGAATTATGTGGTATTAAAGGTGAGGTATGTGTTTATAGAACCTACTGAATGCTTTCAAAAATAAATACCTATAGCCTTACATTGTTTAAAAGCAGTTTCTGTCTTTCTTTAAACTCTTTAAAAAGCCTGTGAAGGTTTTAATATTCACATAATTTACACACAGGTAAAATAATAGAAGCATGATTCTCAGAACAAAAAGATTTGCCATGTATTATAGAGCTTTCTAATACTGGAGCTCTTCTGAAAGGGTTGATTAATCATACTGTTTAAAGGTTGTGACACATTTATACTCAAACTAATGCAGGCAAAGCTAATAATTCACATTTACAAACACGTAGAAGAGACATCTCATATGTTGTGACACTTGGTTTTAAATTCTGGACCTTTTGGACCCTGCCCATTGCTTTCTGTTAATGCCAAGTTAATTAGCGCATCTTAACTCTTTAGTGATTTGTGTGTCAAACTATAAAAAAGGCCTAATTTGTTGTTCTTTGGATTTGCTTTGAAAAGCCTTGGTCATTTAGGTTGACTCAGAAGAACCATAAAAACTAAAGAATAATTCATATTGTACTTCTCCTTAGCTAAGATCATAAAATTTTAGACTCACTTTAAAAAGAAGAAAAAAGCAATCTGCAGAGCATTTATTTAAAAACACTGAAATAGGTGTTGACCATAAGTATACAGTATACTGAAGCTGTCAGCCTAATATATAAATGAGTTTTAGTAAATTCTGAACATAGACCTTCAAGCTTTATACAGTCAAAAATTATTCAAGGAAGAACACTATGAAAATTTGCATAGAGAGCCACTGAATGTTTAGTGCCATCAACAACCAAGAACCCTTGGAGTATCTGTGGGCAAGGAAAAGGTCATACTGGCATATGCCAAGTAAAAGCTTCTCCTGCCAGTTCAGCCAAGCCTGAATACTGACCTTTCCAACTATTTGCCTTACAAGTTTTCAAAGCATTTATCCATGAAATACAAGACTTTCTGCATCTCTTTCTGTCCCTCCCTTTCACCAAAAAGAATAAAAATGGTCTGCACCCATGATTTCACCTTCGCACAGTTTAACCTGAAAAATGGGGTTGCAGCAGCTGAACTCAGGAGCATTGCAGTGAAGGGGGAAGATATTGATCAGGTAGCACTTATCCTGTCCCTAAATGGTCCTTCTGCCTGCCCTATGCACAGTCGATATTAAAAAGAAGGGAAATCCACATAAGTAGAGTCTATGAACCAGGTCTTGGTCTGACAGTTGTGTCACAGGGTCAGATTGGCCATGTGTTGATCCCTACAAAAGCAGACTACTTCAGAGGTGTCTTTAAACCAATAATACAGGAGTCTTTCTGCAACAGACAAAGGAAAGAATACTTTGAGGATCCCACACAGGCAGTGAGGGTCAGTCCCTCACTCTGACATCCTTGAAAGTGTTTGATGCATAGGACACCTTGAAGAGGACGTGGAGGATCTCCATCCCTCTAGACAGAAGCTATCAAGGACAAAGACTTCAGCAGTCAGGAAAGCAAAGCAGCCTTCCAAGAAAAGAAAGGTGAACTGCTTTTCTTTTTTTTTTTCTAAAAACCAACTTAGGAGCATGATGAGACAAAGCAATTGCATGTTCTTTACATGACCATAAAGAGGAGGGAAAGACTGGGCACAGGGAAGATGAATCAGTGGAAAGTATGGTTCAAACCCTATGGTAATTTATTATTACCTCAGTTAAGAATATTCAATTAAAGGCTTTGAAATATAGTGTAGGCAGCAATGAAGAGTTTGGCTCCTCTCCAAGTAGCTGCACTCATGCCCAGGACCAGAACAGTCTCAGGAGGATTTAGTGGAATTAATGGAATTACTAGAATCTCCTGTTCTGGTCAAAAGTTAGTAGTCCTGCCTGACATACCAAATTATTCACCATTTAGGTTACTCTTGAGGCACATTTGTAAATGGCAATATTGAGTCTGCTGTACATTCAGTTCAATATTCTCCATTTGACATAACAGCAGCCATGATAATAATATGTGACCTGAGAGTACAGTTAGGAAAATATGAGAATGAATCAGCAGTTTGATTTCTCCCTCTTCGACCTATGCATTTTAACTTGTTGGGTTTCCAGTTTGAGTGTTATTACTATTTAATTAAGGCCATAACTATCTGTGTTCCGGTTCCTGAAAGCCTATTTGGCATAACATTCGAATTAGCAGTAATGAGAAAAATATGCTCTTCAATCATCAAGTTTGTTACCTTGGTGAATATCTCTCTGTAGTAAAATACAAAATGAGTTAATGTACCAGCCACTTCAGAAGATGGCTGAACATATAGGTGGCCTATTAGCTGAAGAGAAATTCACCTGAGTCCCAAGGAAGAAATACAGATGTATCTAAAAAGTGGATTTATTAGAGCTATTTCTTACAGCTACTCACTAGAAAAGTAGATGTCAGCAAAATTAAGAGTGCTAAAAGATCACATTAAAAAAAGTTAGCTAATTTTAGGGTTTGGGGAACTTACATATGAGATGATAGAGAGACTTATATGCATTTTTGGTGCATATAAGGCTTTTGCAACTTCCTTGTAGCTGTACTTAGATTATCTGTCACAGCAATCAAAAAAAAACAGCCTACCAGAAGATACTGAAAACACTACCTGAACAACAGACTGAGGTTCCTATTTAGTGATCAAAGGTGCAGAAGGCAAGGAAACTTCAGGTAAAATCTAAGGCCTTTGGATGACAATTTGTTTTAGATATTATCAAGGGAATTACTGTTTCCAAAACTATCTAGAGAAATGTAAATCAAAGACTATAATATGGATTTCAGTCTCCTTTTTTTCTTCTGAACTTTTAGCAGTGCCACTCAACTATTAGCATGTAGAGATAGCTACACCACTATTTTATAATGGTAAGTAAATGTAAATTAGTAAAGCTATATTTGCTTTATTTATACTTGCTGAGGTAAATACTGAGAAAAGCTGTTTTACCACTGAAACATCAGTATTCCCACCAGTTGGGAAATTGAAAATTCCCAGGCTTGAAAATAGTCAAGAGTATCAAAAACAATTGAATAGAATTTAGTACATAGAGATGGGGACTGTATTTATACAAAAATCTGCTAAGTAGGATTTAGGTTTTATAGGCTAAAAAGGGCTGGAAAGATCTTCCTAAAATGTTAGGTCTAGCTCCTTTTTATGTAGGTTTGAAGTCTGCTGTTTATAGACATAGGTCTTTTATAAATATACCAATCAGTGTCTTTAAAGAGTTTTTGTGGGGTTTTTTTCATTAGTGGTTGGCTTCATCTGGGTTGTGTTGTTTTGGTATTTCCACTAGAAACTTGTCCCAGGATATGATGACTCAAATGTAAAGGAAAAAAAAACAACTTTTCTGATTTCCAGACAAATTTAATCACAGTCACACATTTTGTTCTTCTGCTAGTTTTACCTCATTGTATACCAGCAGGATGTATTTATCAGCAGGAATCTTATTTTCTCCCTGGCTCTCCCACAATATATAAGGCAGGGCTGTATAAACCTCTATAATGTGGGCTCTGCAGTCATCTGAATAGTATTTAATTGCATGTGTTCCAAGTCAAGTGTACTTTTTCTTTTTTTCAAGCACAAAACCATAACTGAATGAATTATTAAAAATGAGGTGTACAAAGTGCTACCAATTCTTTATTGCTACTGGTGCATCCAAGAACCACACTTGCTTTTTCCACAGCTGTGCCATGCTGTTAGCTCATACTTCTTGATTGACCAGTAACACAGAGATATGCTCTCCTCGGTTATTTCTAAGTAATAAGCCCACAACTTACAGCAGAATTGCATATTACTGGCTCCAAATGACCTTTCATCATAGACTACTTACTGTGTAATCCCATTTCTATTATTAAAGTTCAAACAGCCTTTCTGAATGATATTCCTATGTTCCTCTGAGCTGCTTATCATGGGAAAACCTTCTTCCCTCTCCTATACTTCCTGTCCTTTGCCTTCTTCTCACAGTGATGTCATCATAAAATTGACTCAGCACTAAAATATTATTTATATTATCCACTACAATTTTACATTTTTTATGCAAATATTTGAATGAAGTTATTAAAAATTGTTACTTCCACTTCTCTGGTAACTAGAATTACAAATTCAATTATTAACTCTTAATTTTCTCTCAATATCATATGGTCCTGGTCCTCACCAGGTAAATTGACACTTTTGTATCAAAACAGATGTTATCTTATTCTGAGAGTACCTATCCCACCTATTTTATTAAAAAAAAATATTTATTTCATCTGTTTTGTGATAATACTGATGGGAGTCTCAGGCTGAATGCACTCTTTTGGAAACATACCAGTAAAAATGTAAAGGAAATTGTCAGTATTGCCAAACACTGAAGAACTTATTTCTTGCTGCAAGCATAAATTTAAGGATAATGAATAGCAATACTTTTAGCGTACCTTGAGACTTGTTGTGAAATAAGCCATCTTGCAATAAATAAGACAGTAGAAAGCACATATAACCAGTACAGCACTGAAACAACAGAAATGCTCTGGAATATTAAAAAGTGGTATTTCTTAGCTGAGACAAATATCTGATATCTAAAGATCTAAAAAAAAATCTAAAGATTTTTTGGTTTTTTTCACCTGGAAGTATTCAACTAGGTCAAGCCAAGGATACGTCAGCTTTACCACAGCTGTCATTCTCCTTCTCATTTAACAGTCAAGAAGTTAAAGAAGAAAATCTATATGGGACTGGCTGCTCATTAACTGCGCACACAAACACACACATAAATCCCTTCAAAGCATATTACTTTTAAAAGTAATCTTTTGTCACCCAATATGGCACATGAACTATGCAGCATATATTAATTATTCATTAGACATATCAGATATCAACTGCTGACAATGTATTTCAAAATAAATTTGCATTACCAGAAACACAAAATATCAAATGCATTTCTATTTTCAAAGGAAATTAACTTTTTGCAGTACTCTTTTTGTTGTCACATGACCCTAAAGACCCGTGGGGTTTGCAGGCCTTAAGAATGTGAATTGCCATCTATGTCTTCAGCTTTCTATCCCATTTGATGGAAAAAAATGAAATAATAAGCTAATTCATATATTGGATATGCTGAATAAGAACACTTAATGGCCACATTCTTAATTTCCCTACAGTTCTTTGGCGATCTGTTAGATTTCTACATCTCCCTGACACGTACAGGTTATTTGTGAACAATTCTGCTCTTTAAGGAGTAGTTTGAAATCAGTTCCAAGTTATTTAAACACATATACTTTAAAAACATACCCTTCAACCAGATCTATCTCATACTAAGGCATCCTTTTTTGTTTCTAAGCATTATCAGTTGAATGCATACAATTGTTAATAGAAAAGATTTTCATTCAATTGTTATTATAAATATTTGACCAGCACGGAATACACATGCTGTTCATGTGGGGAACATGTGCTGGCCCAAATATAATGTAAGTATGTTTAAGTGTCTATTTGCAGTCATGTCGTAAACTTAAGTGAGGAATTTTGCCAAACCAGACTCCCCTTCCAAGAAAAGGTTTGGTCAACTGTTGAATACAGCCATCCTTGCAGCCTTGTTTTACACATTTCATTGGACAGGCACTTCTTTCTGCTTCAGTCTAATAACACATTTCATTTCAGCAAATGTAACTCAGAACTCATATTTGATACTATCTAAATGTTACAAATATTTCTCAAGTGTCCTTACAATAGAGGTGTGCAGAGTGCAGGACACCAAAGCAACATCTGATTTGCCTGTTTTACTTCTTAATACTTTCATCTTGGTTTTATCAGGGACAATCAAAATGCATTTATATATATATATGTCTCTCAAATATAAACAGATGTGTACACTTCCATAAATTTATAATACAATACCCTTAGATTGTCTTCCTTAAAGATGCAAGGGTTTTAAGCCTCCTTTGTTTCCTTTGCTTCTTTCTCAGTGCTATAATGCAATCCTCAGTGTTAGAGCACCAGACTTCAAATGAGAGATCTATTCAACACATGCACAGACAAAATAAATGGTTTCCTTAGTAATGGGAACTATGTGAAAGCCTGTGAAACAGCTCTTCCAGTAAGTCATTATGTACATGATCCTTTCTACCCCCAACTTATTAATGTAAAGTTAACTTTACGTTTAAAGAAAAATACCTAATGTGCACCACAGTTTTTGGCAG
The DNA here is from genome assembly GCA_025345505.1 of Todiramphus chloris collaris. Lineage (NCBI taxonomy): Eukaryota > Metazoa > Chordata > Aves > Coraciiformes > Alcedinidae > Todiramphus > Todiramphus chloris. Next base: position 28,677,357 of record JANVCC010000010.1, on the reverse strand, counting down.
TCAAATTACAGAGGAGAAGAGAAAATTATTTCTGAATAAATAGTTTGGGTTTTAATCAGTAAGAATGTTGCATGTTCCAGTGACCTTTTAATAAATTTTCTAGATCTGCAAGTTGAAAAAAAATTTAAAAAAAATAAAAAAAATAATGTAACTACAGTACTAAGAACTTCACTTTGTTACCCATTACATTCTAATAGTTTATTGTATTTGATTTAAACTATCATGAGGTAACCATATTCTGAACACATACTTCACATATCCATGTTTTCTCAAACCACATTTTGAAAGCATTCTCAAACTGTTGTTTGAGAATGCTATTGATGGCATGAGAGAATTACTGTGATAATTCTCTTAGTCTCCTAGTAAAAGTAACTAAAAGCAAAATAATGTTCTAATTCTAATATTTAGCTTACTGACTCTATTTGTACAGATTTCTAAATTGTCAATTTCACTCTTGTGCAAATAATTATGAAAAGCAAATAATCTAGAATTACTATTGTTGTCCATCCATTTATAATATTAAACTACAATAAAATGTAAGAAAAATAGCATTTGTTTAATTTCATCAAAAAAGGTAAGAAATTCAAGTCTGAAGTCCTGTCCTTGAAAAACACTGAGACTTGCCATACATACTTGAAAAAATAAATATGACAGTATCAGGGAAAGAAGCTAAATTAAAAAAAAATAAATATTAGTGGGGGAAAGAGGTTCCCTCTCACAGATAATGTACTATTTGCCATACTAAATAGCATTAACAGAAAAAGAATAAAACTGTTTCAGATAAAAATGCAGTTAAATCTCCAAAGGAAGAAAACCAGATATGAACAAAGAAATGGAGAAAGTCATCTCTAAAAGGACAGATAATTCAAGATTTACCAGGATGAAAATTCTAGGCCTTATATCCAAATCATTACTGCCATCATTTTTTTTCATCAACATAGATACAGATTAGCTCAAAGAGTCATGGCACTTAAAGGTATATCTCATGCACACAACGAGTCCTACGAGAAACAAGCAGATCCTTATGAAATTAACAAGACCTACCATTGAGAAGATTCCAATAAATTAAATCCAATTACTATAGATTTCAAAAACTGAGATATCACCACAAGTAAGACATAAACATACTAAGCTGAAATTAGTTTTAAAATGGAATACATACACTGCGCTTGAAAACCTCTTTACAGATCCCATACTTCATCTACCTAATCCAGCTGCACATAAGGATTCTCTAGCTGCCTTTCACTACTCTGTCTTCATTAAGATTCCCATTCGGCACAGGGAGGTTGTGGTTGCTATGTGTGACTCACTTCCAGACTTCAGCGGATGCTCGTATGCAGAGATTCTTGCCTATTAAAATAGATCCAGGGATGAAAAGTAGATGAACTCAGATATCACTCTGAATTGGACCCAGTAGGTATAAAACATGTTAAGATTTTCAGACCTCAGGCCATTCCTGAGGAAGGCTGACTATAGCTCCAGAATCTATAGGGATCTATAATGAAGAAAGCCACTATGGCTATTGCCTGCAATCTTGTCCTTCCTGTTCAGTAGAACACAGATGCTACATGAATAGGTGAATTTGCTGTAACATGCAAAACCACACCAAGATAAGCATCAGCTCATCACCACTTCTTTCCTTCTTCCCCATCACACATGATTGAATTTGCTTATTCTGTACAACTTCATTTACTATGCAGTTCCAGATTTTTCTAGTCATACAGTACCTGGTACTTACATAACTTTTACTGAAGTAACTAGTGACTTATGTAGATGTGAACTTTTCCTTATGTGAAATTCTTTACAATTTCACGGCCTAGGTTTGTTTCCATCTGCTTCCTCTCTATTCTACCAACACTAACTCCAATATATGATAAAAGAAAGTTGTTAACAGGTTAAGTAATCTGAGCATAAAACTTTCCATTATGAAGTACAACTGTATTTAGAAACTTAAATTCATTGTTGGTTACAAGCAATTTGTCTTCAAAAAAGACAAAGAAAAGAAAAAGCTAGAAATGTTGCTTTTGCTTATCATTGAAAAAATAATTCCATTTTAGAGGGATACACACTAATAAAAATTACTCCTTGTCTGTATGGAAACACAGCCCTTACAAAAATCTCAATAGTTGCCATAATATCTAAAATTGTGCAAGACAGCGTCAGGTTGACAATATTGCACTGAAAATTCTGTCAGAATGGGATTTTAGTAAAAGGCAGTGCTTTTTTTCTCTCTTCCAAGCTAATCACATCATGACAACTACCTATAATTAATAAGTCAGTTAACAAGTTAACTGATGATGCCACAAGGCAGATTTCTTTGAATCTGAGGAATTTTGGACCTTTACTCAGATAGGAATACCTCCCCACACCTGACATGGAAAACACACTAAGGGTATGCTTTGCAGAAACGGTGAGAATTAATCTGTCAAACACCAAGTCCTCTCTTTTTTTACTCTAAGGGATACAGAGAAAGTGCAAAGAGATGTCACTCAGCCCTCTTCTTGTAGTTATGGTGCCTCAGAAACCAAGACAAGGGCACATGTAGTCATAAGCGATAAAGATATTCAAAAAGTGTCAGCTCTTTTACACTTGGACATAATCTGTATGAATACGCACTTAAAAAGAATTGCCAATTTCTGATATAAAGTATGGCATCTTAGAATTTAAATCAAATGTTTGTGGTTTTTTTTTTACTTTAACTGCATAGTATTTCAGTTATTAACTACACTTGCTGCATTCTAAACACAGCTGTGTTCTCAGACCCTAAAAATACTAGAAATGGTCACTGGTAATTCCTTGAACCACAAGAAGCCTACAGGATATCACAGCCCAAGGACACTCTGCCATTCTATGCAATTAAAAACCAAAAAAGTTTTGAAGTCCCCTTGCAATTTTGATAAAAATGCAGACACAGAACTACTGTATTTTACTAACTAATGGGTTTATGCATTTTGTTAATTGTCAATTAGAAACAAATAATTACTTAGTTTCTTTTCATGAACACTCAATAATTGGCTAAAATGCATGCTAAATAAATACCTGGAGTTAGCCTACATTACTTTCATTACCTATCTATCTATCAGTCTGAGATTTTTTTTTTTTTCCTGTCCTGTAACCTAATAAGCTATATATATAATTCTGGTGAAATAGATTACATTGCTATTTGAAAACCAATAAGCATCATAGTGAAATCAGCAGAAAGATAACTTTATGAACCTTAATCATTATAATTATATTGGTTATAAAAGATATATTTCTCCTGCAGATAGTTTGAAAAAGAAATTAAATTCTTTAGCGTTAGCTAAATTTAAGAATTCAATTATTTCACTTTTTTTTTCTTTATGTAACAGAATTTTATTATGATACAATATTTTAACTAATATGTAAATTTACGGCTACCAAAATGGTACTTTAATTGCACATATAGTCTATCATAAGAACTCACTTTCTTTATGCAAGTATACTTTAGCTGTTTAATTATTTAGCCCTCTAATTGCACAGTCCATACCAATCAACCAAAATTAAGGACTTCTATAACCTTAATTTCACATGTAAAATCATTGAATACCTTTTTGCACGATTCTCCTGTTAACCAGATTTTTAATGAATGACAGTGAGTGCACGAGGTTAAGGGCAAAACCTGAGAAAGATTTAATGTAGGGCAATGGTAGTCCCTGCCTACTCCCTTTTCCTGAGATCATCTGTTTCTCCCTTGGTTGAAATAAGAAGTATAGCAGTATTTACCTGGCTTTAACAAAATGTTTTCCTGTTTTTAATTCTGCCCAACCTTTTTAAAAATTTTCTTCTCTTTTACTCCACCCACCATCTCACCCTGGAAGCACAAGTTGACATCTGTTGTTTGGGATAGGTGTGATTAAGCACACAGATGAGATTGGGAAGGATTTCTGTTTTTCCTATGGGGGCTAGCATGGGAAAAAGTCTTACTTTTCTGGCTTTGGGTTGTGCTTCCTTAACATGTCATGAGTGTTGTCCCATCAGACATGAGCTGTTATGTTGTGTACCAAGGAAGACTCACAGGTTCACTTTGGAAAGTTTGTATTCACAGCTCATGTTGGTGAACATTACATACTATCAGAGGCTCCAAGAGCCACCTTGTGGGGGCAAAGGAGAGGAAAGGTTTCATTGATGAACGCTGAGACTACAGAAAGGTGATGTGACACCTTTCTGGCCTAAATTATTCCCTGTCCCAACCCCAGGCAAGAACTGAAAGGTAAACGGCTGGGGCTGACGTGTCTTTGGTTTTGTTATAAATCTTAATTTAACACACATTCAAAAAAAATGTAATGCCCATAATAAAAGAATGGGAGAAAATGAAAGGGAGACTTGGCCTTCCTCCGTCCCTCAAGTATCTCATGTATTTGCAGTTTGTCACTTAAATGTCATTGTTTTATATATGAAGTAGTCCTACTCATATGAAAACTGAACAGCAGACATATTTAAAAAAAATAAAACATTGTTTCCTGCACTTGTTGTACAGGCAGTATTCAGAAATTTGAGGCAGAAGGAAAAAACTGCTTTTATTACAGACACAACAATGTAAGTACCCGTGAGTCAAACAGGAATCACTTTTGCAAAATTTGCTCTAACCAATTATAGCAAACTGAAATTTATTCAATAAGTTGGCATTACTTTAATTCACTTTTCATAATAAGTGATTTTATGAAGTGTAAAATCATTTTCTTACAGAATAAAAACAAAAATAATGCAGTCCAAAATCTCAGACTCAAAGCGAATTGAAATGATATATAGTATTCATAAAATGGTAACCATTTTATAATAGAATTCTGGTGCTGCTGCTGTTGCAAAGAGTACATTAATTTACACTGTTTGCTAATCTTCAGAATTTTTTTCTTGCTATTATTAGTCAGGACTGTGAGATTTTCTTCAAACAAAGCAGGAGTGTGAAATGAGAACCACATCTCACTTCAGTCCACTAGAGGGTGGCCTGCCCCAGTCAGGGCTGAATTCATGCAAGATATCCCACATTTTCTTCTTTTTGACCTGTTGATAACAAACTTCATATTTCAACATTATTCATCTTCTATTAAAAAGTAATTTCCTTTATATAAAACAGTATATGTGATAAAATAATCTTTTCCTAAAAAACATCTATCTCATTTATTGTTCTGTGTAGCTGGGAGAAAGGATGATGTATTTCAGTGTGTACTTCCCTTAAACTGAAAAAAACAATTCACAAATTATTTGACAATTTTTAAAACCTTCGTAGTTTGTATGCCCTTTGTTCACAGATACAAAACAAACAGGGGAAAAAAAAAATCTTGACCAAGGAGTATGGCACAAAGGAAGAAGGGAGAAAGAAGGAAAGAAGGAAAGAAGGAAGGGAAAGAACAATCTGTGCAGCCTATGGTTTATATAATTAGATGTCCATAAAAGAGAGCATCAAGGAGACAGATTGAAAGAAATTGACTTTTTATAAGTAACCCCTTCCTCAGTTTATTCTGAATTTTTCTTTTTCAAGAAGATGTATCATTGCTCTTACTTTCTACTGACAAACATATGCAATAAAATGTAATATTTTATAAAATTTGGAAACAGAGGAGTATGAAAAGTCCTTTACTTTCTTAAGTTAAAAAAAAAAAAAAAAAAAGGAAAGAAAAAGCAGCAAAACTGGTAGGGGGAGCATTTTTCCTGAATGGTTTCAACATGCAGTATCCTCTGAACTACAGCAGCCTTTGCAGAACTTCAGTGATCTCTAATCAATTGTTCTAAACAGAGAAAACATCCTTATATATCCTTAAAAAAACCTCAACCAAACAAAATGAAAAAAAACCCCAGAATTTAAACCTCCTGAGCTGTTCGATACAAACACAAAGCATGCCCTGTAACTCCCACAAATCGGAAGAGATATCTGGAAGCGTGCAAAGGCTCGTTTCGTGTATCCGTACCCAAAGCAGCAGTGTCACGTAACAGACAGCTTCCCACGGCCAACCAGGCTGGCGCAGCCACGCGTACTACGCGGCATCTGGGCACGCCAAAGCATTGGCTCCTCTCTGGGGAGTGGAAGGGGCTCAGTTATTAATGACCGCTGAGCAGGCAGCACCATGTCAGTGTGACAACCGAGTGGGTGAACGATGCAGCACTAACCACCATGGAAACAAGGAGAAATAAGAAGAGCTAGCGAGCATCTCTCTCCCCCCTCCTCTCTCTTCTCCACTGGATTGCGAGCCTCAGCCAGGCAGGCAGCAACAGCGCTCTGACAAACATTAAAGGATCTCAGCTGGCAGCACAGAGAGTCTCTCATGTTGTAGGATATCAATATATACATCTTTATATTATATATAGTTAGACATATGCACGCACATGGACTCTCACACACACATACACGTATGTACATCTATTCAGACTCTGGCTTTAATACAAGTATGTGGCTACCTGAATCAAAATTACCAAGATGCAAGAACTCCTCCAGCTCTGAAACTACTCTTATTATAAGGTAAGTTCCTCTTTATTTTCAATTTTATCCTGACTTTTATTTCAACATGTGAACTCGTTTGCCTTTCCTCTTTTTTGTAAAGTTATTTTATTGGCATATTTTCACATTTTACTTTCTGAATGGAAATGTAAATGCAATTTTCCTTTTTTTGCCAGAGATAATCTAAATGTGCTTGCAAGTGTATCATATTTGTGCATTTATTAGCTTGAAAGAACATCAAAGGGTAAAAAATTATAAAGGGAGAACATTTCCCCTGATGTTTCGGATGCAAAATCAAATTACATAGTTGCTCTGTGTTTTGAAACCAATAAAACAGGATACAGGACAGCCTCCTTTCTTCTCTCCAGTGCCAGGATTAAGGGAAATGCTGTTTATGTCAGGACCTAAAAAGCACTGAGAAGCAAGGCTGAATGAACATATCACAAACAGTTATTGAATTTCTGCCAGGCTACATCTTAAGGATTGTGGCAAATGACTTTGCTTAAAAACATCCCCTTTCAGTTAGGAGGGACAGTGTGAATGTCTGATTACTGATGCAGCTGGAACGGACGAGTTAGGTAAAAAGGATCGCATTAAGCAGAAGAGTTCTAATCTTCTTTGGTAATTAACAGGATCACAGCAGGGTTCCTCTAAAGTATATTTTCATGTAAAGAGCCTGTTCAAATACATCACTATAACAGCTTTGCCAGTTTTAGTATAGGAAGGCTCAGAACTGTTTGTCTTTGCTTTCCATCTCTTTGTTTTCACATGCCTAGTTGGAGTTTTTGCCCAGCACTGCTGTTCAGAAAGAGAAAACCCAACACAGGGGGATGAAGGGGGCAGTGAACGCAGGGGACTAGAAAAAAGACAGTAATTTTCCATTTAACCCATTTAATCAACATAAAATTCCATGCTAGCACTTCTGTTTCTAATGTGTTTGTGTTTATGCATGTGTATATCATTTCTTTCATGCAGTACAAGAGTAACTCAGTATCCCTTCAGATGAAAACACATTCAGCATGGATCTGTGATTCATGCATCAGTGAAAGCCAGACAGGGATTTTACAGCATGAAAATAAAAGGTTAGCTATCTAATGCGTACTTCAATGTGAGAAAATTCAACCTGCATCTTCCTGCATATTTTTGTTTGCTTTTTAAAGTACTATTTCCGTATTTAGAACAGCTCAGTATTCAGATTATTTCTCCCACTCCTTTTTCTCCTACTACCCCTTCACTCCTGTAAACCTTGAAGAACATCATAAATACTTTGTTTCTTTGCAGCAATGCAATTATTTGCGTGTAATTTTAGAGCTACTGTGTTTTCAGAAGCAAACATTGAAATAACCATCAACAGATAGCCAATGGCTGTAAGCCTGCCACCTTTCCATAGATGACAGGAAATGGGTAGCTTAACAATACGTATGGTAAGAAGTCAATTAATTCAGGTGACCTTTGTAAATGGTGACAATAAAGCAGCTCTGACAATATACCACAGCATTCAACATTCCCTCTAGAAAATGAATGAGCTTAAGAAGAGATTTTCTTTTCAGAGTACAAAATGAAAGGTATTGAAGCATTAGCTCCTGCTATTGGCAAGCTTGCTTCCTCTTTCAGATGATCTATGAAATCTGTTTAAAGCAAGCTGGCTTATTTTATTACGTGAATCATAATCTCTGGTTCAATTAATTAAATATCCAGCTTTCACCCACAATGAATGGGCATTTTAGTTGTTAAAACAAGAATTTTAAGATACTGGTTTGAATTTTTACAGAATGTGCTATACAATAAGGAGAGAAAACCTGATTCTGATCTCTTCATACTATATGCAAAGGACTGCTTGGATGAAACTTTTTCTATATACAATGTTACATGCTCAGCTTTTCTGAATGTCTACCCTTACTCCTCTTTAATGTAAAAAATAAATAAATATGAGTAACTACACTAATGCGTATTGGGTTTTGCCACATATACTCCAATGCACTACATTTAAATATTATATAGATATGCCAAAGAGTTTCAGAAAAACGTGGTCATGCCAATCATACATGTACAGAGAAAATATGCTGTAGATGCATCGTCTGAGTACACAGCATAGGCATTCTTAACCAGCAAAGCAGTCAAAATGTATGGTGACTGTATTTTTGGTCAATACTCCCTCAAAGATCCTGCAATAATGTTGTAGTGTCAGACAATGACTGGCTGATGTTGTTATAGCAACACCAAAGTACCACCTTTCAGGGTGGTAGATCTGAGCATGACATCGAAGCATGCCTGTTTGGAGTACCCAGAAGTAGGTGAGTATTTCTCTTTTTCAACAGAATTAGACCAGATCAACCAGGCAACATTGCTACCTGTAATGAAGATCAAAAAATCATGCATAATCTTTCTTAACTTATGAAAATACTCACTTGTGATCACTTGTCCCTTGACACTACAGGACAAAATTGTTTGCAAGTGAGAGCAAACCATTTAGCAGTGTTGGAGTCACTCCCTTTGACTCTTACCTCTAATCCTTATTATATTAATAATGAGTCTATAAACCAATGAAAACCTTCATTACTTGGTGATAACCACTCTAACTTTAAATGGCTGGTGTTTAATCACCAAATTTTAGAGTATCTAAAACAACAAAAGAAGATAATCAGTAGAAAACAAAGAGTTCCTCAAGATAAGTTCTATATTACTTCTGAAAGAAAAGTCACCTCAGTTAAATAGTTGAACCTTTTTTGAATTATAGGTATATGTTTTAATGAGTTATGCTACATCAACATTTTAGTTAATTCATATATACCTCCTTCAGATAGTACCATTAAAAGCTGAAGGAGAAGGAAAACAAAACTCTTGAGAGACACTGTCAGAAACTATCTTACTAAAATCTTTCATTTTAAATTCCACAAACTCTACTTATGTTAGTTGATAATATCAACTAACAAAAACTGACAATGAAAAATTAATTTCATACATAGCACTCAAGGAACTATTTTCTGAGGACCAAAAAAGGGTCAGCTTCTAAAATATTTATTTTTATAAGTCTTCAAGCCCTCATACTACTTTGAAAAGAATATTAATTCTTATTCTAACAATACAACAAGAAACGAAAATCCTTTACTTTACTGAAGGGAAAATGCCAGTAGAATTTGAGAAGAAACAGTAGTGACAGATGTCATTAGAAAAGTCATTAAATGCATTAGTATTAAGAGAAAAATCAATACTTCTCATTATAACTGTAATGTAACTGTAAAAACGAATTACTGTGCCACTTACTTATTCAACTGACCAGTCCACATACTGTTAAAGGCTGTTATTGTGAAACAGTTTTCATGAAGAACTTTCCTTAATATGTTTGATGCCAAAATTTATTTAAACAAACAGTATGACCTTCGGTGTTATACACAAAATCTATCAATGATGTCATCAATGTTTCTGCAATAAAATTATATCCTCAGCTGACCTGAACTGCAAAAGTTTTAGGAGCACAGCACATGGAACTATACTCATCTGTACCAGAGAAATATCCAGTATGGGTGCCAATAAGATTATTCCACTTTTGGTTCTTTGTGGAGTAGCTGAGTGTGCCACCAGGTGAGGAGTATTATGACGAGGGTAAAATAGAAACTCCTTCCACAATTTTCACAATTACCCTCTCCAAACAGGATTTCCAATTCTTTACATATGGAAGACAGTGCTGTATAATAAAGAAACCATTATAAATAGCAAAGAAATTTTAAAAAACATAGTCAACGTGCACATTTTCTTCTCTCAGTATTTAAAGACATGTTCTAGACATTTGAGGCAAAGGAAATATCAGTTGATAAATGGGTGTGTATTTACCATGCTCTTTTGGTTCTATTTCATGACATCTTAGCTTTAATTTACAAACTGCTTGAGAGAACATAGATATGCTCCCACTCCTATTATTCCCAAACCTGCTTACTGGTTTTCTGCAAAGCACAAACAAATTCAAATACATTAAAATCAAGGAAAAGTCTGATTTCATAAACATGAATTTATACAGTGTATCCTTCAAACTATTATCCTTCATTAAGAAATGCATCTTCTTCACAAAAGATTTATCTCAATAACTCAAAACTCTTTCAGTTTTCCTATCCACTGTAACTCCTTGGCTACAAGTAGTAACGCTCTAATTCAAAGGAAATATGAAATCAGATCTCTGTACTCGCATTATTTCTATTCAGTTGCTGTATTTCTGGAATTCATTAAAATATCTGCCCTAAATTTAATGGTAGCTTAACTCTACTGACCTCTGAATTAGTGTAGAAGAGAATTTTCGTCTCTTTTCTGCTCTCAACTCCCACAATCTCAGTCAAACTGAGAAATGCTTTTTGACAACACTGGCACAAAAGAAATCATTTAGCAGTTCCCTTTCCTGCATAAGCATCTGTATTCAGAGGTAAACACTGCAAGCTGAACAAAATGCTACAGGGAATATTTTTCAAAAGATCTACTGATTATTAGTATTACCTAAAGAGTCTTTTACTGGAGGGTTCTTGTCATGCAAATAATAACCACTCTGACAGGAAATACCTAAAAGTCTCTGAACATTTGGTAGAAGAACAGTAAAAAACTTAAGTTTATCTGTACCAAAAATTCCCTGGACATTCAGCTACCAGCATGAAAAGCAAACCAAAACAAAACAACAATTAAAAAAAAAAAGAAAAAAAAAGAGGTTGGTTATATAATTCTCTGTCTAGGGATCATGCAATTTCAGAAATTACCTGTTGAATAAATAACAAACCAGAATAAACATCAGGTAATGGAACACACAATGAAGAGCAAAGTTGTTCACTGAGACATTTTTAAAATCACCGCAGAATAGCCATCATCCTGGATGAGAGAAGGTGACTTTCATAATAGTTTATACAAAGGCAATGAGATGGTCAGATATTACTAGGGCTTTTGTAGTGTGGTCTTGAGAGGTTAGAGGAAACTATGGCTGACGATAAGTTTGATTAGCTTTGTCATCATGGTATGGAAATAAAAGTTATCCTTATTAGAGACAGCATGAGAAATATATCCCTGACTAGTGAGGCACTTAATTTCAAACATTTAACTTATTCCCTGAATAAGGATAAACACAAATGTCTCCTACTTCTGCCTTACAACAGTGGCACATCTCTGCTGAAAACAGAGATATATAAATGTTGCTATTTATCATATTTATGTGATTTATTATGTACCTAAAGTCCTAATAAAACTGTTCATCTTGACAGGAATAATTTTCATGTGAAGAGACTGACTTTTCTCAAAGATTTTAGCAAGTGTCGTGATAGCTGTAAATTGAAAAATCAAAGTCATTGTTTTCTTCACCCCAAGCTCATCCCTGTTGCCAAGTTCTCTCAAGTCCCTGAACTTACTCTCTCCCCTAGAAAGCAGCTTTCTCTAGAAGTCATGTCAAGCATCAGCAATTTTTGCAGATGATACTTAACAGTGAGCTAATTCACAGTGTTTCCACTGAAATGCAGAACTACCTGCTGAGTTCCCTAAACCAGCTGGCTTCATGTTGCAGGCCACAGAAGGAGCAGAGAGGCAGGAGAGACAGCTCCAGCCAAGGATCATACAGGGCCTGAGCCTTCCAGAAAAGCCTCTTCCCTATGTAACAACAGCTCCAAACACACTGCACAATATGAAATGTCTCTTTTCTGTGTGTCCCATACAGAAATCAGGCAGTGTTTTAAAAATTCTTCCTCCTTCTCCACTGCAAAAGTGTGTTTCAGAAACAATACAATGAATTCTTAAAGCACAATATTTTCTATTATCAAAATTTAAACAAATAAAAAAAAACTTTTTGGTACGAAAAATAAAATTATAGTCCAGTTGTGCTTCATTACCACTGTAGCTTGAGGGACATTATCTGCACAACTCCCATTTAATACCAGTTTATAATAAAACAGATTTACATAGATTATCCTGTAAGCATAACACTGCAAGTTTATCATGGAGAAATTCAATGCATTGCAAGTTTTTGAATATATATATATAATTTATTTTTTTTTTTACACAAGATGCGCCATGTTAACTATCAAAAAAGACATCTGAGTCTGTACAGCAGCTATTTCATGACACTCCCAGAAGATAATGATTTTATTACTTATTTCATTTAAATTTATTTGGCTTCTTACTTGCGGGTAAGCCCAAATGCAAGGCTAAAACTCTACAGCAATTGTGAGAAATTGAATGATTAATGGCCATTAAATCAGTTTATAGAGGTATTCTTATGAGGTGAGAGAAGACAAAATGAGGTAATTGCAAATATAATGATCTATAAAGCTAGACATGTTTGTCTGAATAGCAATTTGACCAAGCACATATAATTCAGGTAACATATTCTTCTGAATGTTGCTATGATATAGATTATCCAGTCATCAATACTGTAACAGACAAACACATTTTTGGTCATTTCATTTTTATTGTTCAATAAGAGACAAAAGGGATATTCATCATTTTATTGTAGGGTTAGATGCTAAACTCCAACTCCAAAAACACATACATAAATGTACTACCAAGAGCAGTAGTTGAGCTGCTGAACTCTATCTTTCCTGGGCAGAATGAATAGCCAGTCAAGCTGTGGAACAGCACAGCAATAGTCCTACAATTTTCACTTCCACAGACCCAAGAATAATTTGCAGGTCTGGACACACATCATAGAAACCCTATACTCACTCTGATAGCAAGCAATCCCCTTAGACATTAGTGCATAGTGTAATTTTAATACGATGAACTTACCTTTAAATTTTCATAACTAAACATGCTATCAAGAACCCATGGTTCAGAACAAGTCCTAGTATACTTGGACCATATGCTCACCACTGCTCTATTTCAGCAGCAGTCAGGAGATCCAATGCATTTATGTTCACACTGGTACAGATGCTTTCATGCCTTTAAAGCATAATTAAAACCAAATACCAGCTTTCATTCTGTAACAGGGACACTTTCATTTTGTAACACACCTTCTGTTACTACTAACCAAAAAAAAAAAGAAACAAGAAAAAATGTGCAAAAAGTATACTAAAATGACTTCAAGATAGAAATCAAAATCATATAACATCTGATTAACTACAACTCACACAATATCTATATTTTTGCCTGATTAGCCACAGATACTAAGGAATATATTGCTCTTTCTTGTACCTCTAAAGCTGGTGATACTGTATTGCTGTTAATTTCCAATGTGTTCAAATACCTTCATAAAACCAGCCTAGGTCAAAAGCATTGTGGGAGCCTCAACTGAAATTGTTATCATTTATTCCTTCTTGATTTTTTGATAATTGTGTTTGTTTCCACTTTCTCATTAACACTGTTTTAATAGAGTTCTGTGTATAAAGTAATTATAAGAGAACTATCAGCTAAAACCAAACAAAACTATTACCATTAAAATTTCCATACTAGATAGAACAATCCAGAAACCTTTCACAGATGGTCCTTAGAATTGCCATCTTTGAGTGTAATTTTACTTCCATTTGTGGTAAATGGCAAAATTCCCATTGATGTCAACAGATGCATAAGGGATTCATAAATGCTTTTTCTCTTTCCTTTTTGGTATTTTCATCATTTTTCTGACTAGAAATAGAAAATTCATCATATTGCTTCATTTCTACTCATGCCACAAAGTAAAAGACAAAAATAATGCCTTGTGAACTTTTCTTCTTGTTTGAAATAATCCTAATTGTTACAAATGTTATAGTACAGCCTCTTTCTCTCAAATATCTAGATGGAGAACCAAAACTTTCTCAAAAGCAAGATCCTGATGAGAAGAAACCTACCTAGACAGTTACAAAAAACCCTTGAAATCACAGTCCGTATTGCCTAGAAAAGTTGGTTAGGTAGTTCTTCAAGTACTATACTATAAGGGAAACTGGAAATAAATCTAGTTTTTAATGTCTCATCAAAAGGAATTTAATTAAGCAGCACTATTCTGGTGCATTCTGGTTTGCCTGTGTTAGGAAACAGTAATATTCAGAAAAAATGAATAGCATATTATCAATCTTGATGAGGAGAAGCAAGCATTTGAAGTATTTAATATGCACCTTACCTTGAAATATAACTCACAGAAATTAAAATGATGTTTCAAAATGGAAACACATGGTCCTCACTGTAACTTTTTCCTCCTATTTATATTTCGCTTGTCAGTACTAAACATTTTTCCATGAAGGACATCAGAGATTACATTGCCACTTTATCACCAGTGAGTAAAAAGAATAGAATTATGTATAATTTGGTTTTCAGAGTTGCCATAATTAATTTATTGTGTGAAAAAAAAAAATATTTTGGATTTCTGTGGCTACTTGACAAATGCGGAAAGTAAAAACTTTTGTCCAAACATCATGGATATCAAAGATGTATTGCTATTGCTGGCATGAATAGCAGTAAGAGATAAAGCTTAATTCTCCAAAACATTCAGAGGAGGGACTCACCATAAAACTTCAGCGTTTTACTCTTTCATCATAATGGTTAACTTGTAACATAGAATTTATTGCAAAAGTCTTAATGATTTGTGTCCTGTTTTCTCCAGTTATAGTTTAGATCCATGTACCTTTCTCTGGCCATTTATGAGTGATATCTCTTGGAAAAGAAAAGAATACACTGTGATCATCTGATATTCAGATATTCACATTTGCTACATAAATCTATCCTCTGCATCCTATCAAAAAAGATGTCTAACATTGGAATTTGGCTGTTCTTAAAGAATGCTCCATTCACCTATCATTAGAATGTCTCAATAATTCTGTTCTATTCATGATCATTATTGTCACACTGGGGAATAAAAAGAAAAAAAAAAAAAAAAAAGAAAAAAAGCCCCCAGAATTGTTTCATTTATATATTTTGACCAGTGTTGTCAAGCTACTAGTAAAGAGAGGACATAGAATGTTCTAACATTTTGGAAAAAAAAAAAAAATTGAAAGAAACATGAAAACTTTGCTGTCTACATTAAAGAACAGTAAGACATTTTCAGTGTGAATTACCATAGTTCTAGATTCTTTTAGTGACAGAAGTTATAGGACTTTTCCTGTATGCCTTTCTATGATTTTGTATAATTTCTAAATTTATACCCATTAATAATTGTGTTCAAAATTACATTTAAAAGCTGCTCTAGAAAGGATTGTATTACTTATATGGTTCACTAATTAAAAATGTTTGATTTGGAAAGGTATTGATTCAAATAGAACAGAACACATTCTCTTCTAATTATGTATTTGTCTTAAGTGTTTCGAAAGTGGAAGTCAGAGAAAGGTTTCCAAATTTATATTTAGGTACTTACATAAAAGAACTTCCTCTAATAAAGTTTACATTTTAAAGCTGATGATTGCCAGTGCTCCCACCACCTTCAGAGTCTTCTCAATGCAACCCAGATTCATGTGATTTATTTGGCATTTGAATATTGCCTTCGGCATGTATCATTTAACAAATATAACTAGTATAGAGAAGTAAATTACATGCAATTTAAAAAAATTAATTGTTGAGTTGTTAAATTACATGTATGTTGTCTAAATTAACCCCAAAAGGTTCTTGGTCATCTCAGCTGAAGTATGTAGAACCAACTTGGAGCTGGCATACTTGTAGTTATGCCAATAAAGGTTCTGGCCACCTGTACCAAACTGAAATACCCTTTGCTCTTTAACTGTTGGGAAACCCGTAAACTTTCTGTTTTTCAAGTGTTATTCTTCATAACTTCTTTGACAGTCTGTGAGGTTTACCAAAAGTTTGCAGAAAGCAACAAAAAAATCTTTCCATTTACCTCAAGGGAATGTGGATTAAGTCTTTGTAAACTTTAATTGTTTTAAACTTGTTTTATATACTATTTCTTCAAACTATGTCTTGTGTTGTTGTGTCATTATATCAGCCCTAGCAATAGCACAAAGATATAGAAAACATTATTAAAAAATGAAGACAAATTGATAAAAAAATTCCTATAAACACACACCATACCTGCCTGACACAAATATGACAGAGAAGCAATAATAGTTATGTTGAGATTGCAGACTATCTATCTAGAACTACTCAGTTGTAGGCATATAAAAGTTATGGTATAGATCCACTATACTGATATTTAATCTCACATGTACAGGTTAGACAAACTTTCAAGAAGTCCGAGTAAATTTTGTAAATATCATC
Organism: Todiramphus chloris collaris; assembly: GCA_025345505.1. Classification (NCBI taxonomy): domain Eukaryota; kingdom Metazoa; phylum Chordata; class Aves; order Coraciiformes; family Alcedinidae; genus Todiramphus; species Todiramphus chloris. The sequence continues at coordinate 28,660,772 of JANVCC010000010.1, read as the reverse complement.
TACTCCATCATTAATTGAAATGTAGATGTTTTAATAGAAGTGATAACAAGTTCAAGTTCAATGTTTAATTGAAATTTGAAAATGTTTCATTCCATAAAAAATAAATTTGCATTCTTAAAAATAAATTTTGCTTCACGAGTCAAAGTACAGTATTGAATCCTCATGGACCAAAATCAACTATGATATATGTGAAATGTGATGGTCAAAGTATGGCAAGTAATACAAAACTCTGAAGTTTCATTTTTACCTTCTATAAGATGATCTGACATAACAGCTGACTTTGCTTCGAGCAGGAGATAAGACTACAGACTTCCTGAGGTCCCTTCCAACTTAACTATCCTATGATGCCCTGATCCTCTCAGTAAAGGGGCTTGCTCCTTTGCTAACATCTTAGGTGAAGATCTACAGCACCACTATCCTCATCATAGCCTGCTTAGATGCCTTAGTATGACTGCACTGGATGACAAAAATTAATATACCAGAGGTGAAAGGCACTGTCCAGTCTGTCTTGCTACATGTTTTGAGTTTAGTTGCTGAGCTGGTGGTTTGGAGTTGAAAATTTCGAGCAGGCAGACAGTCTGATAGACTGCTAGGAGCCATAGAGGAAATAAAAGCCCAGTTAGTCACAAGGCAATATTTGTGTTTCTGTTACCTACCAAGAAAAGGGTAATTTGACCACAACAAAGCAGCATACTAAAAATTATTTAAATGTCCTCCTACATTATTAAAAAAAACCCCAAAAAAACAAAAAAACCCCACACTGTATTTATTCAGATAAAAGAAAGCAACTATTTTGTAGTAGGAAAGGAGAACTATTCCCTGAAACATTACCATCTTAATTTGTAATCTTTGTATTTCTGCTCAGTCAGGTGTTCAGTGTATTCCACAGATCTGGGGCTGATTATACTACTATTTTATATACAGTCTCAAAAATACAGCATTAGCAATTGTGAATTAGAATTAGCGTAATAACAACTTCATATTAAGCTCTAAACTTTGGTTTTCACTTCCTGGAGTGGTATTTTACTTCACATAGTGAATATACCAAAACTGTTTCATTCTTTACATGAGACAAACCTGCAACAAGTTGCATGATTCTGCTGAGGAATCTTGCCAATTTGGAGCTATTATTTGTGCTGAGTTTCTCATTGTTATCTCCAATATCAAGATCTATCCAGTAATTACTTCTACCAGAGTAATTTAAGAAACATGAACTGGTCAATTAGAGTAACCTAAATTTTAGAGTACTCCTATACAGATGATTAAATGAACAACATTTTTAGTCCTAGTCTTTGGAAAAAGACAGCAGTGTGCAATGGATAACAAACTAGAACCATGCTATAATACTGTATATAACTCACTGAAGCTGTGGAGTGTAAATCAGGGCAGAAATAAGCAGCAGCACTAAACTCCAGTGTTTGCTCTAATGTTATCAATGGATAATATAATACAGCCCTTTCAGTACTAAGTTCTGAATGTACATTAAATCACTGTCATATGATTTACCTAGTACCAAATTTAGAGTGAGGGTAGGGAAACCTTTAAAGTGTTTTTCTCATATTAGAAACCATATTATGCAGACAGTTTGTATTTCTGTTCTTTAGCATGTAAAAGCTACAGTTTGATAATATTTTTAAAGAAAAATGTTTCTGAAAAAAATTATATCACTGATATTAATCATCGGTATTATATCAACTCTGTAAATCATATTCCAACATAACCATACTCTAAACTCAAAAGTATAATGTACAAAGAAGCTTTAGAAGTACCAAACATTTCACCAAAGTAATACCAACATAGTGTTATATACTATACTATTTCTTAGGTACGATCTTTACATTTGCGTGACAAAGTCTGCATGTTGCCATTTACTGTGGTGAAGTATTTGAATGTAATTAGAATCAAAATGTTAATGATACCTTATAAAATTATTTCATCTTAAAATAGGGATGCATTTTTCATTATAAAACAACTTGCAGAATTAATTACCAAACATTTGCCAAAAGAAGAACAAAAAAGTTTGCCTTAATAAGAACTCCTGTTCAGGCCCTAAATTAGACTGGTGTGAACAACAAAATCTCATTTTTCTAAATGCCTGCTGGATTTTCACTCAGATGCTCTTATTCAAGAGATATGCTTAATGGAATTTGACCAATTACAGGAAATCATATTTAAATGCAAAGGACAACTTTTAAAATTTCATTTCGTTTCTTCTTACATGACCTGATAATCACACCCAGAGAACATGATCATCACTTAGAGCAACCCCAGCTATATCTTATTGACAGTAAATATAGATAGTTTATCAGCACAAAAAACAGTTTAAGCTTAGTAGCTGAATGCTTAAATGACTTCCTGAGCCATGCAAAATACAAGTATATGGGAGATTCAGGGTAAAAGCTGAAGCAGATCTAATTCATTGTTATGTAAATACTATAGAGGAAAACCATAAAGAACAAATTGAGAATATAAGACTGTATATGATACTGCTTTCTACACCACCAATTTACATGTATTTTATTCTTGTACTTTTTCTGCAAAATGCAAAAAAAATGGTTACCCTAGCAACTGCCACATGTTACTCAGTTTATTTCTGAGATAGAGAGCAGCCTATAAAAGAATAATACCGTGCACTTTTATCAGGATCTCTCAGCACCATAGAGAATTGGGAACTAAGTGTCACAGCATGTCAATGTTATTTTCTCAAAGTTTTATGAAGGCATATTAAAGAAAGAGTAGCTGTATATATTTTGCATGTATCTTTTTGCAACCCCCTTTTCTTTATTGCTTTATGTGTAAATTAAAAACAAAGATCAGAAGTTGTATGGAGAAAAATATATAATCTGTCCAACATGACAGTTGTTTTCTTCATTCTCTTTTTATTACAGTTCTAGTAGAGTTCTATACTAAACAAGTAAATCTTTCAAAACGTCTTTAATGATGTAGGAGACATCATCTTCAAAAGTATAATCATAGAGTAGATATCCAATTACCATCATCTTTTAAAGGTTATGGTTAACTTCAAAGAAAGAATTAAAGTATTTCACAGTTAATCATCTGCCCTCCCTCCCCAAAATGAAGTGAACTCTTTGTTATGTGCCTAGGCCCTGTATAACTTAGGAGATGTATTGCAATAGTAATACAAAACAACCAGCACCTTAAAATGGAAGCCAACTGAAGTTAGCCCTGAATGATCACACCTTAAGGAAAACTCTGTCATTCTTTTGCTTTTGAAGTTTGGAAAGAGGCGTCTCTGTCCACCTGAGATCCACAGCCCAGGTCCTAGAGACAGACCTTTTTCTGACCAGTCAGCACAGGAATCAAGACAAGACTCAGTTTATAGTTTATAGGTCAAGTTAGGAATCTTATGCTTTTTTTTTTTTCCCATCTCCCATTGCATTTTTTTCTGTGGTTTTCGATAGAATAGAGGAAAAGCCTTGGTTAAATCCTAAACTCTACATTCAGATAATAAAAATATTTCTAAATTTGTACTTGAAACAGAATAATGAAAGATTAAAAAGTCTTTGAATTTATATAAGCATTTGTATGTTTGAATATTTTTCCTGCTAGCTATTTTCACAAGCTCTAACCAGTAAATTCTGCTCTATTTTGCTTGTCTCGACTGATTTGTTCTGTATCATCGTGTACCTCAGGAAAGAATACAAAAGCTGAGGAACAGCTCAACAGAAGAAAACATGCTCAAATACATTTTTTCTGTAGTTATTAGGGATGGGGATTTTGTAAAACTTAGAAGAATGGCATTTGGCTAAAACTGCAGATTATAGTATGAGATTGACATGGAAAACAACAGCACTTACATAAGTCCTTAACAGGCTAGAAGTTTTGAACAGGTCTAATTGCACAGAAACCTCTTGGTTTGTGAGGGTAAACTAATGAAGGCTAATTCTATAGTTAGGCTTTGGGAAGAATTCAAGCCAGAAGTGCCTCAGACATTAACAAAGGCTTATGTCTGTGAATCGGACTAAGAGTAACAGAATATAATATATACCACATATAACTACCTATGTTGGGCAATCCTAATGCTGAAAGCACACACCTTTGGAAGCACATATACTTCAAAAAATTATTACAGATAGATAAAAATAAATACAATAAGTTCAGGTGCAATATTATGCTAGTCCAGAACACACACACACACACACACACACACAAATAAATGATTAGATACTTATTAGATAAAATAATTTATCTTCAGTAATACATAAAATAAATTATTCTTTTGATGCTCAGTTTAATCAAACTACAGAAACAGAATAGCAGGAAACATATAAACAGACTTTTTTTGCATTCCCTTGGGGCACAATATAGAGTAATCAATTCTAAATTAATTGGGGTAAATTTGTTTTGCATAGCATAGAAAGGCAAAACATTAATTCAGAATCATTTGCTTAATGGCATTTCTAATATGTTATGCATGTATTCAGCCTAGTTCTTTATAGTGAGATGCAAAACAATTACCAAGGACGTAAATACTAATAAACTGTAATCTACATCTCTATTTAACAAGTAAAACTAGGGTCAAAATACAAGAAATACTCAGAAATATTTTACCAAGAAATATTCGGAGTAGTTATTTGAGTGTATCAAAGCCTTCATCAATTAATGATACCTTATAATTATCACATTTAGATGCATCCAGTACAGATATGCAAAATCACTCAACAGCACAGAGGCTGCATGTGGTACAATCTATCTGCATGTAAACATTCAAGTCAGTGATATCTCTCCATATGTTACTTAACTGAGTTCTCATATAAACTTTATACTTGCTCGAAGTACAATTTCAATGGAAACTAACTTTTTTTTTTTTTTTTTTTAATGTTATAAATACATATGTCTAGAAATAGTTCTCTCTATTTTTAAACATAATCCTGCTTCTGGTTTGTCTTGTATTGGTATAGATAGATAAATAGATAAAATAAATATATGAGATGTATGAGATAGAAAGACAGAACCTTTTTAACAGTCACTCTATGGTTAAAGTCCCCAAACCTGTCTTCAAGGGAAAGTTCAAGTATATAAAGTAATAAAAGAAAAATCTGTGTAAAAATAACAAGCATATTGCATTTTACTGGCCTTAAGGAAACTAATTTTAATTGGTGACTTGCTAAATCTGAGATTCAATAAATGCCATTCTTGCTCTGATTAAATGTCAAGGCCATAGACATGTACTTTCGAAGTGATTGAGTAATAATTTGGTTGGTATAAGGAACATTCCAGGTGATTTATCTGCACAATATTTTTCTATTCTTATCAATGAAACTTCACAAACTAGAGTCTTAAACTGTAGCTTTTTTTATTATGATATGTTTTGGTTTACTAAAATTTCATTTTTATTTTTAACAATAGAAGTAACATGATGCAAACTTAGCCTGATTGTGCCTAGATCTCTGTTAGCAGGCAGAGAGAAAGGAACATTCAGAAATCTTATTGCTTACATGGAGAAGAGTGGCTTGTGATGATTTTTGCTTTTCATATCATAGATGAGATTTGAGAACCCCATATTCAAGTTTCAATCCACAAATCCACCATTTCCACAGCCAGAGGCATTATAGGTCAAAGTGGTTATCTTAGAAAGAGAAGATTTTTGTGACTCTGTACCAGTCTAAGCTCCAGAGGCACTCTGGGCCCATGCGGTTATCTTAGAAAATGAAGCTCATCACCACTCTGTTCTATAATCTATGCCTAACCAGACACAATTGAGCCCTTAGGAATTAATAGACTTTTCTAAGTGGCATAAAAAGCATCTCTCAGCAGGAAAAAAATACCACTGTGCACTGGACCATTCTGTTCAAGTTCTTAGCATATAAGAATTCAGGAAATAGACTACAAGTATTTCTAGAAGTATTTTTAGCATTTTTTAAACTTATAGGAACATAAATCTGGGGAAAAAGGGAAAAAAAGACTTAAAAGGTTAGTATAACATTCTGAATGACATTTCAGGCCAATAATTGCATCTTATTTTTTCCTTTTGAATAAATCTGTGTTCACATAAAAAACTGTGCAAAATGAATTTTGGGTCCATTACAAATATTCAGTTGCAAAGCAAATTCTGATTTGGGTTCAATAAAGTTCATAAGCAATAGTTTATGAGAATTGAGTCATTCACTTAGAAAGTATCTCCAACAGAAAATATTATACAAACTCAGAATATCAAATGAATATTAATTATTGTACTTATTCAAATTACTTAAAAGAAAAAAAAAATGAAAAGAATGTGCAGTCAAATTCTCCAATTCAGAAGTAGCAAGTGAAATCTAATACTTGTGACAGCACACTGCAAAAAGTAGGAAACACTGATAACCCAGAGAGACGAGGAGCTTAGGCTAGAATTTGAGACCTTTCAGACTATGTGTGATAAAAGTTGAGCTCTTGTAGCAGGCTGATGACATAATAATTGCTGATTTCACTTGTCTCTTTTGGGTCTAGAAAGGACTGAGAGGTCTAATTCTTACCACATGGGTCCTTAGCCTCAGCCAAAAAGGAAGTCTCAAAGGATAAAGGTAATCCATACCCCCCCCCCCCCCCCCCCGAGAAATGCTGGCATTCACTGAATAACACAGAAGTAGAATTAAGTTAACATCAGTTCAGTTTTACTTTCAATTCACTTAACTTCCAAAGATGGAATGACAAAATGGAGGGGAAGGAAATTTCCTTTCTCTTTCCCACCTTACTCTTTCCTGTCTGCCTCTAGCAGACAGAAACTGTTATAACTGTAGCTATAACTTTCAGAACAAGCCACAATTTTATTATAATGTTATCACCTCATATTGTGCTCAGAATTCTAGCCATCAGAAAGTTAACAAATTCCTTAAAATTCCACAGCTATTTTACAAAACTAAGCTGCAACTGAGTTGACCAAACTAAAAATAAAAGACAAATAGTCATGCTGAAGAGTTTGATGACTCTTACCAAATACTTTTACTTTAAACTCTGAAGCTGACTGGCAGGAAGACTATATATCAGCAAGTCAGGATGTGAAAGGCTGGGAGATACAGATAGAGCTACCTTAAACAGATTTCCTATCAGTAAGTATTCTGAATATTTTGCAATCACAAAATTAAATGAGACCACAATTAATCTCTGCTGGATTCTAACACATGCCCAAACTGCAGAATACGCTATTTGTATCCTCCTTATGGAGGATCCATATACTCCTATGGCTAATCTTAGTAACTTTATTTTTAACTCTACTGACAATGTCTATTTTATGAAGAAATAGATGTGTTATTGCAGCAAGTGTCAGTGCCCTCATTAATATTGTCACATCAGACACGAGTCACTGAAATCTGATAGCAATCATTTTGAACATAAAAAAAAAATATAATAAAGACTGTATTACAATAGCTGCTGCTTTAAAAGTGTGTTGTCACCCAACCCTGCAACATTCTTTCTATAACGTGTAGAATGGAAGCCTAACTCTTCTAAACATTAAAATATCAAACTAATATGTGTAGCCTCTGGATTTAAGGATTTTCTCCAGCGAAACAAATTCTGTTTCATGCTTCTTAGCTACTGATATTTTTAAAAGAGAAAGCAATTAAAACCATGGTGAAAAAGTCTTCAAGAGTGATCTTTGTATAAAAAAAAAGATAGACTCAGTAGCAGTAAGATAGGAATAAGCCTGTTCCAAAACAATCTGCCTAAACTAATTAGCAAAGTAATGAAAGCTAATCATTTCAAACCTTAATAACAGCTTGAAAAATATGCTATTTCACAATTAAGCAAATCAAGCAGAAAGATTTTTTTACTAGAATATGCAGATTTATCTTTCTGTTAGATTTCAGAGATCACATTTGTATACAATCTACTATTTTATCTCTACAGTAAAGCAAAATAAATAAAAACAAACCTTTCAATTAACCACAAATTGTTAGTGGATTGTAAGGGTTTTTTTATATTCTGCAACAAGTTCATAGGTGAGAAATGCCTCTCTCTCCTTAACAGTTCAAGAAACTGAGTCCATATATAGGGAAGAAGTATTTGGGGCATCAATAGGAGCATTTACGCTTTATCAGAATAAAATTCCTACTTCTCTGACAGTCACAAATGGGAGTTCCTATAGCAATTTCTGAAAGAATTAAAACCCTGAAGATAGATTGGAAGACCAGAAAGAGGAACAAATCAAGGCTCCTTCACCTTAACATTTCCTAGGTTACCAGTTTGGCAGGTACACAGATTTAAAATGAGATTATTCAGCTCACAACTGAAAAAAACAGCTATGAGTGCTTATCAGCTATGCATAGTTAATAGTTAACATTTTGATCTGCAAACATTGCATGAGCATTGCCTATACCCAAAACATCTTTGATACCTTCTTATTTATTAGATCATCATCACGGATAGTGATGATAAGGAATAGTCTGCACAATCCTGCTAGAGATACATTGAAAAGATCTGTTAACTCTCAGCAAAAGAACATTTCAAAGCAGGAATCCCCTTGGAAAAAAAGGGTTTGGTAATAGACCAAGCTGCTAATAACTCAACTTGCTCCATCTGTTCTGAAATCTTTTTCAAATGGCACAGATCAGTACATGATCACTCCATCATCCTTCAAAGCTCATGTAGAGCAGGAGAGGTGCCTGATGACTGGAAGGAAAGCCAGTGTCACTCCAGTACTCAAAAAGGGAATGAAGGAGAAACTCAGTGAATTACAGGCCAGTCACCCTCACCTCCATCCCTAGAAAGGTGATGGAACAGCTCATTCTGGAGGTCATCTCTAAGCATGTGGAGAAAAAGAAGGTTATCAGGAGTGATCAACATGGGTTCGCCAAGGGGAAATCATGCTTGACCAATCTGATAGCCTCTGTAATGGCATGACTGGTTGGGTAGATGAGGGGAGAGCAGTAGATGTTGTCTACCTCAACTTCAAGGCTTTTGACACTGTCTCTCACAAAATTCTCAAAGGTAAGCTTAGGAAGCGTGTGCTAGATGAGTGGACTGTGAGGTATATCGAGAATTGGCTGAAAGACAGAGCTCAGATGATTGTGATTAGCAGCACAGAGTCTAGCTGGAGCCCTGTAGCTAGCTAGCAGTGTTCCCCACAGGTCAGTACTAATCTTGTTCAGCATATTCATCAATGACCTGGATGAAGGGACAGAGTGTAACCTCAGCAAGTTTGCTCATGATGCAAAACTGGGAGAAGTAGCTGACACACCAGAAGGCTTTGCTGCCATTCAGCAAGACCTGGACAGGCTAGAGAGTTGGGCAGAGAAGAACCTACTGAAGATCAGCAAGGGCAAGTGTAGGGCCCTGCTGCTAGGGAGTAATAACATCATGCACCAGTACAGGTTAGGGGGTGACCTGCTGGAAAGCAGATCCATGGAGAAGAACATGGGGGTCCTAGTGGACAACAGGTTAACCATGAGCCAGAAATGTGCCCTTGCGGCCAAGAAGGCCAATGGTATGCTAGGATCCATTAAGAGTGTGGCCAGCAGGTCAAAGGAGGTCATCCTCCCCCTTTACCCTAGTGAGGTGGCATCTGGAGTACTGCATCCACTGCTGGTCACCCTAGTTCAAGAGACAGGAAACTACTGGGTAGCATCCAGTGGAGGACTATGAAGATGATTAGGGGACTGCAACATATCCCTTATCAGTAAAGGCTGAAAGACAGTTTAGCCTTGAGAAGAGAAGACTGAGAGGGTATCTTATCAATGCTTATAAATATCTAATGGGTGTGTGTCAAGTGAATGGGGCCAGACTCTTTTCAGTGCTGCCCAGAGACAAGACAAGAGGTAACAAGGCACAAACTAGAGCACAGGAAGTTCCATCTGAACTTTCCTTTGAGGGCGACAGAGCACTGGAAGAGGCTGTCCAGAGAGGTCATGGAATCTTCTCTGCAGATATTCAAAACCCGTCTGGACATGATCCTGTGGAACCTACTCTGGGTGACCCTGATTTAGCAGGGGGGTTGGACTAGAGGTCCCTTCCTACCCCTATCATTCTGTGATTCTATGACAATTTTCAAAGGTATATCATGCTTTGCTTTATCTTCATCAGTATATAACTGCAGCCTTCCACTTTTATTTCTTTCAAGGTAATGTTAGGTTTTTGTAACTAAATATCTATGTCTCCATCTGCAGTAGATTCACCATCTCTCATTCAAATGTTAGACTAGTGAATATTGGGGGGGGTTGTGTCTATATGACTTTATAAACCACAAGGACATTAAAAGGATTTAGATATCCTGATTGTAAAGAGAACTCATCTCAAGAATTCCTCAGTACTTTTTTTCAAGATAGACTTTTATTAAGTACCTAAAAACAGTTTAAAAGTTGACCTTGAAGAATAATCATTTGTAGAAAAAGAACATCTAAACAGAAAGCTTATTTTAACTTATCTATTATCATTCAATTCTTATGTTTAGTAGCAACATGGGAAATATAATGAAACTAAACCCCAATTTTCAAGCCAAATATTTTTATAGCCTTCAGGGTATTTCCCTTCCTGCTTGTAATGCAAGTCTTGCTCAATCCTAAAAGCCTGCTCCTGAAGGATTGCCAAACAAAGCTATTTCACCTCATAACTGCTATAAGTTTCTACTCATTACTTCCATAACTTTCAAATGCTACTTCATCTTCCCTGGATGTGTCTCACATTATCTCTCATGAATGACATGAGACAGAAAAGAGCATTCTTTCACCTTGAGGGAAATGTTTTCAGGACTTTTCAAGTTCACGGCCATTCAGATATGTTACTTTGCCTATTCATTTAATTCCAGAATAATCTCAACCTTTAACCAACTGCAAGTTACCATATGGCACTGGAGATTCAGAACTAGAATTTCAGAAATGTATCATGATCATTCTCCACAAACAGTAGTGGAAACTGAACCAGATTGGTCAGAGTTTGAAATTTTAGGAGTTAGAACACTCACCCTGTTTGGCACTCCCTGTTCCAAATGAAAAAAAATTAAATCTGGATTTACTTTCAACATTTGCATTTCCCAAATACAATAGGATATCATGATAAGGGCAGCTTAATGCACACTAACACAAATTTTACAACTGGTATGGATTTTGAACTTCAAATGCTTTCCATGCCTTGTTTTCTTTGTATTAAGAATGTTAAAGCAATTTAAGGTGACATTTCCATGCTCATTAACAGAGGACACAGAGTCATTTGCAAGAAGATAGACAGGTGGTTCATAATTTTCATCATTATAATATTAAGCAAGATGGCAACTATTGCCCAAAGGAAGGATAATTATACTATAAGGGACTTAAGCTATATATTCCGCTCACATTTAGAAGAACTGTCAGAAAAAGACACACAAAAAAGCTAGATTATCCTTGTTTACCTGTTTAAATTGTGGTTAAACATATTAATCCTCAATGCACTTTTATTGGTATTGCTTTGTGCATTGCATCAGCTAACTTTATCAAGTGAATTGGCTACCTGCCTTCAAAAGCATCTGTACTACCTATTACACACTTCTGCAAGAAAGTAGAGCTACTTAGATTTTTAAAGAAACACCTTGTCACCTGAATCTTTTTTGAGATAGTGAATCAAATGCTCTTGAGATGCTGTCTGCCTGGTTTATACATACTAGATGATGAAGAACCAGTTAAGAAGTAACCCAACCCTTCCAAATGTCAGTTCATGAGTCCTCTGCTTTAAACATGTCCATGGTATATACATACTTTCCTTTTCTGAACTTCAGGAAGATGTATAGATTTAAACATTGTAAATTCTATGGATGACTTCAAAGAAACTCAGACAACTTTGGTATCCCTGATGCATTTGTTTCTTGTGGAGAACAGCAGAAAATTCGAAAACCTCAAGAGCAATTTCTGAAGGCATTATTGAAATACCCATATCTCTCCTTTTCTTTTGAAAAGACATCATTCTACCCTTCTGTTTATACTTCTTTCTACTATATTAGGGGATGTACTCTAGAACTTATAGTATGTATGCAGAAATCTTACTTTCTTCAAAAGTATGTATATAGGACACAAAGCATTATGTTTGCCTGTTATGTTTTTCTCATACATACTCCAAGTTATTTTCCAGACATTGTCCTCCTATGAGTAAGCAAGCATACCATGTCTTTCTCCTTACTTCCGGTATTCTCTCTGTCATCTTCCAGCTTTGAAGCAGGAATTACTACTAGACCCTGAAAGTATAATTTGTCATTTCATTCTACTGAAATGACACACTATTGAAATATCTATCTTTCTTTTCATACTCAAGTTGGTTTACTGCTGGAAAAGAGAACTGTGACATTTTCTGAAAGCAGGAAGTCTGAAATCAGACTTAAAAATAAATGTCTAATAATAAAAATGCAGGTTGCTTTGATTTAACTTTACCATTATTACAAAATTATGCCTAATCCATCTTTGGAAGGACAAACTGAAAGGACAATTTGAAACAGTACATCTATCCTACCTCAACACTAGTGATGAACAGAACTGTTCATTTTATCATTCCATAATCACCACTAACAGTCTCTTCTCAGAATCTTAATTCAAACTTACCTTTTACTCAGTTTGAGGAGCCCTTTTCCCACAGCAAAATGTCCTTCATTGCATAAATAGTTCTTATAATACATGAGGCAATGTTCCTACACATTTTTACACAGGCACCTACAGCAGATATGTCTATCCATAGTCTTTGAATCATAAGTAGGAATCACAATAAAGTGCCAGAGAAATTATGCTTGTCAATCGAAATTTAGTGCAAGCTTTGAGTACAATGATCACAATCTGGTTGACTGACTTGAATACTTGAACAGTAAATACTGGTCAAAATTCTCTGTGAGATCAGAACATTCATTTTAACACTGCTGTCAGATTTGGCATACAAAATGGAGAAATTTGATGTAAAAGGATGATAGATGCTGGAGACCTAAGAAAGAAATACAAAATCAAAATGTGGCTATGTCATGTAAGCTTCATAATCAAAATAAACCTGTTCAGTGACATGCTATTAGTCAAACAATCAAATATTAAGGGATTAAGTGAACACAAAAACTTCTTTTAAAATAGTAGGAGATACTAGAAGGACTGTACATTGGAAAAAAAATGAGTACAGAAGGTGGTTATGAATCTATACATGCTGGAGAGGTACAATAGTTTAAATAAATTTGCAATTTTGAAAGGAAAAGAAAAAAACTTGATAGAGGTTTCAGTTGCTGGCCCAGGAACTATATGGTTATTTAGCTGTAGTGCCACACACAGTAGAAGGGATACTGTGCTTAACTGTAAGTGTTGCTATTTATTTACCCTCTTTCTTCTGGTCTTATTTTAAAAAGCAAGTCATAAAGAGAAAATAAGATCAACATTTCAATATTTTCACTTCTGGGGAAATAAGAAATGAACCATGATAATCCTATAGGGTGGATTAGAGCTGAGGAATGGGTCATAAAAGCACATAAAGCAATAATTTCAGATCTAAAAATAATATTAGATTTGCAAATCAGACAAAAAAAATCTTAAAATGCAATGTTATTAATGAGATGCTCAGCTGAGCAAAAACTGTAATTAAAACTAAATACAAACCAAAATACTTTCTGAAATTCGATATGACAGTATCTCAATGAGCTGGTAATTTATGAGTATGCATAAATTACTCCAACAGATATAAAACACATCAGAAAACATAATTTTTATTCCTTAATCTTTACAATAATATTCTGCTTTATGCATTGTCAGGTTTTGCATCCTGAAATTGTTTTTTCATCAATCCATTTCTCTACATTGCCTTAAGCAAGATTAAAAAAATATATATTTATTTCTGTTGAGCAATACATTGTGAAACAGATTCCCCCAGTGGCTCAGAATGAAAGTAATCATCCAACATATTAAAACTTATGAAGTTACAGTAATTCAGGCTAATTTGGTAAGAAAATTCACAACATAGAAAACACAACCTCATCCAATACTGACATGTCAAAACTAAATTTTTTTTTCTTTTTTAGTAAGGAATTTCCACTTATTGTAATGACAAGCAACAAATTATCTCCCTTCATGAATCTCAAAATACATTCCATGTAATATGTTATAAGTACAGATCAACTACTTGCTGGGATTGTAGCTGCATGTTCCTTATATAGCTGCATTCATTAAGCCCTTTTATATCTTTAGATTTTTATAGCAGATAATCAATACAGTGCACACTGGAAATGGTTTTTATTTTTTTCATTATTGTAAGGGCAATTACCTTGATGTGATCATTTCCCAAAACAAAACATATATATACCAAAAGCTGAAAGGTGAATTCACTAAACATTAGGAGTGTGCCATTAAAGACTGACAATTTAAATTAATTTAAGTCTTTCAAGCCTGAATATTTGTTACTGAAAAATTACAGAACGGAAATTGTAACTCCTAAAATTCTCATGTTTATTTTTATGCTAATTTTATTACAATAACCTTTTCCCCATGATAAATCAAAAAAAGGTAAAGTAATAAATTCCCAAGGAAAATATTATGTGACAAGTATAGACACTATCTTTGTCTTTATTACAAATACCTGAACACACCTGTTTCTATGTTTTAGGAATGTTTAATATTTACATTTTAAGAGACATAAAGAAAAAAAAAAACAACAAAAGAAACCACAAGATGCAGATTTTGACAATAGCTCTGCTAGATTTTGGCTAGGAATTTTTACTAGCCAAATGTACTACAGAATCCCAGAATTGGTATGGTAGCTTTCTAGAAAACCAGGCCAAAACTGGTCTCACTCATCTTTAGTTCTGGCCATCTGCTTGAAGCATCTGGTAACTTGGTACATTCACCCACATCCAGAACGTGACTGCTCTCTTGCCAAATATGTGCCTAGGTAACTGCCAATATGCGCTTCTCTGCTACTAACATGACAACTGTCAAAAAGAAGTTGAACATGAACGAATAAATCTAAATTAAAATAACACATTACTTTCCCAAGTTACAGCAATATTTTTTTTACATAATTGCTTGATAATGGCAATGATAAATAATCACACAGTGAAACCTTTCTAAGGTTAAGAACTATAAGAAAGATAACAAAGATCTGATTATTTTAAAAAGTTTTTTTGGACATTTGATCCTTGCTATTTTCTCTGACAGCTAGAAAATACATATGTGCAACTATTTAAGATAGGATCAAAAAAAATAATACTAGCAATGACTTAAATTTTTATATGAAACCATCAAAATTATACATTCAGTATCTGTTTTAAAAAGAAGAAATAAAATAAGAAATCAGATTCTTTTCACAGTTTCTTTTACAATTAATCTAAATATATAGAAGTATTAGATACAGTCTAACTGCCACACATAAAAAATATCGCAAGAATATTTGGAATTCACTATTAGAAACTAGAACATAAATGACAGATTAGAATGTAAATGGTAAAGAAATGTGCAGCTTCCCTTGACATTCATCATGTCATGTAAATATAATTTTCTAACATCTTTGCTCACTCAAAAAGAACACCTAAAAATTATTTTGTGAACTTCATATTAGGAGAAAAAGTAAAAAAAAAATGAGGTAACTGCAATTACTGAAATGATTAATTCCTTTACCAAGTACCATCAAACTAACCTTTTGTCTTCTTTTGCCATGACATTTGTGAAAAGGTCAGATGTATTCAATGGCTAGGAATGTGTGATTAAAAGTTAAAAGCACATGAGAGATATGGAGACAGAAAATCTAAAACCAAAGCCTAGAAAAGTAATCACAGATCATGACAGTAAACTACTACACTATGATTAGAGCAAAAGAATAAACTCAAGGATGTTTGTAGATTATCATACTGAATTCTGTTTTTCTATTTCTTGCCATGTCTGAATCTTCAGTTATCCTCCTTCCTGTATTTAAATTTTAAGGTCCATGGAGTAAAATTCACAGTTTTGATTTTTGCAGCAAGTTAGCATACAAGACAGCATGGATCTTATCCATCAGTATGGCTCCATTTTTTAATTGGTGCACAATCCTGCTGCTTCCACCAAACTAATAGAGGTTAAAAAAAAAAAAAAAAAAGTGTACTGTTTCTGTTAAGTGCTGTGATTACAAATAATGAAGATCTTACTTCACATGCACGTGGTCCCATAGTTATCTATCATTCCATGGTCAGTCATGGCAATACAGTTTAAAATAGGTTAGGAAAAAAAGTGCTGTATCTTTTCTTCTCCCTTTTTTAAAAGAATGTTTTACCAAATGTTCATTTAAGTTAATTGAAAAGTTATTCTAATATATCATATATAAAAAATTGTCATGCACCATATGTAAATATTCCTTCGGCTTTCATCTTACTTTTTTGTTTGCATCACATATGTTTTAAATATTGTACTTTCAAAGCTTTATGATTTATTATATTGCAGCATTTTGCAAAATACTGTAAAGTACTTTTTATTAATACAAGATACAGAACTACAGAAAGTTCTTCATGAATTGTACATTGTACAATTCCTCTGATGTCTATTATATTTCATTAAGATATACTAAACAAGCACAAGGATAGTATACATATGATGTCCATGGATATAAAGAATTTTTAATGATGTATAAAATCTTATAATTGTCTAGGGTGTGAGAATTTGTCCTCTTTTACAGTTGTATTAAACATTTTAAGCTATGTCTTTCCCTTAGGCAAATTTATTCCAAGTAAGGAAAAAAATGCAAAGGAGGTGTTTCAAGTTCACAGAATAAATATAAACACATATGCTGAACTAATTATTCAGATAATGCAGCTTACTTCCAGGGTTAAATACAAGTAGCTTTGCCATTTCCTTTATATCTTGCACTTAATGCTATTCAGGGACAGCCTGAAGTTCTAAATATCAATCACTGTAAAAAAAGTAAATTAGATTTCCAAAATTAGTCAATATCCCAACTGAAAGCCCTAGTTAAATTTTGCAAACGTGCCCAGGTATTTCAGATACTCATTTATGAGGTTTTCAACCTAAGATTCTAAATGTCCAGTTGTCATCTGATAGTGTCATCTGCCCAAGTTAAACACCTCAGAATTGAGATTGTCAGAAACACACTAATTTCCAAAAATTCTCCTTCATGTTTTAATGTGAGACTATATGTTAGCTATAGGTAAGAACAGAAAGCATTAATAGAATATTATAGAGAACTGTTAATTCGTATTTGCAAAGAGAAAGAGAATTCTGCATGAAACTGTGCTCCAGAGAGTGGAATGAAAGCAAGTCTACATATGTTAGCAGAAATTCTTACCATTCTTCCAAAGCTTATATGATTTCCAGCAACTGTATTAAACCAGTTAGTAAAGTTTACTTCTAGAAATATTTCATTTCAAGACTGATTCTGTTATGAAAATCAACTATATTATCTTTTTGTTCTTTAACCTAAACTTGTACTCCTGCTTCAGTCACAAGCTTTCTGTGCATATTTCGACTTACGTTTTTTCATTACATTTTTATAAAGGGAAAAAAACACCACACTTTTGTGCCAGTTGTTGACATATGTCAAATATATAAACTGTTGGATCTTTCTATCAATTATGCTGTAATAAAAAAGATCCCAAAGGAAACATGTTTTTAAATTTTGATCAGAGAACAAACAAGGATAAATTGCCTTATAAGATTATCAGAAAGACACTGAATGTTCAAACTTAAGTTTGTATATTTCTAGAACTAACACTTAAAAAAACTCAAAAAAAAACCCTTAAGTGCCATAACTACAATCAAGTGTGGTATGAAATGTCTCATACTGAATTTTTGGTTAGTGACATTTCCAGATTTCTGTCCACAGAACTGCTAAAAGTGGTTATAATGACAAGAATTGAGAAGTGGCTCTTTCAGTTGATGTGTTTGAAAGGTAGCTTTGTATGAACAGCTGTGTTTTCAAAATGCTTGCCACCTCTAAATTGGTCCTTGTGAAGTGAACTGTTTGCCTTATTGCCAGCAGGGCACATTGCAGCGTAGCTGCTGCATTTTTAGTTTTTATCACTGTCTCTCTAACTGCTGAAGTGGAAAAGAAAGATTGCCAAAACCTGACGTGTTTCTTTTCCTTTCTGCCCACTCTGACTTGGTTTTTAGCTGTCTGTTGCTCCAGTGATGAGAAATGTTGCTCAGTTTATTCACTCCCTGAATGTCTTTTCCAGCTCAAATAATGGTGATACCCTCTTGTAAACCAAGGCTCCAGCTGTCAATAGCAGTAAACAAACCAAACCTAGTTAAGACATACCAATCATTGTCTACACAAGAGATAATGAGGTTGCACATCAGGGTGCATTTTTTCTAAAAGAGATAATACCTTAAAAGCAAGAGACACAACATATTTAGTAAGATAGTGTGTGGATTGCAACAGGGATGGACTACCACAAAAAAATTAGATAATGTGTCCACAAAGACTTAAAGAGTTTTAGGATGGAAGTTCTAGAACTGAAAAACAATACTAAAAATACCGAATATCACTACTAATAAACAGCACTAACTTTTTAGATGCAGACTCTAGTTAGACTTTTTAATTGCAGACATTAGGAAGTAAAACCATTTTACCTTGATGAGGAAATACATGTACAATCAGAGCGTACATAAAGATGTATAAATGCAGCGGGGTGAAGAATTACACGAAGAGCTCCTACTGCTGCTTGTGTGAAAACACTTCTCTCACAGCTCAGCTTACTGGTGACAATTTGCTGCTGAGCCTCATATCTACAAGCTTTTCTATTATGCAACATAGCACAAAGTACTAGGTACTTGTACCAGGTACAAGGTTTAAGAACCACTTGCATCACATTAAAAACCTTGAGAGGTCACCAAAACCCAATAACAAAAGAGCTATAATAAGAATAGTATTTTCGCTTAGCAGATAATGCTGACATAATTGCATCAATTGATTTTTTTTTTAAATGAAAATACCTGCTTTTGTATAGAAACCTCTGTGTATGTAAAACTCAGATATTTTAAATACTACTCAAAGGAACAGGACAAATAAACTTCAGATTCTCTTTGTCCTTCTTATCAGTCTCTTTAAAAAAACCTGTATATTTGGAATGCAAAACTTCCACATAAAACTCTGGATGGCATAAAGCATTTAGTTCTAAAGTGGTGGAGCCCATTAACAAAAATTCTGAAAATCACTGTTAGTAAGATTATTTAGATTTACTCTTTATTTACTTTTATCAATACATATTTACTATTATCAGTACATTAATGAAGAAAGGGAATCAATGCATGCCTGAAGTTCAAAGTATCACAAAGTTAAATGCTTATTTTACAATACAAACACTTACCTCTGTGACACTACATTCTTCAAGGAAATTGAACTTCAATTACAGTTTATAGTGTTGAGTGCAATATATTGGTTTACATGAGGTTTATTTTGTTACAGTAAACTGCAGTTCACTTCTCGGGTCAAAATGGTTTGTACACATCTCAAGGTTAGAAATTAACTATATACATGCAGACACACACACATAATCAGTGCAACCAGTTGGCATAAGTAAAGTCACTCTGCATAATTTAATTCTGGGTTTTCATATCTTCAAGTGAGACCAGAAAACTTAACATCAGCAGTGCATGCCTTCTTACCTTTGTAGACACTGTGTATCAGAGTCACACAACAATACTATTATAAACACAATGACCAACAAAAATGTTTTGCCATTCAAATAATTCTATACAGTTTTTGATGTGCATTTCACTGCTTCACTGTTTTGTGTACTATGTCATATGACATGTACTGCAGTCATACAATTTAGTTTTAGATTGTCCTGCAAGGAGCAGCACCACTATGAGTTCCCTCCAACTAGAGATATAATCTTGTATGATTCTATGATCTCATAAGCCACCATGGGTATGGCTACTCCAGAAAGATTCTTTTATTCCACTCCTTCAATGACAATACCGAATGGTTTTCATGTAAACCAATACATAGATATGTCACTATTTAAACCAAAAATCTTTCTGATGTGAAACAATGTATTTTGGAATGATGACTCTGAAAGCTGGGAGAGAGTGTGAAAATTATTCTACAATGGGTTATTCAAGGCACTCAACCCCAGTGAATATTTTGCACTAGCCAGAAGGAGTTTAACTGGAGAAATAAGAAAGATTTATGCTACAACACCATATGAGATGGTGGCTTATCAACTGAAGCATTCACCAGAAAGAGAAAAGACATCAGATTAAATCATAAAGAATTTCAACCTGTATCTCTCACCTATTCTTTTCTGTCGCCTTTTACAAAAATGTCCACTCTAATACACAGGACGTTAAAACATCTACTGATGCCACAGGCTTTGGTTTGAGAATCCCATAGAAGCTGAGGTATAAACTCAGGAGGAGTATAAAGTCAAATCCAGGAGGACTTTGACTACATGAAAAAGTAGTAGTTTACAAGCTTTATCTGGTGCCACCTCACAGGTACCTGGGACACACATGAAAAGCTTATCTTGGTTCACATCTTATCTTTCACAGTTGTCAATAGGAAATGTCCAGGAAGGAGCAGAAAACCACATCATCTATCTAGTTATTCTTCCCCAGAATACTTTCCCAGTACCTCTACTGAGCAGAAGTCTGTGAGCATCACAGTGGGATCAAAACACTGAGATTAGATACCTGCAGCAGCAATTTATTGAATCTATTTAATTTACTATTCAGGTAAGATTTCCAATGACCCTTCAATTACTAGAAGTTTACATTTTGCATTTGCCATGCTTACAAATAAATTTTTAATATACAATCTAAATAAAATTCCAGAAGTCAATGGGACACATGCTTTATAAAGTGCATCAAGAACACAAACTCAAAAAATTCCCCTCCATGACCATCTTCATTTCTCCCTACATAGTAAATGACATTTGTGCATTTGGTATAGAATGATTTCTACTGAGATCTTCAGTAAATGGGACAGTACTCCATACAGATGTATCACCTTTGCTTCTTGGTGGCAAAATTAAGAGGAAGTTATAGGCATTAACTCTCCAATGCAAGTCTTTATTTTTCTTCAATTCTAAAGTTCATCTCATTTCCCAGAACAAAGGAACTGATCACATGTTTACTGTTACTGTCAGTATGTCTTTGCATTTCAGTATAAACTGATCCATTTGCATAAAAACATATTATTATTCTTCAAAACAGCAGAATGTTTTCTGTATGTTTATCTCACACATTGTCTGTTCACTTTATTAACACACATGTTAAAATAAAATATTATAATGCTCTTAAATGTGCATAATACAAATAGCAGAGTCAAAAAATTGCCAAATACACTTCAAACTGGCCCAGCGTTCATGTCACTCAACACTGTCCAACACCTATTTCTCTGAGCTGATATGGAACACCTATGTGGTCAATATGCACAGTCCTCCTGGGCTGGGGAAGGAAACCTAAGATCCAAATCCCTGACACTTGACTTTTGCAATTCTGTCTATCTGTATGAGCAAGACCTCAAAAGATATTTATCAATGTCAGTGATGCATTGATCTCATCTTACAATTTGTAAACTATGTCACTGTGAATTTTAACTCTAGAGGCAGGGGGAGAAAGGGCATAAATGTGTATCATATGACAGTCTTCTGGGACAAAATCCATTTAAAATTAGTCTGAAGTTTGTGTTCTGAAGTAAATGAAGCAGTTAATGTGTACTACGTCATATGTGAAAACACAGAAGCCTTTGAATTATATGGATTGGAACATACTGTATAATCAAAGCAGGACTTTTTTTTTCTCCACAAAAAGAAAGAACAGACCTAAAATTGGGAGAGGAACCATTTGATGCTGCAAGATGCTAAGGTTTCAGTCTTTACTATAATTTGGTATACGAAGACAATCCACAACTTCACAGCAAATTTCAGAATCTTGCAGAGCTACAGGCCAAAGAAACAGCTGCTAGTGAAGAGGCTTTTTCCTTCTTATCACTCTAAAGACAATTTTCAGTTATTCTAAAGACAATTTTCTGTTATTACTATTCCTTGCAATTGAAGTTATTTATTGAAGTCAAAATAAATGAGCCAGTAATTAGCCTGAATTTGCCAAGATGACAAGCTATTTATTATGAGGTACATATTTCTTTCTAATTATCACTTTAAAGAAAAAAAAAGTTTTCTTCCTAAACAGCAGATACAAAAAAGAATTAGAAAATGATAAAACCCTAGATTATCAATTTTGTATATTTCTGTATAAATAAAATAATAAATATAATAAACTGACTTGCCTAAGAATGTCATCATTAGGAACGTGTATTAATCCAATCATTCCATTTTCCTTTGATTACACATAAATAAACTTCTTTATATTTATAAATTTCATGTTCAAAATTTAAATATATATGCTCTGTAGGAACTTGCTTGGTATTTACATTTTGAAAGCCAACAGAAATCAGTCTGCTTCTCGCGATAACTGAAATAAAAGAATATTTTAAAGAAGCATAAAATATGTAGAAAAATCTGATATATTTTGCTTTATACCTTGTGGATCTTCATCTTCCTGCAGAGGTATGCTCCACTGCATTTATGACAAGCTACAAGTCTAAATATATATTATTGTATTGACTTCATTTAAGATATCTGGATTCCATTACAATACTCTAGGCATAACAGTCATTTTCTTTTCTTACTTGCAACAATTAACATTAGAGAGCAAAAGATGACTAAATTAATTTATAACTTTATCATTTTTTATACTAATTATTTCCTCTTCTCATATTTTAGGTCATCCCGTCATTCCTGCAAACACTTCAGTCATGGGATTTGAAGTTAATACTACAAAATAAATGAATTGCTTAATCTCCAATGACCATCTATACATACTTCATCTTCACAAAGCTTATCAATTTTATGACATCAAGGACAGAGTGACCATCATTTCCACAAAATGCCTCTTACTACTGGAGAAGTTGGTTACAAATTTATCACTTATCCTCAGGAAGAAAGTCCTTCACGATCATCATGTGACAAATGCAAGTGTGTGTTTAATCAATTGACCAGGTCATACTGAATTCCAAAACCATAACTGTGGAACACTAAAGAGTCTTACTCTCCAGAACATTTGAGCTAAGATGAAGGACATGCAACTCAAGATTAATTTTCTACTTGGCCTCGTTATCACTGCACTAGTACAAGCTGTAGAAAAAAAAGCGGACTGTCCAGAGTCATGTATATGTGAGATCAGACCATGGTTCACTCCCAGGTCTGTGTATATGGAGGCTCCAACAGTGGACTGTAATGATTTAGGCCTTTTTAATTTTCCAGCCAGACTGCCTGCTGACACACAAGTTCTACTTCTACAGACTAATAATATTGCAAAAATTGAACATTCAACAGACCTTCCAGTTAATTTAACTGGTCTAGATTTATCTCAGAACAATTTATCTTCAGTGGCCAGTATTAATCTTAAAAAGATACCAGAGTTACTTTCAGTGTACCTGGAAGAAAACAAACTTACTGAACTCCCTGAAGAATGTCTCTCTGGACTCCACAATTTACAGGAGCTTTATATTAATCATAATCTCCTTTCTGTGATTGCACCAGGAGCTTTCATAGGCCTCAATAATCTTCTCAGGCTTCATCTCAATTCAAATGGTCTGCAAATGATCAACAGGAAATGGTTTGAAGCTACTCCTAATCTTGAAATTCTCATGATTGGAGAAAACCCAATAATCAGAATTGAAGATATGAACTTTAAGCCTCTTATCAATCTGCGCAGCCTAGTTTTAGCAGGCATAAATCTCACTGAAATACCAGATAATGCTTTGGTTGGCCTTGACAATTTAGAAAGCATCTCCTTTTATGACAACAGATTTGTTAGAGTACCCCACATTGCTCTTCAAAAGGCTACAAATCTTAAATTTCTGGATCTAAATAAGAATCCCATTAACAGAATACGACGAGGAGATTTTAGCAATATGCTGCACCTAAAGGAGTTAGGAATTAATAACATGCCTGAACTGATTTCTATAGATGGCCTTGCTGTTGATAATTTGCCAGATTTAAGAAAAATAGAAGCTACCAATAACCCCAGGTTATCATACATCCATCCAAATGCATTCTACAGACTTCCCAAGCTGGAATCACTGATGCTCAACAGCAACGCACTGAGTGCCCTGTACCGCAGTACAATAGAATCTTTGCCTAACCTCAAAGAAGTTAGTATACACAGCAATCCCATTAGATGTGATTGTGTCATCCGCTGGATTAACATGAATAAAACAAACATTCGCTTCATGGAGCCTGAGTCCCTGTTTTGTGTAGATCCTCCTGAATTTCAAGGCCAGAATGTGCGACAGATACACTTCCGGGAAATGATGGAGATTTGTCTCCCTCTGATAGCTCCTGAAAGTTTTCCATCTACTCTGGATTTAAAACCTGGCAGCCATATTTCCTTACACTGCAGAGCAACCGCAGAACCAGAACCTGAAATCTACTGGATAACACCATCAGGACACAAACTTTTGCCTAATACTATTTCTAATAAATACTACATTCATTCCGAAGGAACATTAGAAATAAGTGACATAACACAAAAAGAAAGTGGCTTATACACATGTATAGCAACAAACTTAGTTGGGGCAGACCTAAAGTCAGTCATGATTAAAGTGGATGGTTCTTTCCCTCAGGACAGCAATGGATCTTTGAATATTAAAATAAAAGATATAAAATCTAATTCTGTTTTGGTTTCATGGAAAGCAAGTTCCAAAATTCTGAAGTCCAGTGTTATGTGGACAGCCTTTCTGAAAGCTGAAACCTCTCAGGCTGCGCAGAGTGCTCGAATACCATCTTATATAAAGGTATATAATCTTACACATCTAAATCCATCAACTGAATATAAAATTTGTATAGATATTCCCACTATCTATTCACAGAATAAGAAACAATGTGTCAACGTAACCACAAAAGGACTGGACTTGGCAGTCAAAGGCTATGAAAAGAACAACATAATAGGATTCCTTGCTTGCCTTGGTGCTCTTTTGGGAATCATGTCAGTGATATATCTATACAGCTGCATCTCAAGAGAGATTAACTATGACGTTGGACAGAGCTATCTAAAGAATTACCTGAAGAAACAATCCTTTTCACTCAATGAGCTTTATCCTCCTCTAATCAGTCTTTGGGATGTGGGCAAAGAAAAAAGCACAACAATGGAAGTAAAAGCAACTGTAATAAGTGTGCCAACCAATGTGTCATAAGTATGTCATTATATCACTTAATTTCTGAAATAAAAAGCACATGACTGCATTTGTGCTGAATAAAAAGGCAACATGAAAAGGTATTTCTTTTAGGACCCAGACATCTGGACTTCACTGCTGCTGACAAATGGGAATCTGTACTGACTCAGCATAAGGAAAGAATTTTAACAAACTGGCTTCTAATGGTATTATACCAACCAAATACAATTAACTTCATTTTCCAGACCTTTCATGGGACTTTTAAGTCTGGAATACAGTGCAAGTAGCCAAGAACACTTTGTGCATTTTTTTTTAATTATTATATAAAAGTAGTGGAACTGAGCAATACTTCCTCCTGTGCTGTATTACACACACTAGCCACGAGTTTTTGCAGTGAAGGGATATACTAGGATTGACACATGGTGTAATGAAATGGACAAATTCTGTAGAGTAGACACAGTGAGTATGTGAATTTTTTTTATGAGGAAAATACATTTTTGATTAAAATCAAAATAGTTTTTGGCTTGTTTGTTTCTAAAAACAATATTCTGGGAGCTCTTGTCTGACAATAAACAAACTCATTCTAATGTCTGATAAAATATCTCCTTACATATTCTCCTGTTAAACTGCCAATCTGAACATACAGGATATTTTCTCTGGTTTTAGGCTATATAAACCACACAATAAATATTTTTATAAAATAATTACACATAATAATCACCATATTTTACACGTTGCTTAGTGTAGGAGGAACAAGAGAGAAGAAAGGTGGGAAGGAGACATAAGACTGATAGGGTATTAGATTGTTAGCTACTGATAACAGCAACTTTTGAACTGCTTTGGCACTTTCCTAGAAACCTGACAATTCAATTTGATGTTTAGACTCAGATAATGTAAATCCAGTATTTTGCCTTCAATCAAAAGGGTAATTCAGTCATTAATAATGTCTACACTTTAGGCTGGCCATACAGGGAACTCAGATAGCTTGAACCATTTAAATTATATTAAGGTTTTCTTTATGACCAGCACCCTCCTGTTCAGCAATAACAACTGACTAATTTATAAACCTCCTCAGCTTTCACAATGTTACAAGCAATAAATGACTGACAGAAACATTATTATCAGAAATTAAATGAAACAAAACAAAAAGAGAACAATGAATACCTGACTACTCATTTTGAAGCTAAAGATCTCACAGGATTAGGACTGGGCCCATAAGCAGCAAATGTGCACAAGAAGCTGCTAATCAGAACACTGACTACAGAGTAAACGCAATTCTTACAGGATGGAAAAAATGACTGCTCCTCAGCCCAGCAGAGAAAAGATGTGACCACTAAAATACCTGATGAAAGGAAATGCTCCCTCTTGACAAAGAAAGCAACAACAGCATTTTTATCTTATTTTGGTTCACGTATATGAAAACAGGAAGAATGAAGGAAAAAAATATTATCACTGAATATTGTGTATAAGGAAGCAAATAATCACAGAACGCATAGGTAGCTTTAATTACAAAGTAAAAATAGGAGTAACAAACATTTCTAAAGACTTAAACAGTTTTTTATACTCTAACATTTTACTCGGTTGAAGTAAACTTTTCTGTGGAATCAGGGACAAAATTTTTGCAGGTAGAAAAAGAAGAGTTACTTCTTGCATTTAGACATTAACTTTTCCTCTTATTTAAAATTTGCTGCATACTTTCAAAACATTATTTGTCTATAAATGCGTATAACATGGAAAAATAATCCATTTAACCTAGTAGTAGTGAATAACTTGCTTCTATGTTAAAGGTGTTCTTTTTCTAGCTCAATCCCAGGATTTTTAAATTATGTAAAGAAAATTTTCAAAGTTCTTAGAGGCAGAAAGAACTTGATAACTAATTTTAAACTACCAAAATTTAGGAATTTCACAGAGTCGATACATTCCACTGAAGATGGAAGTTTACAAACTTGATGAATGGCGATCACACGTTAAGGGCACACTGAAATACAGCAGAGGAAAGCGGCAGTGGCGTGAGAGCTTTCAGCATATGGACAGCTCCCAGAGAGAAGCTGTCCCTCCCCAAGTGGCAGCTCACATGGGACCCATCACCGGGCACATCCTGTACTTGTCCGCAAGAACTTACAGATATAACTTGTATGTTCACCTCTGGAGACAAGCTACATTTTAAAACTTAACAACTCTTAGCTCTTAGAAATGTGAATCTATTTTTTTCAGGCAAAAACATCTCTGCACAATGTCATAAAACAGCACTCAAATACAAGTCTAATGGGGCGTGCTGATCAGACTTTTTCCCCTCACAGACTAATCACAGGCTTTTTTGACTTTATTTAAATATCTCATTAAGAGCTTTTGCTGACACGTAAAATGCATTTTTATATAGAAAAATTCTCACACTAAACTGAGAGCAGAGATGTAACTAGACCTAGCTCACAAATATTTGAATCATATTATACTTCATAATGGTATCAAATGAAAGTATACCTTGCATTTGAAGAAGAAATGGATCATACTGTTGCCAACTGCTAAAATGTAAATTATTTCCTTTATATCTCATAAAAAGAGAAATACAATTGTATTTTCTTAAAGTAGCTTTGCAATTGTCCTCTCATATGACCTCGATTAATCCGTTTTACAACTTTATATTTTCCTTTCTCTGAAAGTACTGAGCTTTTGTTTCCAGCATACCAACAAGATGTATTTCCTGTAATTAATCATGACTGAGCAATAATCTGTGCAAAATGACTTCACTTCTATCACTTAAAAGTGAAACTTTAAGAAATACTAGGAAAATGCCCATAAGAACAGGGACAACAGTATTTCTAAAATAGATTGTGACATTACAGAATTTTTAGCAACTCATAGAATAAAACAGATGTGATCTGGTAAGGGTGCTTAACTGATGGGGTACAAAGAAAGAATACAACTCGAAGAATGAGAACAGGGATATACCTTCAAAGGGATATTCTCATTCTTACCAAAGGATCTGCAGAAAGAGATGCTTGCAGAATTAGATTAAATCTTAAAAAGACATACTTATAAGCACATTCAAGTTAATATCAACATCCCTTAATTCATGAACTTCGATGCCAACAGCACGACAAGTCTTCAGTATTCTACTGAGGTTTTAAATTCCTTTAAATTGAAACCATTTTTATAACAGAAACATAAGTTTGGTGATTTTTATTTTTATCAAATTCTATTTACTGTAAGAACATGGTAAAGACAAGACACATGTTGGAGGTGAAGCTATTTAAACCCACTTAAAGTAGATTTCAACATGTATATTGATTAGCAAATGGTTGTTTCATCCCTTTATTATATACACTTCTGTGTTTGTGAAGTATTTCTATTGCTAACATGTTAGTCTGTTTGTAGATCTCTATTTCATTATATTGGTATTGCATTATTTTATCTACCATACAACATTAGTACCTTGTAGAACACATGCCAATGCTTTCCCTGGCAGTACTGTGAACGACCTACTATCCCTATAAATACAACAACTTTATTGTCTACACAGAAACATCTTCATGATAATAGCCTAACAAATCTCTAAAAAGATTCATTATTTCTCCAAGACCAAAGACATTCTTAATTTTAAAATCCCCACAGAAGCTACAGGTGAGCAGCAGGATTCTTGCATAGCTGTATGTAAAAATGGATAGCTGGTATATCCACAGATATACTACTCTATAAATCTGAGGGTTCTTATGAAGTAATAAATCCACCTTCAAGCTTCAATAGCTCAGTGTACATTTAACGTACATCACTTCACAGATATATGCCAAAAAAATAAAACAATTTTTGTCAGTAAAGTAGCCTCTGTTTAAAAAAGTACAGGAAGAACTTCTAGACACTAATAGTGATGTAATATACCTTTTAATAATCTCTTCATTTGTAGGAAGGTTGTTTTCTCTACACAAGGCATAAGGCTAAAATTTTTCTGTCTTTTACGTTTACTCACTTCAACAGTGGTAAGAACTGACAATAACCTACATTTAATTTCTTCAGAAATGGAGGAAAGCATTGTTACACACCTGTGTTTACATTTATTTAGTATTTTTCTCTCAGGAATCCAATGCATTAAAAGTAGTACTTACTGATTATTCAAACCTGAAAATAGTAGCTTAGAAATAGATTCACTTTATCTTGGCATTTGACAGCAAACTTACTTCTGAAACATTCTACTAATGAAAAAGAGAATGCAAACATGAGTGTTTGAAATGTCTGTCTAGGCAATACTCAAAGCAGAGGACTGAAAAGACTTTTAATTAATTTTCTTAAATTCAGTTACCTTACTAGTTTCTATCAGCTACTAGACTGAAAAGTAGTATTCTATCCATAAAATGATAAAGCATTTACTTGTTAATAAAATAGTTACAAAAATAAATTCCAATATTCTATCAGGTAACACAACCAAACATATTTAAGTTTCTGCTTTAGCTACAATGATATGAAATAGTAACTCCACATAGTAGTTAAAAAAATTAGATACAAGATCACAGAATAAATGCTGATATACACCCTAAAAGGAAATTTCCATTTGTAAAAGTCACTAATAAAATTCATATGCTTGTGTAACCTTAAATAACTTGGGGAAAAAAAAAAAAATTTCTTCCCTCAATCTTGTGCTGGCCAGTAATAGAAGACACATAATGATCAACAATAATATTATAAAAACTTTCTGACATCTGAAACCAGAAGAGACATTTCAGAAAAAGGTTCCTTATGCAGTCTAGAAAATAAGTTCACACATTAGACAGTACCAGAAGAATTAACGTTTTAAAGAGAAAAACTTGAAAAGTATCACTCAGACTGAAGGAAGAAAACTATTCTTATTAATGAAGTGAATGGAGTACAACCAGAGTGGAGGTATGAGAAGAAACTTTACATAGCAGAAAGTGTACGTTAAGTATGAGAAGCTCAGTAAGAAACTACAGGAAACATTTGGAAGGATATAGTCAAATGGAATAGAGAAGATAGCCACTGAACACTGAACCACTAGAGACAAATCAAGACTAACAAACACCTCGTGCTAAAGATGAGGAAATGTGCTTGGAAACAAATCAACAATTCCATGCAGTTTTTGTAAAGTTAAGAAACAATACGACTAGAAACATATAAAGAGAAAAAATTACTGGTATTCCCTATTGAGGATCATGAGACTTCATCACAACATAGCTTACAGTAAGACATCTGGAATAAAGTTGTTGAAGAAGCAATAGATATGATTGATCTTTTTAAAGTACCATAGGGTCCCACGAACAACAGTTAGAATAAACTGCTAGATAGGAAAAAAAAAACCCAAAAGGATCTTTCCGGAATATTGTTTGACCTTCTAAACAAATTGTTTTGGTAGGTTAGTTGATTGACATATCAAATGTGTAATTTGAGTAGCTTCCAGTTTAATACCATTGAAAATAATTAGAACCAATCTTCTCAGGAAAAGGCTAAATAAATACTCAGGGAAAATGCTAAACTACAAACAGAAAAAAAGAACTATCAAAACAAGAAAAAGATGATGTAAACATTCAGTAGAGATAAAATCAAGACACTGACAAGAAAATTAACCCCAGAAGTGCTAAAGATAAGGAAATTAATTAAACCAAACATCCTTTACCCATATGACAACTCTAGAGTTAGGATATTGAACAAAGGATTTCAATTACTCATTCATATTGATAGATTCAGTTTGAGTTCTTACTGAAACTTGGCAAGATTTGCATGATTGAAGTGTTAAAATACATGACAATAATCTGTCTAGGGAGACTGTGCTGTGAAATAGAGATACTACAGGTTCAATAAAAATTCTGAAGAAGCAGAGTCCTCTTCAGTATTTGTATTATAGGACAGTGTGAAAAATAAAATGTATCAGACTAAATTCTCTTTGTGATTAGCTCCACTTCAGTATTCTGAGACAAAATATACAATCATCATTTGTAAATAGCATAAACATACAGTAGAATTAGTAATGAATAATGACAACTGTCCCTGTGGTACATGACTGACTGTGCTTATATTACTTTCCTGGTTACAGTAAGCAGTGTTTCCTTTCTACAGCCAGGGTTTTCAAAGACATATAAGGTTAAGCCTATTGGACAACATGTTTAAAAGGCATATTATTTTGAACATACAAGAAAAACTTTAAATGAAATTAGTGTATAACTGCCTACTTGACTACAGTATTCTCAGAGAAAGACATAAAGCTGCAGTAATACTGAAGTGCTTTCCCATTTTCAGTTTTAAAAAACAAAGTATATCGGTCTTCAAAGAAGCCAACTGTAAAACAAAGACTGCAAATGATCATAGATATGGTCTATTTTTTTCAAATAATGGACAAATCCCTTTTGTCTGTGGCTGCTTAAGAAATTATGATCAATTGTCAGAGATACCAAACATGAATTAAAAATAATTATGACCGTGTAATTTCTATTACTTGGAATTACAACTGCAAAAATTAATTTTTACATGTAATTAATGACAAGTACAGAATATCAGAATCTTTTTCAAGAAATGGAAATTCAAGGATTTTTTTTTTCAAGAAATGGAAAATTTTTGCCTACAAAATGTCTATACACTTTACAGATAGTTATATTATTTCTTATTTGCCTATCCGTTTAATTTACCTGTAAACTGGATGAATAACGACACAGCAAAGCTACACCAAGAGACAAATATCCAGGTTCATTGTGATCGCTTTTGAGTGCATCTCTCCTGGCTTAAAATTGTTGCTCCAAAGGACACACATCCCCCTGTCTCTCCTTAGGTCTTGTCAACCCTGTATGTGTATCTCTAGTACTCCAGGGCATCTAAAAAGCTTGTGTTTAGGAACATAACTACAAAAGAACAATCATATTTTTAAAAAAAATAATTAAAAAATTCCATTATATTCCAAAGAAAAATAGCTATCTGTCGGGAACTGATTTTTTTTTAAAATGTTATTTTACAGTTAATGAAGCTCATTCCTATTTAGAAAAAAAAGGGGAAGAGGGAGGCCTATAAAGTGTTCTTGGACTGTTAAAATGTTTTTGTATGAGTTCTTTAGATATTTAGGAAGAAAACCTGTTTTCATTTTCCAAATTACCGTGACAGGACAATATTAGCATTTATACAACATGAATTAATGAAAAACCTGAACTGAAATGCTGTTATTAAGTACTAACATCTTGTAGAACATCTGATACTCATTGAACCAACAATTTCAGATGTTAAAAAGTTCTATAGGAAAATGTCTAGTTCTTTCTAAAGCTTATCCCACAGACATTCAAGTATAATGCTCATCCCACAAACTATAAATCAGCAGTCTTCAAACAACTGAATCTTGTCATTTCTCCCTTCAGATGAAGTTGAAAACTAAAACTGAAATTCTTCTGCCAGCAAAAAAAGTGCTTTTTATAAATCTCTCTTTTTTTTGTATCTTAGTTTCAGGGTATTTAAACTTTTCCCTCCCCCCCAAAGTCCTTTTCTTTGTCTTGATGTAAACAAGCTGTTCTTCCCATGATGCTTGTGGATCCTTTGCATCTTTCCTGCTACTCTAGTTGCCAGACTGTCACATGATTTCCAACATTGTCAGTAAAGACAGCTATTGTCTGACTTAATAAAAAAATTATCAAGGAAACATCATATTTGGGGGCAAAATCTTTGAATAGGAATATCTAAATATTAAAGAAAGGCTTGGATTTATTAAAGAAAACCCTGGTGTAAAACTGATCAGATAATGAGATAAAGTATCTTTCAAGGAAACAAAGCATAAAAATGTGATGACATTCAAATGAAAATAGTAACTATAATATGCGAGTAAGATAAAGCTGAAATGGGAAGCTATTTGGGCAGATGGCCTATTCCTGATCCTAAAATAGCTGATGTTCTTTTTAACATTACAGTTTAGAAAAATGGAAAACAACTCCATCTGCCTTACCTTTATGTAGCTATTGTTCGTTATTCGTGTGGATGACAGATTCCCACTGTGCTTCAAATAGCTATAATGCTTTTGGGAATCACAAAGCCACACGCTGCATATATTCAAGTGTAGAGAGTAATTTAGAATAAATGTCTAAAAAAACCAAGATAATTGTAGCATCATATACTTTTATATTTCTACAAAATATATCCTCCTAATAAGGAAATTTGGGATCTCCCTTACAAATTGAATACACTGATTCTCTCTTATCCATTCAAAGTATACAGTAACACCTCAGTCACAGAATAGTATTTCCTTAAGAAGGAATTCTCTACTAAAATAGGGAAAGTAAGGAAAGTCTATGCAAAAATACTTCCATACTGAAATAACTTCTTAGAAGAACGTAACAGCGATGATAAATAATAATTTTCTTCCTTCCAAGAATTATCCATTAAAAAGCCTACCAAAATCTACAGATTATTGTGTTATAAGCACTTCTCTGAATACAGGACTGTTCTCATTTTTGCCCTGGCTAGAGCTCACGTGAAAATGGAAGTGCTGAGGACAGAGGTACATACAGGAGAGAGTCTTCCTTAGCTCAGTGATAAATTAAGGGTCAAAGAAGGCTATAGCTCCTGTCCTAGATACAGCTTTCTGCTTCAAAATGTCCACATGAGACAAAACTACTTCTAAGCCATCATCATTAAATATACAGGTTGATTTCTTTTGACAGTTGAACCGAACTTTACTCTTTATCTCCATATGTCATGCAAATTTAAACTCGTTCCCAGGACCAATGCAAGGATAGGATTCCTCCATGATATTTGGCGCAATATATCATCCCGAGACTGCCCATCAGTACTTGCACAGTGTGGATTTGATCAGACAGCATTGTTTCTAGCCAGATAGACAACTCTCAGATAAGGAAGCAAACATGAAGAGTTACATGTTAATAACAGAGTATTCATAGGTCATCCCTTCAGTTCAGACGAATGCTGCAGATAAAAAAGCAAATAGGAATCGGACTCCTACAGAAGCATGTACTTATTTCACTCCCCCGCACCTAAGATGTCCTGAGAGCTGGGTGACAGAATATGTGCCAGTAGAACCATAAGAGTCTCTTCTATCAGTAGAAGATGAGGAATAAAGTGTTCCAGTATTTAAAGGGTGGCTACAAAGAAGATAGTGACTACCTTTTTACAAGGAGTCACATGGAAAAGATGAGGGGTAACAGGTACAAGTTACTTCTAGGGAGATTCTTACTACAAACAAGAGGAAAATTTTTCACAACAGGGACAATCAGCCAGTGGAATAATCTCCTCAGGGAAGTGGTGGAGTCCCTGAAATTGGACACTTTCAAGATTTAACTGCCATCATACTGTGCCATCTTATCAAGACCCTGCTTTTCCCAAGAAAGTCTGAACCAGATAATCCTTGAGATCCCTTCCAACCTTGGATTCTATGATTCTATGAAATCAAGATGCAAATATAAACTTAGTTCTCTTTCAAGGAGCAAACTCACTAAATATGGTTTCTAGTGACATCACAACAGTGAAAGAATCACTTTCTTAATCTTTTAAGCCTAGCAATTACACTATTTGCATCACTAGACCTTGAAGGATAGATAAATAAATGGGAATACTATCTCTGCAAGAGAAAAGGAGTGAAGCATGCTCAAAATGAGGTATGCAACAGCATGGACAACAGAAAACTGAGTAGAAAATGAATTCTGCTTTTCAAGCTAACTGAATAATTGGAAAACACAAAAACAGATCTCTACTGATAGTCAATTACCCGTGCTTCAGAACCTCAGCAGAGAAGAAGGAACACACTCCTTTTAAAAGCAGAATAAACATGAGCTTTGTACTGGTCATAGAGAACAAACCTCAAAGAGAAATGTTTAATACCGATTTCAAAAAGTGACGACAGTCTTCATCTATACACATGTCTTAGAGTGAAGACCTAGATTCTATAAATAAAACATTTTAGGATTCATATACTACACTTTCCAGGTTGAAGGGTTTACAGTTCTGTCATTTAGCATGTGAGTACAAGTCAGATTCCTTGAGATGGCTGTTGGGAATAACATTTGAGGGCAGAATCTTGTCAGAAAATCTTATTTTTTGTATGAAATTGTACTTTGTACTGTTAACATTTATAATGTCTTTTTGTTTCTGTCTCTAACATGAATTTCAGCTAAAATTAAAAACATATAGTTGAATACTTTATAGCATCGAAGAAACTGGGTTACTGTCTGAATACTACTAAAGACAGCTAAAAGGCAGTGCTTTGACATAATGGTGGAATGGTTTTATAGGACACAGAACCATATGACAAAAATAATCTATATATTCTAACATCTAAATGGAAGATAAACAGGCTACAAATAGAGTTGGAAGTATCACTTTTAAACTAACTGCAAAGTATACAAAAATCTACACAAAATAAAACCCAACCATTTAAAGTTAGTCTCACTGTAGGAAAACAACTACCATCATTAAACTACAGGTAAATGTCTTTCTTCATATATCAGGTAATAAAAGAATTAAATTAAATCAAACTGTTACTATCAATCACACCCTCTTAGATTAATTTACTCTTACCCTAACATTTCCTATAAAATGACATAGGCAAAAATATATTACTTAGGTAGCTATTTAAAAAGTGCATTTTTGTTTACTTAGACTATTGTGTAAACAGCAATACAATGATAGTTTCTGAGAGAGAAATGACATTTTTAGCAAACTAAGTGCTACATTGAATATTCGCTACATTGAATATTCGCTACATTGAATATTCGCTACATTGAATATTCACATGTGACACGATTTCTTCCAAAATATGAAACAATGCTTTCTCCTATAATACCTGCTTGCAAAATTTCATCTATGTATACCTGAATGATGTACACATGCACACCAGTATCTTAATTTCATTTTTTCTACAGCCATAGAAGATGATTTCAGTACTCAAGCTAGGATTAACCATATCCCCATGACTTCCAGACTTGTAGTTTTACAAGCCCAGAATAGCACTGTCCACTGTCACAACACTTAGAAATGTGTATTTGCATTATCATGTCTAAATTACACTGTTGCCTGTTAGACTGTTAAGAGTTCAACTCAACATTCCTTCGGTCCTTCTTTCCTTTCATGAACTTCAACCTCTCTCTCACTCACCCTTCACATTTCTTCCATCCATTTAGCATGAACCTACTGTTTCCTTTTACAGAAAATCACACCAGTGCAAGCATGTAGTCCTCCTTTTTAACTACTTTCTACTTCACTAATGCATCACCTTTTTATAATTTTATAATTTTCAGTTACATAAAAAAAAAAAAAAATCCAGAAAAATGGTGAATTGTTCTGTGGATTTCAGCACAAATTTCAAGTGTAGCCACAGGAAAACAGCAAACCTGAAATCTCTTCAGTCTATTCCCCTACTTATTTCAGGAGTCAACTCTTCTGAAACGATATTATGTTAACTAAAGCTCACTTTCTCTCTCTTGGTCTTAGAAAAGCTAATTAAAATAGAGTACATCCAGTACAGCTAATTTTCAGTTATTTTTATATTGTGTAATGTCTGGATTATTAGAAAGAGAAAATAGAAAAACAATAATCATCGAATAATTCTGGTTGGAAGAAAACTTTAAGATAACCAAATTCAACTGTTAACCCAGCACTGACAGGTCATCACTAAACCATGACCCTCAGAGCCACATATACATGTCTTTTAAATACCTCCAGGGATGGTAATTTCACCAGTTGCTGAGGCAGCCTGCTCCAAACCTTGACAACTCATTCAATGAAGAAATTTTTCTTAATATCCAATTTATGTCTCCCCTGGCACAATTTGAGGCCATTTCCTCTTGCCCTATTGCTTGTTACATGGGGGAAGAGACCAACACCTACTTCACTACAACCTCCTTTCAGGGAGTTTTAAAGAGAGATAAGGTCTCCTCTCTCTCCTTTTCTCCAGGCTAAACAACGCCTGTTCCCTCTGCTGCTCCTCCTAAGACTTGTTTTCTAGACCTTTCACCAGCTTGGTTGCCCTTCTTTGGACATGCTCCAGCACCTCAATGTCCTTCTTATCATGAGGGGCCCAACACCAAGCACAGTCTTCATACTGTGGTCTTACCATTGCCGAGTACAGGGGCACGATCACTTCCCTAGTCCTACTGGTGACACTATTTCTCATACAAGCCAGGATGCTGTTGGCTTCTTGGCCACCTGGGCACACTGCTGGCTCATATTCAGCCAGCTGTCAACCACCACCCCCAGATCCTTTTCTGCCAGGCAGCTTTCCAGCCAGTCTTCCCCAAGCCCATAGCATTGCATGGGGTTGTTGTGACTCCAAATACAGGACCCAGCACTTGACCTTGTTGAACCTCATACCACTGGCCTTGGCCCATCGATCCAGCCTGTTCAGATCCCCCTGTAGAACCTCCCTACCTTCAAGCAGATCAACACACCTTCCCAACTTGGTGTCACCTGCAAACTTACTTTCAAAAGCGTATTACAATTTATAAGCATATACCAGTAAACATATTACATGAAAGCACATACAGCAAAAAGAAAGCTCTCTCCTGCCCTCAACTAAAAGTTTAGAATAAAAAAAAAAAAACAAAAAAACCTTTAGGTACATAACTTCCACTGAATTTAACAGGTAATAGACCCTGGCCTGTTCAGGTGTTTTGGACATTATGAAGCATGCCCCTGGTTGATAAAAAGCCTGACCCCATGAACCTATCTATCTGACTGACAGCCCTCAAAAATTTGCATATGCATAGCTCTGCTAACATCAGTATAAAAGCAATGCACATCATTCATTTAATTGAAAACATTACATATATTTTTAATTAAGACAAAATGGGAAAAAAACAGTATTATTTATTTAAAATGCTTAGAACAGAATACTTTGTGGAGAGCATCTGTTTCAGGATTAAATAATTTAATATCCATCAAAGAAATATTGGTTAGTGTAGCATGTGAAGTACCAGCAAAGGAATGTTCCATATGTTCAGATATTATCTAATTACAAACAAAAGTAACATGCCATACAATGTATTATAAATTACTTTAAGATTCCACAAATAACATAGGTTTGAATCAGATTGT
Organism: Todiramphus chloris collaris; assembly: GCA_025345505.1. Classification (NCBI taxonomy): domain Eukaryota; kingdom Metazoa; phylum Chordata; class Aves; order Coraciiformes; family Alcedinidae; genus Todiramphus; species Todiramphus chloris. Next base: position 28,622,672 of record JANVCC010000010.1, on the reverse strand, counting down.
TACTCCTTCTAACCCAAGAAGTTTGTAAGAGCCTGCTTCTGCTATTCATCTCTAACTATCAATTATCTTCCTACAGGATTCCTTAGACTTCAGTTTGTGTTCCTCCTCCTTTTGTCTCCTTCACTGGAAAATTTCTTTTTGCTTCAATTATCTTACATATGAAAGTTCCCTATCTATATATATCATGCAACATCATTCTCCAACTACCAGCATCTCTTCTTTTGTTTATAATTCTGACAGAGAACTTTACTTTTCCCTTCCCAAAATTACTATTCCATCATGCTGAATGTGTATATATTCATCTAAATTCTTCTTGTAGACCCCTTACATTAACTACTCCAAACTATAAGTATAATGAGATGACTTACAACAGAGTATGGGTTTACTTTAAGAGCATGGAAAGTATCTCATAAACATTCGGAAAATAGAAATTCTAAGGAAGGAAAAAATGTTTAAACCAAAAATGGTAGAATACAAACCTTATCACAGGTTGCTATTGAAACAAGCACAGACCATTCAAGTGTTACACAAGTATGTGCTTTGATTCAGCCAAAATATTTAGTACTGAAAAAAGCTGCAAGAAGCCTCACAAGGCAGATACAACAGGTAGTGTCATTTGGAAGGTTTCATTCAGAAGACAACTGAAAGCTGATAACCCTGTGTTATTAAGCAAAATACTTTCATAAAGAAGTCTCAGAGGGAAGGAGACACTACTGCCTCTAATTAACAACAGAGCTCAAGGTCCAGGAGCTGCTTAACAGTATCAATTATAATGCCACTAATAACCAATTAATGTTTGTGATTTTTTTTCTAAACATTACTAGAGCCACAGCAATTTTTATTGTTGCTTTTAAGAAGCCTCAAAAATCTTTAAAAATAATTAATTCTAAAGGATTAACTAAAAAAATCCATTTAAAGGCAATAACAAAAGACACTGGAATGTATTCAAGTTTGTTCTAAATCATATCCAAAGCAAGTGTATTCCACTAAAAAAGAAGCCAATTATTGTCAAACAGAATAAAAGCTTGAAGAAAAAGAAAAGGGAAAAGCAGGAGTAGAGGAGAGAACAAAGAAAACAAAGCCAATAAAATTAAGATGAAAGATGGAAGACAAGAATGATTAAGTTATACAAGTTAATATATTTAAGTTACACACAAAAATACTTACTAATGCAAAAGAGGAAGACAGTATTACAGTAACAGGAACATTTTTTAAAAGGATATTTTAAACCCATTTTAAAACTGCAAAATCTTGGAAAAGAGACTGAATAAGCCAACTAGACACCTGTATGTAAAAACAGAGATGATCTGTTGAGTCTCTGAGGATCTATCTACACTTAGTGATGCCTCTCAGATACAGAGAGACTGGAGAGACTGGAATTAGCAAATCCATAAAGTGCTGTGCAGCACTTAAAGCCTTTTACTAGCTTGGGTCTAAGTTCATTTGAACATTTTAAGTCTGACAGAAAGGCACACTAGCTTAATATCATTCTCACCAGCCCTGATTATTTTTGAAAGACCCGACCCACTCATATACTAGATTGTATAAACAATGGTGCTAAAATACATAGTACTAGCTATGGTAGTTTTAGACAATAACACTCCAGACTCAAAGGGTAGTTAGTGGTAAATGACTTGTACTGTTTAGAGACCAGGCAGAAGTGGTATTCCTCAGGGGTCTATTCTGGGATTTAACTTGCTTAGCATCTTCTGTCCACAGCTGGAGGAGGAGACAAATTCCTTATCAATCTGACAAAACTAATTTGGAGGATGCAGTCAATATATTTGAGCACAGGTCTGACACTTAGAGGGATCTAGGAAGGCTAAGGGATTAGGCCAATAGGCTGTCATGAAACTCAACAAGGAGACATTTAAAGTCCTGCACCTAGGATGGACTAACCCCTGAATGGGTACAAACCTGGGAACACCTCCTTGGGGAGTAGATCTACTGAAAAAAGACCTGAGGGTCCTACAGACAGTTGGCTACCACTATACTGGCCTGTATTAACATGAGAGTAGCCAGTAGATTGAGGAAAGCAATTACTCCCCTTTTTATTTTTATTTCTTAGATCACCTCTGTAATAAATATTGTGTCTGGTAGTGGATCCTCATGTGCTCCCATACAAGACATTTATCAAATGAAGCAAGTCTAGCAGGAGGCTCCCAAGATGTCAAAGGCTGGAGTACTTGCCTTGAGAGTAAAGTCTGAGGCAGCTGAACTTGTTCAGGATTGGGAAGAATAAGTAACAGGCTTCAGTATTCAAGAGTTGGTTACTGAGAAGACAGAGCCAGGCACGTTACTGAAGTGCACAGCAAAAAAAATGAGTGACAACCATGAACTGAAATTAGGGATGAGAGGCTTTAATGCAATACAGGAAAAATAATTAATTATGAGGAAAATAAACACAGGAACGAGTCAGACAGAGATGATATGGAATTTCCATTCTTGGAGGTTTTCAAGAACATGCACAAGCAACATGATTTGTTGCCTCTGCTTTGAGCAGGAGGTTGTACTAGAAGATGTATCTTCCAACCTGACTAATTCTGCAGAGCTGTATCTCCAAAGATTATACATGCAATGTAATATGCTCAGAGAAGTAGAAATATTTTAGCTGAAGGGACTCCAAAGTTTTGATCAGGAATAACCTCTTATCCCTTTTTAAATTATTCAAAGAGTTCTTGCAGAGATGCTATAGTTTGGGTAGGTTGTTAGGTGTCTTAAATTTCTAAATTTTAAACATGCATTAATAATGTAGATGGCTTTTTTCTATACTTTTTAAATATGTGGCCATACTTATTTCAAATATATGTAGTATGGTTTTCTGGACTAAATTCTTAGGAATTTCTTCCATGTTTTTTCTCATATCCTACCACTTTGATCATGGTGCTCCTTCCACATATCTAAATGTATGATTTTGCATAAATGTAGAGCGACAGACTGTGAAACAGAATATAAGAATGCCTCCCTCTTGCTTTTCAATGCAGACATGAATAAATACCTATAACTATCATCCATTTTTCTGAAATATAAAAAAAATTAAAATAAATCCATCAACATGAAAAAATATTCAAATTACCTTCTTCCTTCCAAATAAGCTATGAAACTGATTATTTAGAAAATCTTTCCTCTTGTATTTCTAAGAAATTTCATTTCTTTCAGGCATGGTTTTGTTCTATAACTTCAGTCCTTCCTTCTTAGGATATCACTCTATCTTCAAAGCTGAAATTTGATCAAGGATAATTCTCTTATAAGGAAGGTGATCATAGAAGATTATGTTGCAGACTATGTCATCCCAGCTGTATGCCTAAACATACAGCTTCATCGCTATGATGACAGTCCTATGAAATTTAAAACTTGAAGAGTATAGACTACTTTACAATATAAAAATATTTCCAAAGTGGTCCAAAAGAAAAATTCAGCCCAAACAATACCTTGCTGAGAGCTTTAGGTAGCCCACTGGAAATGCTGTAATTAACCACAGCAAAATGAACAAAAATGGAGACAGAATCCACCTAGTCCTTCAGGAAAATTGCCAGAAATGTATGTGAGGAATGCAGCAGAAATCCAGACATTTAGTCACAAAGGAGAAAGCTGCTAATAAGTAGAACTTATAAATGGGTATGAGATAATACCATTGGCTAGTGGGAATAAGCAGCACATTAGAAAATAAATTTTCTGGTAAGATAAGCTACAGATATATTAAGTTCTAATTATTAATCAATTAATTAACAATCAGTTATATACACAGGAATATCATTATAGTTATAGTCAAGTCACAAGCTTGCCTAGCTTGGTATCTTGTCTATGACAACATTCAACAGAAGAAGATGTCTAGTGAACAGCATAGGAGCAGAGTGACTTTTGATGATGCTTTACCATAATACGCATCTCAGTTTTCTAGAACTCAGGGCCTTCCTCACCCATGGGAACTGTCATGTACCTTCATGTTTAACAGTCTTTCATGGACTCTTCTATTATTAATCCATCTGAGCAGTTTCTTAATCTAAGTGTTTAGCATTCAAAGCCTGATATGCCAATAAGTTCTAGTCATGTTTCAACAATATGCTCAGGACAGATGTGATTATTTTTGCAGCCAGATGCAATTACAGATGCTTTTTTTTTTTTTTTAGCAAATACAGAGGGGTCAAAACATTTTTCCTTTTAACTGAAGAGTCAACATTTTCAAATATTTGGTAAAACTTATGTTAGATTTCTAATGTAGCCAACATCCTAAAAGGAATAGGTGGAGGAACTCTAATAAACTAGTCTGTGAAAACAAAGCACACTAAATTAACACTCTTGAGACCATTACAGAATGATTGAATATTGTCCTGGTTTGAGTTAGAACAGATCTAATTCTGTTCAGTGATTTTTATGTTTTCAGTTCAGTCTCTTCTAAATAACTGCACTTTCTGAAGTTAGTAACTTTTTTTGCAGTGTCTGCTTCTGGAAGTGATAACGCTTGATATTTAGAGATACTACCAAGGACTGGTGTGCAGAAAGGCTCTTGCTTATACTTGCTCCTATACAGACCAAGGTCATTACTAAATCTTAAATACCATGTTGAGGGTGCAGAAAATAAGAGGTCACAGCTGTGGGGAGGAGTGAACAAGACAGGTGACCCTAAACTGACCAAAGAGGTATTCCATCCCATATATGTCATATTTGGTATAAAGCTGAGAGATCACAAGGGTCAAGCTCTTCTTCTTCAAAGGATGGCATCCAGAGAAGACTGTCAATCCCTATCCATGTGCTGTGGAATCCAGTTCCAGAATCCAGCTCCTGAATCTGGTTCCCATCTGCTGCTGAGTCCCGTCTGGGACTTCTGCAGTCGCTAAATGATTCATAAATCTCTCTCCCTTATTTCCTTTCTCTTCCCTTTAGGAAGGGCGAGGCATTAATAGAGACCATCTGTCACCCATCTAGTGGCCAGCCCAAACCTAACCCTTGACAGACATTCCTCATCTGCAACCCTTCAAGGTGACTCAAGGGAAGAAAGTGTCTCCCCTAACATTTTGCGATCAAAAGGTGATTGTTAGCTAAAGAGGTGTTAAGATTTATTCTGGGGCAGAGAGGAAAAACTTTCAAGGATTGTATAAAATTTATTATGGGATGTCTTAAGCACAAGGAGAAAAAGCAGGAAGAGAGAATCTGGGTGGATTTGGAAGGATTTGGTGGCTAAAAAATGGGACACAAAGTGACAATATGTGCTCAGAATCCAGACAGTCTACCATATGCTGGGCTGCATCAAAAGAAGTGTGTCCAGCAGGTCAAGGGAAGAAATTTGGCCTCTCTATTCCACTCTCCTGAGAATCTACCTGGAGTACTGCATTCAGATCTGGGGCCCTCAACACAAGAAAGACATGGACCTGATCAAGCAGGTCTAGAGGATGGTTGTCAAAATTATCAGAGATCTGGAACACACTCCCATAAAGGCTGAGAGAGTTGGAGTCATTCAGCCTGCAGAAGAGAAGGCTCTGGTGACACCTTATTGCAGCCTTTTAGTACTTAAAGGAGGCTTATAAGAAAGATTGGGATAGGCTTTTTACCAGGGCCTGTAGTGATAGGACAAAGGGTGATATTTTTAAACTAAAGGAACATAGATTTAGACTAGATATAAGGAAGAAATTATTTACAATGAGGGTGATGAGACACTGGAACAGGTTGACCAGATAATTTTTGGATTCCCTACCACTGGAAGTGTTCAAGGTCAGGTCAGACAGGGCTTTGGGCAACCTAATATGGTGAAAGATGCCCCTGCCTATGGACTAGGTCATCTTTAAAGGTCCCCTCCGACCCAAACCATTCTATGATTGTAAGTAAGAAAAACGTAAGGAAAAAAGGGGACACTCACATGTTAGCCAGTAGCTGGGTACATTTGTCTGGCCAAGTGTTGCACCTGATCACAACAGTCTGTGCTATCTCATAGTTTATTCTAGTCCAAACTATCTTCTGTGTAAGTATACTTTCCAGTCTGCATGTATCTGCATGATCTGATAGAGAACATCAGGCTAAATTGGAACCTTTGTTTGATGAGGTTTCTCAGTGCTAATCACTCAAGAGGTCTGGGGGGCCCATAGCTCTGGGTGACAACAACTGTAGGAAACTGGAGCCTGAGGCACAATTCTGGGTGAAATGATTGAATGTCTAAAACCCAGCAGTTGAGGATGGATTTGGATGTGAGCAATAGCAAACTCCATTCCTGATCAGTTTGAAGGGGCAGGAACAAGATCAGGTGTTCATGTTTTTTGTGTTTGTGTGTTTATGCTGGTGCTGTTAAGGAAACTGTTTTTCCTCTGCTTTGATCTGTGTGGTCAGACAAGTGTGTGTACTGCATGATGCTTACAGCTGCCTATGCAGGATGTGTGCTTAGACTCGCCGCTGGCTAGGCCCCTGAGACACAGAACCACAGCAGCTTCACATTTATCTCACTAGGACAGAAGGCCCCTTCTTGGTCTTAGAATACACCAAAGCTGGGTCTAGCAAACTACAAAATTACTTTCATGAGTCCTGAAATTCACAGGGTCCAGTGACTCTAACACAATTTCTAAGGTTGCCTTATCAATAAAAGTATTATCATATATAATCATATCTGAGGCAATGACTGGTTTAATCTTGCAATCACTATATATGTGTGCTTTTCTAGTTTAAAAAATAGCTTCAAGTTTAAAAATATTTCATTACAAAATTTTCCCAAACTATATTCACATTTTATTTCCCCTTTACAGCACAAAATAAACTCTCACTGCAACATCACTACCACAGGCAATAAGAATTGATCAGGGGTAGGCTTACTGTCTCTGATGTATGATGACAAACACGTGCACTAGTTTTCTCTGAGACTTCAAACACACTACAACATTGAAACCTTTTGCTTTTTGTCCATAGGCAAAACAACTGCCTGTAACTAAACTGAACCTTCGCTTCTACCTTTGAGATCCTAAGAACTAACCATTCAAACTGACAGAGAAAACCAGGATCAAAATATTTTGTCCTAAACACATTTAGCAGAGCCACTCCTTAATTAGTCATGCTACTTTTGGTAAAGCAACACTGAAAAAAAAAAAACCAAACAACTGCTTTCATTTTACCTTCTGATATTATTACGTTCTTCCACTTAAAGCACTAATTAATTACATCCATTTGAGTTGGGTAACCTTGTCTCAGAAAAAGCCAGTTTGGTAACAGTTTAACTACTAGCTTCAGGTACTTCCTGCTCCATGCTAGTCAGACCAGGAAGAGTAAATTATTTAAAGTCATTTCATACTAATCATGCATTTAACTGCATCATTACCTTGATGTCCTTCCTTGATTCAAATTTCATACTCATCTCAGCTGCAAACAAGCCACCATTTATTCTTTTGAGAGAAGCCCTGTGGAGAAGGACTTGGGGGTACTGGCAGAGGAACGGTTGGACATGAGCTGGCAATGTGCTTTCGCAGCCCAGAAGACCAACCATATCCTGGGCTGCATCAAAAAAAGAGTGGCCAGCAGGTTGAGGGAGGTGATTTGACCCCTCTACTCCACTCTCGTGCAAATCCACATGGAGTATTGCATCCAGCTCTGGAGTCCTCAGCAGAAAAAAGACATGGACCTGTTTGAGCAGGTCCAGAGGAGGGCCACAGAGATTATCAGGGGGCTGGAAAACCTCTCGATGAAGAAAGGCTGAGAGAGTTGGGGTTTTTCAGCATGGAGAAGAGAGAGACCTTACTGCAGCCTTTCAGTACTTAAAGGGAACTTACAAGAAAGATGGGGACAGTCTTTTTTTGGTAAGGTCTGTTTCAACAGGACAAGGAGTAATGGTTTTAATCTAAAAGAAGGTACATTAAGACTAGATATAAAGAAGACATTTTTTTTTTTACAATGAGGGTGGTTGCCCTGCCACAGGTTGCCCAGACAGATGGTAGATGCCCCATCCCTGTAAATATTCAAGGTCAGTCTGGGCAAGGCTCTGAGCAATGTGATCCAGTTAAAGATGTCTTTCATCATTGCAGGGAGGCGCTGAACTAGATGACCTTTAAAGGTTCCTTCCAAACCAAACTATCCTATTATTCTATGTGGGGGGGTTGTTTGTTTTTTTCGTATATATACTATGTAAGCTTCAGATTTTGATATTTTGATATTATAGCCAAATACTATCTATAAAAAGTACTGACTAAATACTTCAAATTACTTTAGGACATATCAAAGTTGTTGAAGATTTTCATAGTTCTTAAACATAGTAAGACAAAATATTTAGTAATTTCTAATATTTTATTCTATTTACTTCAACTTTATAAAGACTTCACACTTCAACTGATTAGGAGTTACTGGTAGAAAAAAACCCCTCTTCTGCAGTTAGGATGGTGAAGTTTCATTTTTAAAATATTTTCCTATTAAAACAGCCACTTTAATGTGAACTTTATATATAAATTTTAATAGCATATAGTGCAATGAATGCATAAGTTTCCAACCCAGACTACAATACTGTAAAATCAATTGTTCTCTGAATGACTGTTCATATCCACTCAGCGTGAATTACTGCTTTATAACGTACATGGATATTTTTCCCTTGTGCACAACACAATATACTGTATCTAGTTAGAAAAAGGAGAGAATGATTCATATTTTCTACTACTTATACAAATTTTGTGCACTAGAAATTCATTCTTCTGTCTCAAGATGTTATGCTGAACAACTTGTGCAATTTTTATGAGCTACTAGTTATCTCATATGTCCTTGCTTTCTTCCTTTTATTTAAAAACAAAGGATTCCCAGTAATTTCATAGTAAATTCATAATCTCCAGCCTACTTATTACATATAAAAAATGATAGACACACATGTCCTGTAGCACACATTATCATTACTTACAACAACCAGCAACTACTACAAATGGCAGAAATTAAAAGACTGTTTTCCACCTTAAAAACAAAACAAAACAAAAAAAACCAACAAAAAGCAGCATTTAGAATGAACTTTTAGCTCACATATGAACATGTTCTCAATTTTCTAATCTTGCAATCACTAACTTTAAGACTACATACTAGAGTAAAATTTAGCACATATTTAGGCATGCAACTACTTATAAACTCAAAGTGCCATGGTGGTTGCATCATTTCCTTTATCAACTTTGTTCAGACTGGAAATCAAGCTACGTTCAAATGTTCAAAAGATTCTGAGTTCATAAATGCACGTGCAAGGTTATCAACAAAAAACCTTCCTAATAAATTTCTCATTCCTGAAAATCAGAAAATGCTCTATTTTACATTCACTCCCTGATTTACTTTAAATAGAAGCTTCTCATGAAATATATACAACCTGGAAAAGCATTCTGGGTAATATGCAATTACTTATTCCACATATATTGCTAGATTCCACATTAATATGGAAGAAATAATAGCTCTTGTATTTACATTCAGTCAAACTACCATGAAAGAACTATTTTTTCCCTAGCTATCAGTATCATAACATGACGTAAAATTTCTGTGTACATAAAGCACAAAAAGCCGTAAAGAAAAAAAATGTGCATATTAGAAATTAATTAACTGTAATCGCATTAGAAAATTGAGATTTTTTTCTTGATTAAACAGTCTGAAAAGGTTAGTAAGATGGCTAACAACAACAACCATAAAAGTAACTGCCTTAATTACTACTCTCAAATGGAATGCTCCAAAATAGCCTTACCTTATGCATCTATAGCACCTAAAAGGATGCTACAAAAATTGAACTGTCCTTTGGAAATTATTTCATTGAAATTTAACTCCAGAAACGTATGAAATCAGTGATATTAGTTTAGCTATCAATATGCAAGCTAAACAACACAGACACGTTAAAAAATTAACTCCACAAAAGAAGTTATTTCATGAAACTTTTTCAGGCTTAGAATTAAAAGTAAATCAGAGGCAGATCTTCTTTTGGAAAGGGTGAGGTTCAAACACAGTAGGGATCTCCCAATACCTTTTCTCTGGTGTTCTGTTATGGTGACATGCAATCGTTGGGTAACACAACAGATGTTTAGAACACTTTTTCCAAAAAAAAGCAGTGTCTGTCATTAACACGACAACACAAAATGATGATAATATTTGGTTTTGGGGATGGGTCACAATTATCCCTCTGCATCTTTAGTATGTGTCTCATTTATTTATATTCACAAGATGACTACTTTATTGCAGAATCACTATGCAGACACTATTCTTATCAAGAAACCACATTACTACCTTTTGTATAACAAAGAAAATTAATGGAAATTTCCTGCTAATCATAATTTATCTTTTATTTTAAATAATTTTGTTAAACAAAATAATTCAGACACTTGCTAAGGAGTTTATATTAATAAATAGCACACATATTACACAGCAGATGTGCTGAGAAAACACCCCCATATAACCACCTAGTATACATTTAAATTGTTGTTGCTTTCCTCTGATGATTGACATTTGTGACATATCAGACGTATTTTTATTAATTCTCACTATGAATGTTTAAGTACACACAGATTCAAATGCAGCTTCAATTTGACAAGGGAGTTACACAGGAATAACATGTCTGCTAAAGGCCCCTGACTACAGCCAGTCGCCAGTTTATCTGTACTTGATACAGTTTGTCCTGGAAAAGAAGGCAGGAAGAATAAGCAAATAAAGACAGAATTTTACATCTAAGTAACTCTCTTCAACATAACGGATGCCTGGTGTTCCAGAACTGAAGTATACATATGGGGTATGGGACAGACAAGTTTAATCACTATGGTGTTTAGAATTTTGTGTCTTTTGAATTTCATAAAGATACTTCTGCTCTTGTGTTTCCAAAAGCAGCAACAAGCACAATTCAGCTACCTTCCTTGAACCAATCATTATTTTTTTACACGTCTCCAGAAAATACTTTTATTCATCTACTTACCAAATGAAGCAGTTGCAGTTTTTAAACTTCCCTTTATTCATTGTTCTACCTGACTATATGGTAATAGTGAGTTTAATGAACTCACTTAGGAACTCTTAGGGTAAGTCAGCTTACTACTTATGTTCATCTGTTACTAATGAATTTTGTATTCCATTAGACTACCCATTCATCCTGGTTCTTTTTCTGGAGTTCCCCAGTCTTCCGTGTACTAACTGATTGAAATATTTTAATATTACACATGATATTTCTCTCCTCTTCAGTAGCACTATTCCTAAACGGCCCAAACATGTGAACAATTTACTAAATTTTCACATTATAAAAAGACCCCTCAACCTTATTTCTTCATTGTCTGATCTTGCCAGTCTCATCTTCAAATCACTACCATAGTGTCTGAGTACCATTTGTAAAAAATCAATAGTAATAAGACAATTTTAATGGAGTATGTCATATTTAGTTGGGAATACTTAAGGTGTCACTTAGTTTTGAGAAAGTTTTACTAGAGAGATAAGTCTGTTATGCATTTTCAAATCATGTAAAAATTTAAATCTACTCTATGTCTTCTGAAAGATTAAGATCTGCATTATTCCACTTCTCTTAATTTGTAATAATCTCATAATCTTCAAAATTTCATACTGATTTATTATTTGAAACACATGTATTCATACGATTTGTGCTAGCCTGATAGATGCAATTAGCAAAAGGACAAGTCTTCTGCTCCAGATACAACTATAGTTATTCAAAGAACATATTTTTCTTATCAAGGAAGCAATTTAGAGCATCAAAACAAGAAAAGTTTTTGACAAAGAAACAAGGAATAATGACAGAAATTATTCTGCAAAGTAACACGAGATTAGTACTCTGATCATAAACTAAAGCCATCACTATTGTTCTGTCACGACTCTGCACAGCAATTTATAATACAAAATAAGAAGCAATATATCATATACCAGTGTCATGATTAGAGCAATAAATTTTAGAACTGCAATTGATGTATACATCTCTTTTATTATATAGAACAGCTAAATGAGAAGAAGCATCTGATAAAGGAAATAAATCATGTGTGAAATTCTTGTGAGAAAACAATCTACTTGCTTCCATAATATATGTTACTACTTAGCAGCCTAACCAATTACACAAGCAAAAGGTGACCCCCCTTTACAGCTGTCACATTTTGATTAAGCCAAAATTAGAGACAAATCCCTTCTAGCCTACTAAATCTCAACCGTATTAGATATTTTCTAGTTTAATTTCTTGCAAACTTTTCTTGAATCACCCACTTTTATTATGGGCTTATATACGGTTAAGTTAACCCCCAATATAAATATTTTAATTAAATCATGAAAATGCGTGTTGCTGCAGTAGAATAAAATATGAATTTGTTCTTCTGATCTAAATTACTGGAAACAAATCATGGAATAATTTTGATTGGTAGGGACCTGTGGCAATCCTCCTGCTCAAATCATTGCTAACTTCATAGCTTGATCAGGCTGCTTATGGCCTTCCCTAGAAAAACTCTGAAAAATGTATGAATTTATTGTATCTCATGTCTTCCTTGAATCCTTTCTTCTCATTTTTAGATTCTTCAGGCTACCTTGAACCATCAGGCATAGGACTTCCCTGTATCACACCAGTGCACAACTTGCTTTTTTAATATATGTTTTTTGGAAGGAAAAAATTGTAAATAAATTAAACTGTTAGTCACACTAATTCATTTTCCTGAACATGGGAAAATGAGCTTCCTCCTGTTTGCAAGTACCAGAAAATTCAGAATTCAGCTTACATTTTTCCAAACGGTATTGCTAGTTGCCAATTTTTATAGAAAGAATAAAAGGATTCTTCTCCATGATGCTGAGAATATAAACATATTATAAAGCATTGCCTAGTTTTAGAAAAACAGCTGCAGTTTAATTTATTTAGGTCACCAGGTGGTGAAAAATGAATAGCAATGTGTCCTAGGTTCAGGTAGCGTAGGATTAATTTTCACCAGAAGTTGGGAGGGGGCCACAGCCAGGACAGACAACCAAACCAACCAATGGGATATTCAATATCATACTGACATCATGTTCACTATATAATGGTGGCGGTCGGGCCAGGCAGGTCGCCTGGATCTCTGGTAGGTGCAAGTCTAGGCAGTTGGTGTGGTTTATATCACTCACTTTATATATTGTTCCATTACTATTACTGTTTTTATTGTTGTTTCTTCTCCTCTTGCATTGTTCTATTAAATTCTCCTTATCTCAATACATGAGATTTTGCCTTTTTCTCCCTATTCTCATTCCCATCCCAATGGAGGGTTGGGGGGGGGGAGTAGTCAGCGAACAACCATGTGGTGCTCAGCTTCCGCTCGGTCTAAAAGACAACACAATTTGTCTATTCTTATAAAAAATTTAACAATATTTTAGGAAAAGTTTTCTCTCCAAAAAGCCATTTCAGTTAAATAGATTCAGCTCCAGCAGGGTTATTTTTTCACTGAATTAAGTAATCCCTCTCAGATAGTAGTAATTAAAACACTGAAGCCAACATAATGTTTATATGCTTCTCTTTCACTTCACTTGTGAAGGCAAGCCAGTACTAACAAAGAAGGAAATGTTTGAGTCAGGGAAATAAACCAAACTAAACCTAAGGTATAACTTCCACATTTATAATGCCTAGGATACAGAAGTGATGGGAATTAACTCCTGAGACAAGACCTTCTCAAACACTCAGTTCTTTATCATCCATGGGAAAAAACCAAACAATTTAATAATCTATAAATCACATAACTTCAGTCCCTTATCTCAATTTACTGTTGAAGTAGAGGATATAATTTAAACAGTAGGATTTTTTTAATTAAAAAATTAAAATACAGAGAACCTTCTGTTTCAACATTATAATGTAGTTCATAGGACACAATAAAAAATTTTTAGTCAAAATGATCGGTGCATTTGTAATGAAGAAAAAACAAATGTAAATGACCACCAAACATCTGCTGCTACCTGTGACTTGAAATTCAGCAAAACCTCTCATTGAATAAATTTTTCAAAATAATAATAAGAAAAAATTAAAATAAAAACTTTTCTTTTAAAGAAAACAAATTCAGCTTTGTATCTAGAAGGGATATTTAGAAAACACACTAACCAAAACTTAATTTAGATTTCAACTGGCTTAAAGTATTACCTCGCCATATATAAAGAATTGATCTGTGTTTAGAATTGTATCTAGAGACATCACATAAAATGTTGAAAGACAATTTTTTTTTTTTTTCATTTAGTGGGGAAGCTCATAAAAACCTTTATTAGATAGCAGTTCTCTTGAAAGACTGACAAACAGAATCAAGGACATTCATTACCAGCAGGAATTCCCTTGCTTATTTCTGCCAGGCATATTTTTTTTTTTTTGTCTCACTCATTTTACTTTCAAACAATCTTTTCATCCAAGACAACTTCATTAAGCAAAAACCTGGGGGGGGGGGGGGGTTAGTTTGCCTCCTCATCTTTATAGTAAGAAATTTTTCGGATGTATCTAGAGATAAAGTGAAAGGGAAAGTAGGAAGGACCTGCTTCTGTGCAAAGACCATGCTGTTTCAATATTCTGTTGGAGAAGATGCTTTCTTTTTATTTTTCCTCTACCTGAACTGTTGGTTTTTCTCTTCAGCATTCTACACTCATTTAGCTGTAAGTCCAAATTCCCTATGGGTCCATTAAGTATGTTGCTAGGCAAACAGTCCAGTAGCAACTATAAAACAGGAGGTTTGGATGGGAGCCAGTTTTGTAGGTCACTACACTGCAAACTTTCACATCATTAGAGAAGAAACTAGTCTTGCTAACTGCAATTTGTAGGAGGATTGGTATTCTTTCAGTTCTCTGAAAAGACTGGCAGTCATTCATACTACACAAGTTTTCATTAATGGATAATTCTAAATCAAAGGCATCAATGAGTGTAGTATTTTTACATATACTAGAAAAGTATCATTCTCTACTTATTGAATAGTATTTTAATACTATCTAGCAAGTATTTAGAAACAGTACAGTCAGAGCCAAGCTAAACACATACAATTACCATGCAATGGACTTCTAGCTTACTAACTTGAAGAGAGGACTTAACCCTAAGTAGTATGTATTGTGTTTTCCTTCTTTTTTTTTTTTTTTTTTTTTAATGACAATAAATGAAAGCCAACTTATTCACACAAAATTAGCCAGCTACCACATCATCTGATTCAGGAATGTTCTGTCTCTCAGCATTGTTCCTTTTCTGTAATGTATCAATAGCTTGATACTGAGCACAGAAACTCTTAAGAATGATCCTTACATTAATTCAAACACAGAGGACTATTGGAGAACAGCACACTGCATAGTCCTGATGATGTGACCACACTGCATTGCCATGTGGAAGAACTGCTGCTCCAATTAGTAAGTTCATAAACAAACAAATAAATAAATATGGTCTCAGAAACAAGAAGATTTCAATACCATTGCTCTTACAGACTGGAAATGCCACAGTGTGGATGAAAGCAGAATGTAAAACTGAAGAATCGAGGTGAAGAAAAATAGATGGCTTGGACATGTCTATATTAAGGGTTCTTTCATTATTAGTTTGACATTGGAACACTTCTGAGCTGAAGATAAAATGTGAAGCAGAGAAAAATAAAACCATTTCTTCTGTGAATTTTACACATTTAGTGGAAAATATGTGTTTAAAATGTATATTACTGGAAATGTATGATCACAAAAGAAAAGTCATTAAGAAAGCAAAGCACTCATGATGTCAAGTAGTTCCCCAAGTTTCTCTGTCCTTGTGTTCATGATGTTACATTTTATCTTTTATGGTAGTAGAAGTGCACCAATAATCTCCAACATTTATGTTTTTGTGTACAAGAAGAAAAATGGTTTAGGATATAAGAAATGAAATATATAAGCTAAAGGATCACTACTGCCAAAGGTATACAGATTCAAGCAATGACAATAATGGTCAGGGATTTCTCATCACTTTAAGTACAGGGAAAACAGTGGCAACATTTTTCCCAGTTATACCCTAGATAATCTTCTGTACCTCCTAATTTTGTTGGTCCTTGCATGGTCTTAACATAGTACTCTGTATATATTTACTTTTCGCGAAGTGCAAAAGAATTTCAAACAAAGAAATTTATTTTTATAACATTACTGTAATCTTTAAAGAAGGTTTAGAATTTGTCTGCTTATTTTGTCAGTTCTTGAGGAACAACATCATCAGACAAAGGTATCAGCATTATTGAAAATC
The DNA here is from genome assembly GCA_025345505.1 of Todiramphus chloris collaris. Lineage (NCBI taxonomy): Eukaryota > Metazoa > Chordata > Aves > Coraciiformes > Alcedinidae > Todiramphus > Todiramphus chloris. The sequence continues at coordinate 28,606,561 of JANVCC010000010.1, read as the reverse complement.
TCTGATGCATATATGTTTGGGCTTGAACAGGCAAGATGGTAATGAACGCTTCTAGCTTTACAAACAACAACTTCCTTGTATTATTTGGGCTTTTTCTGAAGCAAGATTAGCAGAAGTAACTCATGACCTCTCACTGATTCCACTCAAACAAATTCTTATATCTATCCAATCTATGTACATAAACAAAGATGCCAGAAGGGCTCATTAAAGAACCCCCTTTTACAAAACCCTGAGTGCTTAAAAAAGCCATGCTGGTACTAAAATCATGTTTTTCATCTGCTCTTAAAATCTTGACATTATCATTTGCATTCATAAAACCAGAACTGCAATGGATACTAGTAAACCTACCCTGTGTTGGTATAAGCCTCAGAACTAATACCAAATTGTTAAACTGAAGAACAAAGACTAATATCTGACATTTGCTACTTTAATGGGAATTCTTTTAAGAAACTTGATTTTCATGTTGTGATGAAAAAGCAAGCTGGCATTTGTCTCTTAATGTGCACTTAACAAATAGAACCACCAGACTGTTAGTGGTGCATTGTTGTGGGGGTTTTTGTAGACAAATGTCTAGGCCCTGAGGCCATGCAGAGGCCTTAATGTCCCTGTTTGTCTTCCCTGGGGTTTCCCTCCAGCCTGCCCACAGCCCAGGGGTCCCATTTCACCTAAGTCTGGGACCATTACTCCCTGCCCCAGCAACGCTGGGGGCAAATGTCCGAAGCCATCTCACATGGGTGTACTTTGGACCCTCACTGTAGCCTGTCTCCAGCCCTGTCTCTGGTCCCATCAGCTTTTGCTGATGATGGGAGTCCTTTGATGGGCCCTGGTCCTGATTCATTACTTGCTCAGGGCCGGGGTAGGGGGGGGCTGTAGATAGACCCCAGTGATACCAGATCCTGGCTCTGCTCCCATTTTTGTATCCCCCGGTGAGGGCACAGGGTCCTCTTGTCTTGTCCCCTTTGCAGAACTGTCCTGCTCTTGCTGCTCCCTGGCAGCAGATACAGGAACATGCTTCTGTTAATTCATAAGTTTACATGAATGATGAAGGCTTTACTCTTAAGCCTAGACATGGGATAGATCTTCCCTAGTCATAGTGAAAGCTTAGAAAGTTGATATGCACACATGAAACAGGTGACCAACTTGAATTGAAACAGATATTTTTTTCTTATTCATGCATTTAGGCACCAAAATATCTTCATAAACCTGTCCATCAATTATTTGCTAATTCTTGGGTTTAACTGGCTAAATAATATTAAAAATAATATTAAACACTCTAATTGACTGAATTTTTCCTGATAATTTTTTTTTTTTAAGTCACAGAGATAGCTTCTTGTTTCATTAAAACTCTTGTCTCCACTGTTACTGTGTCAAGAAAAACAAACAAACAAAAACCATTTAATAAACATGAATTCATGAACAGAGGTCAGAAGTTCTAACAAGATAGTACATTTTGTCAGAACTTGAATAGCCTGAGAAATCTGTGAAGTATGTCCTCATTGAAAATCATGCCAATAACTAAGGAATTAAATGACTAATTTCTACAGATCCTCAGTCTTCTTTTTTTTTGGTACATACTTAATACACATAGACAAAATCCATATCGCTTTTTTTTCTTTTTTTCAAGTGAGTTTCTACTGTCAGTGCAGCACATAGATGTCTGATGTAGTTCTAAATGGCCTAGCTTGGTTGCTAAGATAGCATAGTCATGTTAGCATAATGTACTCACACCATTAGTTGTAATACATTTTTAAAGATAAAAAAGGCCATCCCATTTTGGGACACAACGACAAGAAGGAATACAGCTTGGACTTGTGTAAAAAAAATGACCATATCTTCTCTAAACAAAAAGTACAGTAAATAAAACACTTTAACAAAGCTTAATAGATGAGAACCTCTGCATACTGCAACCCTAAATGTAGTACACTGCTATTGTCTAGTGTGTGCTGCCTAAATCAATAGAATTTAGAGGAAAAACAGCTTTCTAACAACACAGTCAAACACTCATCTAATCAATATCAGAAATAATGAATTTATCATGACACCATATTTTTTAAAATTGCCTTTATGAAAGTGTAGAATTATTATACACTTTAAATTAAACCACAGCCTAGTATTTAAAAAAAAAAAGAAAAGAAAAGATAATGCATGGGAAGACTGAAGACGCATTAAAACAAAATCAATGTACTCAAAATGTTCAAACAAAACACAACAGTTTATACTACACAACTACATCTATGGCAGTATCATTTAAAAAAAAAAATCTGGAAAGATGTTACAAAGAAATTTAATGGAAACTTGAAGTAAAACAATCCTAGACCACACACACTTCTGCTGGAAGTTAAGAACTACAGTAACATTGTGCTTTCTGTTCTAAAGCATGTAAGGCTCTCTTCCTTAATTGTATTTTAAAATATTTCTTCCATGAATCACAATCAAATCATGAAAAAAACACACAAATTTGTTTACTGTGCCCACCAAAAAAGTAAACTTCAATACATACACACTATTCACTGACAATATAACAGTTAACTTTTATCTTGCTCCTCTTTATAACAGGCCAAATTAAATTCTTCATCTCACAAACATTGGCCACATGGTAATACGAGTGGAAAAGCACACAACTAAGTGCTTTTACGTATAGATGCAGCTCTCAAAATCACAATGATTAAGCAGAGTTAAGGGTTGGAGACTTGTAGCCATGTTTTACAAATTTCAAATCTCACCATAAATTAGAGTTTTAAAAAATTATGTTTGTTACATGAAATGATACGATCAGAATAATAGACAGCAGTTATTTTTAATCTGCAGTTGTCTTCATTTGGGGGCACATTTGGCGTTTTATTTTTGAAAAGACAATTTTTATGTTTACTGATTTCCACATTTAGTAAACTGAAAACATAGCAAACATATTTATTTGTAAAGCCTTGAGGTCATCCTGACTTTGCCAGCTGCAAGAGAAACTTAATCCAAGCAAAAACTGAAGTGCTTTTAAATGTAAAATGTGCTTGCTTTCACATGAGCAAGCAGCCCGCAGGTAAAAAATGCCTGCCATGGACTCAAATGATAATGGTGGGATTTCAAGCACTTTTTTCAGAATATTTCTAACTAAATTTGTTGATCAGAAGTCCACTCAATATCATAATGAACCATATTATAATATGTGATGGGCACAGATGTGAGATCTGACAACAAGATGCCATTTTCCTGCTCACGTTTTTTTTAAATTAAAATGCAACCATTTTCTCTCACAGCTGATGTTATGTTGAATGGGGGGGGGGGAGAAGGAGAAACAACAGAATAACACTATCACTTTGCCTAAAGAATGCTTTTGGCTTGAAAACATTAAGATGTTTTAGAGGAGTTGCCACCATCACTGTGAGCATTGCTGGCTTGGACTGAGCATTTCTGAAACTGAAAGTTGTTACCATGTAGACTTTAGCCTACATAAAATCAGACTGAGTGACACCATCAGTGAGAAGACAGTGTATATAAAAGCCTACAAAACTTCTAACTTAATTGAGGATATCCAAAAGCACCTAATCTTTGTAGCAAATGGAGGCAGGGATGTAGCAGAGAGAATATACAGCCATTATCTACCGACAGGCTTTCCTTGTTTTCTGAGCTCAAAACCTGGACATAGTATGACACTTCATTTACAGTTCTGCATCACTGAAAGACTTCAGTCCATAACAATGTAAGTATAACCTTTTCATCATTAAAAACCCTTTTAACCTGCCAGCATAGCACAGGCATTTTTAGTGTATACATGCATTAGGCTTCACTGATTTGAACTATCTGAAGGGCTTTGTTTTTTGTTTTTTTTTTCTTGAGATCCACAAAGAAGACACTATAAGGTTTTCTTAGGCATTTACTACTCTTACCTGAACTTAAGACTCAATCACTTGTTAATTCATATTTTAACACCTATATAGTTGTTGGAATAACACAGGAGACTTTGATATTTTTGGTGCCATACAATTTTCGTTCATTGATAATGGGATAACCTCTAGGAACTAGTAGATACAGTTGCAAATTAGAAATGTTCCAAGAATGAATATTATAATTTCTGTTAAATGTAATTGCTATAATTATTTCACCCATATCTTCTGTTTCTTAGCAGATGTTAAATAAATTTTTTTTTTAAATCATCATAATCACTGACTGAAAACTTAATGAGTAGTAATTAATGATTACTAAATCCAAGAATTTATATGATACCTTTAAAAGTATCATCTGGATAAAGGATGAAAACATGCATTCAAAGAAGTAGTCCGTAAGTACACTGCTAAAAAATATTTAGGGATGTTTTTAAACTAATTAACTGTTTGAAATATATGCCTTCATATCTGTATATCAACCTTTCTCCTACTCATTTGTTCCACACGGTCAATCCTAATGCTGGGAAACAGATCACAAAGTAATAATTCACCCAGGTAGAAACACACTATATTACACTAAATTCAAGGTTAGATACATATGACTAAGGCATGAAATCCATAAAAGATCAAAATTTGATCGTCATTGATGAGAAGGAAGATAGCACATAATTTTATTCAGGATCCACTCTATGCTCTTATACTATTCAAGCAGTATATTTAATTCTCTCATGGTTGAGAAAGTCAGATGGAAACTAAGTAGGCTAGACAGAAACAGTAAAATATCAAAGGTATACTCAGGTTAAATCACAGTCTTCTATAGAGCTTTACATTCTATACAATACATAAGAAGTAGTATCTCTACTAGGTCAACATTTTAATTGACTTCCATGGGACAGCATTTCATCCTGAAAAATTAATATTAGAGGACTATACAGTTCCCTGGTTAGGTAGCCCAAGTTCTATACACGGGTCAGTTTCCCCTTGGCTACCATCCCCCGTTAATCACATCTCCTAGCTAAGTCATCAGTAAGAATGTCAGAAACATTTCACTTATTTTGCCAAAATAATTCAAAAGTGGATCTCTCTTTCCCAAACTGTCCAATTCTTCACACTCTCCCACTTCCATCCTTCTAACCCAAACAGGTTTCAGCCTCCACGTCTAGCCAATTCACACCAAAGAGGTTTGCATTTGTATTTGAAAAGTATAGATCCTATGAAAAATGAACTCTTTAACATTTTGGTAGTAGGTACTGGCAGCACAGTATGAAAGGTTATTCTGTTTGACATATGCATACTGTGACTTTACCAGGAATCAATTTTCAAGTCAGACTTTAAAAAACTGTTGCTACATAGGCATGCATACGGGAAAATTGCTATCAGTTGGATAGTGTAATCTTATTCTCTTCACTCACTAAGATTTTTTTCCATGGTTACACTGAGTAGGAACCCAACTGATTTTCTAGGAATCTGGGTATTTGGAAACTTCATATGAAGACAGATATGAGTTCAAATTACAAAGTTCAATTATCTTTAGAAAATATTAAACATACTGACTATTTCTGCATTAGAGACTACAAAAATTGATTCTGATCTAAGTCTAGGTATAGAAAAAGCAAAGGAGGAATTGGTCTAGTCAGAGTGAAAATTGTCTGACTCAAGGTACCAATACATAATCCATGTAGTCCTGAATATCACTGTCCTAGCAAACTTAAAATTGCTTATTTTGTTAGTCATTCCAGATACTCTGACAATGAGGATTCACAGTTGCTATGTTTTCAATAAACTTCCGGGGAATCAGAATCTGAAACCAAACATTCTCCTAGTTTTTCCAATCCAACCCTTGCAAGACAATGGAAAAGGAATATGAAATTAGAGTTTCACAGACAAGAAAAAGAAACCTCAGTTCTTTTTTTTTTTTTTTATTTTGCAATCTGAAATAAATATAAATATGAAAAAATCAATGATTAATTAACAAAGAACAAAAGAAAACATATCTTCAGCTTTTAAAATTACTTGATCTCTAATGTATGACATTGGTAAATAGTCTGCTCTTTTGGGAACAGTAGGAGTTGACAGTCCACACAGAAGATTGAATGGAAAGAAGATGAGCAATAAAAATCAAAAAGGAAACAAAAAAGAACTAGAATTGGAAAATGAGCACCCAGCATCATTTTTTAAGGAGCCCTACCTGACTCATATTGCTGCAAACTAGTTTTTCATCCATTATTATTTGCTAGCCAAAATGTTTTAATTGTCTTCTTAAAACTGAGGAACAACAAAAATATCTTAATATTACCTTGTGAGATACTATGTACTGTATCAAGCACTGCAATACACCTGCTGATGGAATGAGACTCCAGGGGTCACTAGTAAAGAGAAAATTTGCAGTATGTGCTATCTAAAAAAGTGTAATCAAAGAGAATATTTGATATTGTCAGAAATAACTTCTTAACATTTTGCACTCAAGCAAAAGAGTCTAAGCCTATATTTTCTAACCTTCTAATGATTTTTGACCAGTGCAGGTAATGTTATGAAAATACGTTAAAGCTACTCTATTAAGTCACTATCGTAAAAGTAGACAAGACCCCAAACAGAGTAACAGTTAAAGGTATCAAATTAAGCATATTTTATTAGATTACCTCTTTATTTATAATATTAAAATAAAATAGGAAACTGAAAGAGTGTCTGAATGAAATTTTCTCATAACTTTCTTCTACTGACATTCAATATTCCATACCTGTGACTCAGAGAATGAGCAGATTTGAGGCTTTTTAAATGCTAGCCCATATAAATGATTAACTGAAATTATGGGAACTATTTTTACTCTTTTCTATACAGTGCTCCCAATATGATTCGCATTACTCTGCTTGACTAAAGACAAATGAAAAAAAAAATGGAGCCACCACATGAAAAAAGATGAAACCACCACATGAAAAACATGTTGAGATGAAGCATATTTGGTAAAGCTGCCTATTCTATCTGCGCATCAGTAAAGAGCTGTTCTCTTCTTAAAGGCTTTTCTTTCTTAAATGGTGCCGTCTAGTCTGAAGAAACCTCAAGAACAAAAAACACAAGTGAAGTTCTGTAGAATAAACTACTTTCTCTAAATTGTTACAAATTTTTTCGTGATTTCTGTCCTAACTTAGTTTTCATGCTATTAATATTAAAATGCACCTCCACTTCCAAAGAGAGCATCTTTGAAGCAACTTTTGTAATAACAAGTTTTATAATATCCAAACCAGGATAGTTTTTGGACACTGTATACTGTCAGGTTCCCAAGAGCAGAAAATAGTTGTGAAGTAACTCTGCATGTTAAGAATAAATTTCAGATGAACTTGAGTAGTTCTTTCACAGCAGAATGGAGGTAAAGTTCAACAGTTCTTCCTGCCATAGATCAAGATTGTTAGCTTTATAGTACCAAGTAAAATCAACAAAGTTGGCTAGCAAAAGATGAGGAAGTAAGATTTCTTTATTATATTTACAATATATATTGGGAATCATATTTGCAACTTCTTTTCTAACCTGACTAGACTAACTGCAGGTCAGATGACAAGACATTTATATGAATATCACTAATATTATTGAATCTAGAGAAATAGGATACCATAAAAGATATTACTTCAGCAATAGCAGGAATTGACTTGTTAGCAAGGGGAAAAAAGGAAGACATTAAATATTCAGTAAGGATTATTTTCTCTTGGAATTTGTCTAGTAACTGCTATTCTTTGGGAGAATGAGATCACAAATACCAAAACACTGTGAAGCAAATGTGCTAAACACAGTGAAGTCCTCCTCATGAAGAACATTTTTGTTTTCAGAGATCTTCCTGGAAAAAACATTAACAAAAAATATTAACATAGCTAAAGTGGAGTTAGTGGAGAAAGGTCTGTTCCGCCAAGAGCGGGCAATTTTTCAGTATGTTTCACCTTTGTAGAATACACTATTAAAGTAAATAAATAATTTTAAATAAATAAAGTTAACATTTTAATCCATAGAAGATTCATTTGACTACCATACGTATCTATCTGTTCCTTTACATTGCAGAGTACATCTTTCATTAGAAACTGGGTTTATTTAAACTAAAAAATGAAATAGGAAACTCAGCTTTAATTAAAAAAAAAAAATCCATTCCTTGGGAAAAAAAAACCTAACTAACCCAAACAACAGAACACCACACACAAAAAAAACAACCCCAAAACCCAAAAACTTTGGTGAAAAAGAAAGCATACTGTACCCTACAGGAAGCTAATTTCATGGCCCTCTGGGAGCAGTCTTGCAATTTTTGAATGGTTGAGGCATACAGTATTCTTAGTCAGAAGAAAGGCATAACAGATTTTGATTTGTAGCTTTTCATAGCTGATTCTATGGACTCTAACAGGTAAAAAAATGAAAGAATCACCTGCATAAACACACCTTATAGATTTTTTTTAATCTCTTATGTTAGAGAACTGTTAAAGACAAAACACAGTTAAATAATCCAAAGTATTAAAACTCTCTATAATCCTTTTTATCCAGGACAACTAATGATTTCTTAGTATGAAATTATTCTTGCGGCTTTTTTTTTTTTTAATTTGTTTTTTTTTTTTTTATTAAATCAGAATTTGTAGAATTTCCAGCTGGTTTACATCTGCTATCTAAATTATCATCCAAATTTGCTACCTAAAGATTGACGTAGAAAGTGCAGCTCTTCGAAGATCTAGATAATGTTGTGGTGTTGTCTGAGAGGGAGAGGAGAAGGCTATGAAGTCTCTTCCTGCCTTGTGATGTAAAGCAGATGCAAGCAAGAGCAGAAAGAACATGGAGCATCTCCTCCCTCCCCCTGCACACTAGTAACTCTGCCCTGCAAATACAGCTATTTTAAGGCATACAAAATCGACATTTGCAAAGCTAAGAACCCTGCCAATGTAATGAAATAATTTTGGGGTTTTTTTTCCTTATATAGGTAGGCTAATTATTTCAGAGATTGATTAAAAAAAAAAAAAAAGCAGCATTGAAAAAAGGTTATTTTCCTATCTTCAAAGTAATGGTCTCTTCCATTTATTACAACTCAAATACATCTTCAGCTTTTCATTACAAAAATTCAAGAAAAAGGGACATACAAGTCAGTAAAAAAAACTTGACAAGGTTCAGAAAACAGAAGAGAAAAAAAATATAGAAAAAAATGCAAACTGATACAAAGATTTTTTTGCTAACTTAAGTATCTAGACGACTCCATTCTATTAATCTATGACTCAGTATTAGTTGAACATCATACTGCAATTTGCTCACCATTTATAATTTTGTCTCCCCATATTACTAGTACAAACCAACAGGCAATTAAACAGCAACTATCACACACATACCTATTTACAATGCAGACCAGCATTCTTGCTGTATGGTGTGTTTTTTTCCACTTAGTGAAATTTGTTTTTAAAACATCCACTTGAACTGGATACGTAAACTGCTGTATTTTTACATACACCTGACCAGAGTTATATTTAGCCATCTTCAAAGAAGGCAGTTACTTGGGCTGTCAGGCTAGTAAAGACAACAAATTACAGCAAGAGGAGAGCAGATCTGAAGCATCACCCTCCCTAAGGAGGGCATGGTGCTGATGGTAATGAAACTAGCTGGCAGTTTATGCTTGTGAAGTTGCTTTCCTCTGGTCCTTTCACGACCCATGAAGAGAAATGTTAAGCAAGTATTGAGTTGCCTGGTGGTTACAGGGACAAAATGAAGCACACCTTATGTCCACTTCTAATCCCTGCCCCTACATCATTCAAAGGCATGGGGTACAAACATCTGACATTTGCAGAGGCTGGGATACAGGGAAGCACAGCTAGCTCGTTGCTGGGGAAGTGAGTTCACTTAAAAGAGGCCAATGGGTGGGTGGGGGGAGGACAGAGAACAGCAGCTGTTCTGCTTCAGCAAAATTTTACTATTCATTAGATGAAGGCAAAATAAAGCATTTTATCTTTGCTCTCAAGGGGGCAAAATTCAATTTTTCCAACACTGCTGAGTAGCGCTAAGATGTGGCACACCTAAACTAATGAAGTCAAGAAAACAGTTGCATTTTTAAAACACACATTATCTACACTTGGCTAATAGCCTGTTCAGTGATACTCTGTATCACTATATAATTACAAACCTATAAAATCTCCATTAAATTCACACCAGTAAACATTTCTTTGCACTGAGAGAAATAAAGCATTTTGATGTATGCTATTCTCAGCATTTATCATAGATATTAGAAACATAGTCAGTAACTAGATTACAAAAAAAAGTCGTAATTCCACAAGAATCAAAGTAACAAGGCGCTTAATTGCCTCAGACCAATAAAGGAAAAATGATGGCAGAATCAATTAAAAATATATTACACAAACATATATTAGGTGGCACCACCCCACCTTCATTTTAGTGCATATTTCCTTGGGTTTTATGAGCTTTCTAGTTTTACATCAGAAACTGTGGGATATAAAGAGATAAACTACAGTCATTGCCTTATGGATTCTTACATAGGCTAGAAGGTAAAATCAGCAAAAAAAGCCCCATAAAATATAACACATACTTTTTGGTGAGGATTAGAAGCTTTCTTGAGAATTACTTTCCACTTTTGCTCTACCCTCCTTCTTTCTTCTTCTAAATGAGAAGCAACAAAATGTCTGTTTCCTAAAGCAATGAATATTTAAAACATTCCTGGAAAGTCCTGATAAATGACAGGGATCATTTGCTGGCGTCACATCTTTCTCAGTCTCTTGTGCTTTAAAGACCTTGGAACCTGATCTTTTAATCGCTGTATGCCAAATTGGCCTTACGACAAACACAGTGATCCTCCTGGAATGCTGCTAGCTGTAAATTAGTAGGAGCAAAGAGGAGTGGAGGATTTAGGAAACCTGCCTGAGTCTTTTCGTGATTCAGTTATAGTAAACCTTTGGGTTTGTACTTTTGTTGAACAGATGCAGACAGATGTTCTAATTTCCCAGAGGATGTCAAGTCCACAGACCCATCTTTATTGTATCTGTCACAAACTACATAATTTCACAATTCTAACAGATTTTTCTCTGATATGCTCTCTCCATTAAAATATTCAAGACATACAAGATGGACCATTACGAGTCTGTAAAAAAAGGGAATACCTGGAATCAAAGGCTCCTCGCATACATCTTCATGGTATCTATGATAGATGACAACTTCTAGCTTCCAAACTCTCACTTATATCAAAATTGAGGATTTTTAAATTTTTTAATGACAAATAACATGATATTTAAAAATCGGAGCAAAAATTATGTGAGAATATTATGTGTAAATACATAAATGTACATTATTATTTACAGAAATACACATTCAGTCAACAACTGCAAAACCATGATTTTAGTAGCTCAGCACATATATTGAACACTGAATGCTCAACCTTCAAAAGGAAATATTCACAAGCAATCCGATTATGATGTTTTATTAAATCCATGTAGGGAAAATAAACAATTGAACAATTTGTGTATTTCACAATAAGGAAAAGAGGACATACGTGAAAGAGACACAAGTATTCCTGAACCATTCACGCAGATAGCATGAGAATTTAAAACCAACATGAAAACAAAAAAAAAGTATGAATGAGCCACAGAAGTACAGGGAATCAATCTCATCTATCTTGCTTAAGACCTTAGATTTAAGCTAAAGAGAGTCAATGCAAGATTTTCCAACTTTGAGAAAAAACATGACCATCTCCATGAATGTAGCACTCTGCTTCCTTCCTTCTCACACAAAAAACCAAGAGCAAAACCAAACACAAACAACAAAAACCCACACCAAAAAAAAAAAAAACCAAAACCCAAAAAAAGCCCCAAACTATCGAAAAAGTTCAAATATATTCTAGTAGTAAATCTATTTAAAGGAGAAGTTTGTGTCTAAAATCAATGTATGTTATGCTGCAGAGGTTTTCAGCAAAAAGTTTTGGCTGGTATAACTGCACAGTAGCTACAGGCTCAGCTGCTCTGCTGCCAGCTACAACTTCCTAGCTCATGAATGGATACATGTGGTGTTGATCACAGAAGACTGATGCCTTCAGGGTAACGTGTGTCCAAATATTGCTGAACCACTGCTGACAATTTTATAGAGCAACAACAATATCCCTTCTAGCACAAGAAGGCCATTTTGCTCTTTCAGCTAAACATCTAGGAATGCAACTGCAAGACAGAAAGTGGCAGACACTATATAGTAGATAGCAATTCAAAGCATTATGTTATGTAATGAAGAATATGGTCTTCTTGCCATCAGTATTATCTGTATGCATATTGAACCACTCAATTGCAGGGTATCTCCTGCTTCTTACTGGTAGGAGAAGGAAAGAACTCCTGGTTTTTTGTTTGTTTGTTTGTTTTGGGGGGTTTTTTAGTGCAAAAAAAAAAATTATTCTTCTTCTAAAGAGGAAGAATTTTTTAGTTAAAATACTTTAAATTTACAAAATTACCCTTAAATATTAACATGAATCAGTGGCATTAGATTTGGATGAATACCATCATAAGACCACATATAATTCATGCTCTAGCTGAAAAAGTAACTCTGTTATAAAATATATATATATATTAATTGGATATATATAGAGAGAGAGTTCAGTTTTCCAAGTGTTAGTACTGCAACAAGATGTTTTATCACTGATTGCTGCTTTAATAATGTACCAAACACAGCTTGGAAATTAAACATTCACAAAAGTACAATTAAAATGAATCCAACCTAAACCCCACTCCAAAAATAAAAAAAATAAAAAAATCTGTCATAAATAAATGAAAAGAAGTATTCCTGCTGCCTTCGTCCAGTTCTTTTTTCCCCATATGGTATCCTACTTGTCAAGTAGAGGCTGCAAAAATACCCTTTTAAAGAATAAATTAGAAAAATGAAGCATAAACAATAAAGCCTGCTCAGCAGTCATGTTTTCCAGTGCTCTGTAGGGTAGCCACAGGAATTTTCCATGCTGTGACTGTTAATGAGACCCTTCATAGGCACCATTAATACATAAAAGCAATCACCTATAACTCACCTTTTCAAATCTGTACTCCTTGAATTTAGTAACAGGAAGCAAAATAGAAAGCATCATGCAAATGCCATCGTCATTTATTGATACACAACCGTTAGCCAAAAAGGGGTGGACAGGAGAAAAGTTACTGCAATACATAGATGCTTCAGTGATCAAGCACAGAGTCCAGAAGCACTTGGAGAACATGCACAGTTTTTAAGACTACAAAACTGTCCCTAAACATATGGTTTTCCTGATGGACGAAAACATACTTACAGAAATTAATAATTAGCTAAAACTGCCTGGATTCAAGATACTTGGGTATTTAGAAAAGAATGGGTATCTGATCAATCTCTATAATGACAGAAATCTGTCATGAAGAAAACCCACACAAATTGTGGTTTATCTCTTTTAATATTTATTTAAATGAAAGGGGGGGGGGGGGGGGGGGGAATTCACATTTTCCACATGGATGCCATGAAAGTTCTGACAAACAGTTGCCAACATTAGCCAATTGTCACAGACCAGTACTAGCAAGTTTCCAAACCATACATTGGACTTCAGCCAAAGACATTTCCAACAACCTGTGAAGGACCTCAAGCTTTTGGTATAAAGGCCCTCACCTCTATTCCATTTCTCAAATGCCAACCTCTGGGCAAAGACAGGGGTCTGTCAGTCCCTAATACTTGAAATACTTGAAAGATTTTAAAGTGAAAGAATATTAATTCATTCTGCCAAAAATGCACAACTTAGGATATTGCCTGCTGTATTCAGTGAAAGAAATATGAAACAATAACATGCCCGAGAACTCTCTTGCACTTTGGTCTGTGCTCAGAGCGATGCCTGTGTTCCAGTTACTGGCAAGTTTCTAAATAATTTGAAGAGATACCCAGAAATTAAATGCATTTTTTTTAAACAAGACCCACCACTTCTACAAAATGACCATTGACTTGTGGTAAAAGCTTACTTTAGGTTACCCTTTCTCAGTCGCATTTCTGCTTATGATGACATAAATTAACTCTTGGGTTTCCCACAGTTCTCCTTACCAGTAACTGATTCAGGCAGGACATCCTACATCAATGAAATCCTTTTTGGTACAGAACCACCCATTGCCAGGTAAAAAACCCTTTTTTTTTAATAGTTCTACCTTCTGGATGAGCCCAAATATGTAAATTGGGATGCAGATTCCAAGCTGAACATACTAAATACATATAAAAGATATCCCTCAAAGACAGCTTTGCTAAAGGCTAGTTCCGGCCCTTCCCTAACCTTTTTTATGACTTTGATACCCATCATCAGGGCCATCACTGAGTAATTTTAAGTTATCACAGACACTTTCATTTTGGTGGCCAGGTTGGCTTCCTGACGCCTTAGTGTGCTGCAAGAGCTCAGTCAGCATCTAATGTGAACTGAAGGATTTGAAAGAGTGTAGTAAGTAAATAGAGTGAAGAAAGATGGCAGCTAGCAGTTAAAGGGGCTTGTCTACTCTCACACTCACACAAAGAAATACGCTTCCTAAATGCATTTTGCTTTCATACAAGTAAAAAAAACACTGTGGCTGTACATGAGGTTTTAATCCTTAAACTTAAATAAAATATAACCTCACAAATACTCATTACGAAAACACATAACTGAAAACAAGAAGCACATCTCATTAATAGTTCTTCATAGAGCAAAAGAATGGCAGTTTATTTGAGATAAATTATCTATAAATGTAACTTTCTGGAATGGGGTGCACCATGGCAACAGACTTTTTCATCTAAAACTAAAACTTCTTTTGCTTCCAGTTTTAGGCTGGAATATCACCAACAAGGAATCGCATACTGATATTTGGTAGTTTCAGTGAGTGGTTCATATAACTGAAATATCATTTCCTCTCATCTGGATTCCATCAAACAACTTAGAAAAAAAGTAAATTCCATCACTGTTCACGTTCCCAAACAGTGGTAACTGAACTGCAGTTTTCAAAGGCAGAAGGCTTTATACACTATCCCAGTGGCATGTTAAACCATTGTGTCAATTACTATTGTAATCTTCATCATCTACTACATCTCTCATCCTCCCTCTCTCTCAAATGAAAAAGTGAAATACTGCTAGTGCCTTCAAGACAGGAAATTAGCTCAAGATTAAGGACAAGTAAAATTGCACTTACACTCACTAAAAAGAGCACAGCAGAGTTTTTCTTATTGCTTTTCTGCTCTGCTGCATATACATTTGACTAAACCAATAAATAAGCAAAGTTCAAAATGGCCTGTTCCAGAGCACAGCAAAGTCAAGGGACAATGTCTCAAAATATTTAAATTTAGAAGTCTGCCATGAACTCCCATTTCAAAGCAACTTAGAATTACTGTCAACATAGTGGTGCAACTATTATTACCGTGAGAAAAGCTCATTGCCACAGGATGCTTCACAGACCAAAAGTCTGAAGAGGTACAAAAGGAGTCATAAGAATTAATGGAGGGTGGATATTATATTAAATTAGATTAGAAGTATTAAATAAAACAATACAAATGCAATCTGTGGCTCAGACAGTCCCTGAAATCCTATCTGTTGGAAGTTAGAATCACCAGGGGAAGAAACACATGTTCTTCTTCCATATGTTACAGTTTGGGCAGATTGATAGGAGTAGGTTTTGTTCTTAAATACTGTTTATGTCTTCATTCTGTCAAGAAAATTCCTTATTTCTTAAAACGCAACTGCAGGGAAAAAATAAGAGTCGCTGAAACTGACAAAAATAAATGTGAACACCATAAAATGCAACATTTGTGATACTTTCTTTTTTTAGTTATGTTGTTTTTTCATTGATTGTTAGTGATATGGCACAAATAAACGGGGCATTCTGACAGTAGTAGACTTTTTTCCCCTGTAACAGATTTAGTAAATAATGTCCCATGTATTGTGACACCAAAAGCACTGGTGCTCTTCATCTGTTCTAACATTGTTTCAAGAATTATACTCAAACATCAAAGGTTGTTTCTCTCAACCCAAATTTTGCACAGATATAAACTGCTATGGTAGATTAACCTCAATACGTCAAGTTATATATATGAATCATTAGACTTTATTTAGAGGGCATGTCTAAACATTGGTTTTCAGTGTGGTCTATGCTGATAGTTTTTTTCGCTGTAATTACCACTGAATTTATTTAAACTTATTTATTGATAATTTGTCAAAATAAAGAATGACACTAGAATCAGCAAGTTTATGCTAAATTGTGTTCTGTTTAATGCCTATAAATGCTGACCATGGAACTATATTTCTCGTGTTCCACGAAACTGTATTTGGATGAGTTTCCCAGAACTTCAGTCTTAAAATGTATGTTTATATTCTGTACCTGTGAATGAGGGAGATTAAAGTTTATAGATCAGAGATTACTTTACACTTAAATTATGGCTTCTGTGTTGGGCATGACCTATGTGTTCTTAATTGCCTATTTGTCTCTTCACGTAGAGTGAGTCAGGACAGGATTGTGACTTCATAGTGACCAACTGAGGACCAACAGACAGAAGGTCCCAAAGGCAGCAGGGGATGGAAGAGCAGGCAGTGCCAACAAGAGCAGGGTACATGCAACCAGTTATCAGGGGAAAGAGAACATTAGTAAGGATCAGAGGGTACAACTGAGAATTTTCATCATCCCAGAAGGCCATATAGCTGTTGAAACCAAGCGTGGGATGAACGAATGATCTACTTGGAAGGACTCACTGTACACAAAGAGTAACAATTCCTGTTTATTTGGTTTTGCCTAAGCTAGCCATGTGTTTTTGTTTGGTTTTTTTTCCTCTACTTAAAGTTAATTATCCAGTATAAACTGGCCTTAAGTGTTTAAAAACCTTTTTGTCTTTTTCAGGAGCTTCCTGTAGAGACAAGGTCAAGGCAGATTCTTTTCAAAACTCTGGCCTTCTCAGGGAACCATGAGAGCTTGCTAGAATTCTACTATGAAATCTCATTTCATTAACATTAGAATATTATAATTTTTAATACATTTTATAGATTTACACTATTTATGGAGATGTGCTTTATATAGAGATTTATAAAATTTATAACATTAATTTTACAGATCTATAAAATTTACAGACACATCGTCTTGAGGTAAATGAGAAGAATCTTTTTATTTATTTGGTATCTAATGCTTATGCCAGCTACACTTACCTGGAAGAATGAATTTCAGTTTATATTAAATTTTCTTTGTGCAGAATTTGCACAGTAGGCATTATGTCTATAACTGATTTAATAGGTCAGTGCTGAATTGCAAAAAAAGAAAATACATATTCATCCAAATTTCTATTATATTCAAATAGATTTTATTAAAAAATTATGCCTATGATTAAGGTTATGATTATATTTTTTCGACAAGATATCACTCAGATGGAGAAGATCTAGTATGAAGACCACCTGAAAGCTAAACAGATGGGCAACAATAGTCTACACATTCCACTTAAAAATACATAGCAAACATACAGCTCTAAAAATGACAAATGTGTATAGAGTGACCTATATCTCCTGTTCACTGAATGACTGGAACAATTTATGAGTGTAGGTCAACTTTCTAGCTCTAGAGAAAAGAGTTTAGATACTCAAGGAATCTTCAAAGTGAATCAGAATCTACAAGGGCAAAATAGGTTAAGAACAGGCAGTATTACTATTTTTAGGCACAAAGGAAATCTAAGAATATTCGTATATGTGAATCCCAACAGAGAGAGAACAATGTCAAAAAATAAGATACAGAGACTGAACACGCAGATAGAATAAATGTTTTTCGTAGTACATGAAATGACTAAGATCTACAATGATCAATAAAGCTCAAAAAAAACCCCTCCCATAACAGTAAAAAACTACCCCACAATTTAGAAGGACAAATAATCTAATAGTTTTCTTCCATAATTTCCATTACTGAAAATACTATAACAGGGAATAATTTACCTATCACACTGGAGTTGTGTGAATTGTACTTGTTCACAAAGTGCTCTGAAATCAGAAAGAGATGTCGAGATACTCAGACTGTATTAACATGCATCTAAGAGACTGAAATAACAAAATGGTTTAGAAGGCTCTCAATTTCAGATGACCAGACTTCCTAGTTTTGGGGTCAGTCTCAGAGTCCAGTCATGTATTTAATTTGCAGGTTTTTATACTAGTTTATGGACAATCTACTCACGCTGTTCTGTTTCCATCTCTCTTTTCCTTGATTTTCCTTAATAGTTCTTTAATCATGCTGATTCAGGGCCCAGCTCTAACAGAACAAGTTACCACACAATTACCTAATTCCTCCTCTCTGTCCACCAGCCTCCTCTCCAATTTGTAACAAAAACAAACCCCTCTGACTTATCAATCTTAGTTTAGTTTAGTTTAAGAAAGTAAGAATAGTCCACCTAAACCAGTATCCTGTCTGGCAATGGCCAAAAATGGATGCACAAGGAAAGTCTAATAACAGGGTAGTTGTGTATACAAACTACCCTAGAATTTTTTTTCTAACTTTTAGCAACTTTCAGTAAGGAGAATCCCAAATCAAACATGATATACTTGTATCTTGGATTTTCTTCATGAAGTAAAAAAAGTAATTGATTGTAATATGATTGCATTGTCTATCTCCACACATCCACCTCTTCGAAAATACTAACTTGCTGCACAATTTTCACCTAATTTAGCAGAGGAGTGTGAAGAGTCATGGTATTAAGGTTCACAGTATCAAGTTTTTACAAATGTAAAGAAAATCTGCAGCAGGGGGAGGGAGACACATTAATGACCCTCATAGGAAAAGACTCTAGAGTGATCATAATTGTTCTCTGCTCTATTGTGCTGTTGCCATAGGAGCTATGGCATAGTTCTTGCCTTTCCACAAGCCTACACAGGAATTCACAACACACTAGTGGGTATTATACAATGTGTTAGATGGAAATTAGAATTACTATAGGGTGACAAAGCAATGGCAATCTAGGGAAGACATGGAATTACTGCTGTGGGAAACAGCGGAGGAAAGAACTGAGCATATTGCAATGGGAAGGATAATGTGGGGAAATGGGGAGGAAGAAGAGAAGACATCAGTGTTGAAAGGAGAAAGGAATAAAAGCAAAATAAAATGTAGTAGTGGTGTAATGGAGAAGGAGAGCAGTCTGTATAGTAAAACAGTTCCAGAGATATACATCTCTGCTATTTGAACAAAAGGCCTGCAAATTTAAGTTGAAAAGTATTGAAAAGCTAAATTCATTACAAATTTCTGTCTGTTGCAAGGCCATAGCGCTCCTTTGTGAAAATTTTTATAACTAAAAAAATTTAAAGTACCAACTAAAATCACAATCCTTCCTCATATTTTGTTGTTCAGCAGCTGCCTGTATAAATGGCTTCCCAAGCATAAAAACCTAACTATAGATGCACAGCACAGATAATGATAAAAGTTAAAATATCTCTCAGGATCAACTTCCAAACAACTATCAGAACTACTTTTTTTTTTTTTTTTTTTTTTTTTTTTTTTGGGGGGGGGGGGGTAGGGGAATCAATTCCATTGAAAAAAAAATTCTAACATTTCACAATTTTCTTTCATTCATACAAGAAAGAATAAAAATTCCCACAAAAAAAAATCCAAAAATACTTGTTAGAAACATAAAAACATAACCATTTTTAATTACTGTAATAAAGTAATTACTCTAATAAATTAGCCCAAAATAAGATAGGATCAGCAAACTGATTCTAATCTGAAATTTCTATCATTTAATATAAATTACATTTTTCATTTTTAAAAAATCTTCTCTTAGGCTTTTAGAAAATAACCTCAGATCTGTATGCCATGAGGGCTACACAGGGAGTTCTAAGAGCCTGCAGATACTCTATGCCAATTTTTTGATGAATAAACAGGAATCTTTCATTGCATAGAAGTGTTAACTCTTTTCTTTAAAGACCATAGTACAAAAATTAACCTTTGTATAAATACGTACTAGAATTTGTGCTTTCTTTCACATATATGCTACACTTCTCAAGCTTCCATATTGTACATGTTTGCAAAAATGCCAGCCATCTCCTGAATCGCTGCTTATCATGGGTAAACAAAGTGTTTGGGCAGAGGAACAGTCTTGGACTGCCAAGGCAAGAGATAACTCAATCTTGTTCCCTAACTGGCTCCCCTGACTGCTCCTGAAAACTCTGTGTGGCTCCTACATATTGCCAGATCATGCAGGAATGTATTTATTGCCAGCTTTCAGTACTACAGACAATCTGGAAAGCTCAAGGTCGAAGAGGAGGCAAGAAATATTGCACACTTTAAAGGTAGAATTTGCATAGAAACTCCTTGATGGGCATTGCTTGTCAAAGTCATGAAGAGTTTGCAGCTGAAATAAGAGAGCACAGCCACTCTGCCTTGACACACAAAAAAACCCTACACATGTCACTGTGCTTTTTCTAAAACATTCAGAAAAACAAGTTAAGAAATAGACAATCAATTTCTAGAAAAAAGCAGCTTGGAGGAAAGGATATGTAACCTGTCTCTCAAGAATCATACTTCACTATCATTATCGTAGGAGGTCTTGTCCCTTAGATGTGGACAGAATTCCTGACATCATGCAGTACTTACTAGCTTTTAAATTCCATTAATAACTAAATTACGTCTCTTCATATTATTTTTCACAGCTAAACATAATATACATTGCTCTGTGACTATTTTTATTGCAGTTCCTTAGCCAACAATTTATTTCAGACCCTGTAGACCAAACTGCTCAATATGATTTTTAAATTTTATCCTTTGTTTTTAGCCTCCTGTTTCATTTCACGCTGTTTTAACCTGAAGATCCTCAAGAGAATAAATCAAGTATTAAGCCAGAAGTCATGACATTTTTCTTTTTGAGACATAATTGTGTGCATCTCTTTAAATTATGCTGGTCTCCTGCCTTTAACAGCATATAGCAAAAGCCAAAATGGCCAGAGTATAATCTGATACTTAATTTTCAGAAAGGGCAAAGTCTATACTGAAGCACCTCCATAAGCATTCATCTCTTGAAAACTTTGTCACAAATGTCTCTCTTCACAAGTAACACTTCAAAAATTATTTCCAATATTTTTCTCATGCATATGGGAACTTTAAAACAATATGATAAGGTTATCTTTATAATTTGTTTGTTTTCTATGCTGGTTTCTATGAGAATAATAATCTACATGAAATCATAAAAAAATAATAACAAAGTAAAAGTGATACTTATTTTGGTTTTAACTTGTAATAAACTATATTTTAACATATTCACAATGTCATACTCCGTTTAGTAAATGAAGTTACATGTAGTCACAAAGCTGTGTGTTCCAATAAGAAGTGGCTTAAATTTGGAATATCAGGTAATGAATATAGTAGAAAATTTCACATAATAACACTAAGTATAATCACTGATTTCATGTTGAAGCAGGTAATGATTAACATTAGGAAATTACATCTGTGAGAACACTTTACCTGCTTTTTTTTGGAGGTTCAATAAGAAGTTTTTTGAGGTGCATCTGATAAATTGAGTATAGACTAATTAATAGCCCAAGTTTCCCATTTCTGCATAATTGCTGCACACTTGTGACACAGTTTTCTTTGTTGTTTGTTTGTGGTTTTTTAAAAGAAAGTGCTTGTGGTAAGTTTTACAGTCATAAATACCAAAAAACAAACAATGTGGTTCTGACGCACCACTACTGGTGATGCAGTTCTACTCATTGGAAAAATGGACCCTTTCTGCTTTTCATATTATGTGGTAAAGAAATTTCGCCTTCTTTCTTCAATATATTTTTTCTTTGGTCATTTTATGTAGACCAAAATACTTTAAAATGTGCAGCTTTTGATGACATTACTACAATACCTTAAAGGGAAGACTTCTGACTGCTTAAGCAATAGATGCCAATCACTGACATGGAAAATCACTTTTACTACTGTTGGCTGATATGTACTTTTGTTCTTAACTTTATGTGCTTCCTTTCATAGCAATATGGGGCTTTTTGTACGGAATCACAGAACTTCTATGGGTGGAAAAGACCTTTAAGATCATCAGGTCCAACTATTATCTACTTTACCAGGGCCACTACTGCATCATAAGCACCATATCTAAACAGCTTTTAAATACATCTAGGGGTGGTGATTCAGCCACTTCCCTGGGCAGCCTTTGGTAACCCTTTGGTATAGAACCTTTTCCTAATGTCCACACTAAACTTCCCCTGGTGTAACTTGATGCCATTTCCTCTTATCCTATCAGTTGTGACTTATGAGAAATAGACCAACACCCACCTCTTTAAATACGCCTTCAATATCCACCTCTCTAAAACAGCCTTTCAGGTATTTGCAGAGAGTGATAAGGTCTCCCCCTGAGCCTCCGTTTCTTCAGACCAAACAACCCCAGCTCCCTCAGCTTCTCCTCAGAAGACTCATTCTCAAGACCCTTCACCACTTTTGTTGCCCTTCTCTGAACCCACTCGAACACCTCAGGATCTATCTTATACTGCGGCACCCAAAACTGAACACAATACTCAATGTGTGGCATCAGCAGTGCTGAGTACAGTGGGACAATCACTTCTCTACTCCTGCTGGACACACTGTTTTTGATACAGGCCAGGGTGCTGTTGGCCTTGGCCACCTGGGCACACTGCTGACTTCTATTCAGCCGGCTGTTGATCAACACCCCCAGGTCCCATTCTGCCAAGCAGCTTCCCAGCTACTCAGCCCCAAGCCTGTAGCACAGCATGACATTGTTGTGTCCCAAGTGCACAATTCAGCACTTGGCCTTGTTGAAGTCCATATGACTGGCCTCAGCCCATCGATCCAGCCTGTCCAGGTCCTTTTGAGGAGCCTTCCTATGCCCAAGGAGATCAACACTCCCACCTAACTTGGTGTCATCTGAAAACAGCAGTACACAGTGGTTGAGTCTTTTTCATAGTGTGTTCTGTCTAAATCAGTCTCTTACCTGTAACTATGCTCTGTTTTCTTTCTTTCCTGGTCTGTCATTATAACTTCATTATAGCTCAGTCAAGTTATATAGATATTTAAAGGGTTAAAAACAGTCAATAGATTAGTTCAGCTAGTCATATTAATGACTGGAGGTATCACTGCTGTACTTATCAATTATTGTGATGATATACTCATGTGGATTTGATATATACAGCATTTCTTCAATTTTTTTCATGTTTTCATTATTTATAGCCAGTTTCATCTTTTTCAATTTGACATGACATTTATCTGTTATATAGCTATAAAAATAGTTTCAGTAAAAATAAATTTGGAAACTACAACTTTTATTAATATTAAATTCCCTTACGTTAAACCTGAACCAGCCTTAGTGGTAATTTTTGAAAGACCAATACATTACAAATAAGAAATTATCTTGCACAGGTTATAAAGCAACACAGATACCAACGATGAACTGTGTTACATGTGACCCAGAGACTTAGTTAACAAAGTGCTAAAATATTCATTCCAAAAACCTGGTGCTTTCTCATTCATTAATCAAGAGACAAAAATAATTCCATGACAATACAAACAGAGGCAGAATAATGTTATGAAAAGAAGGTGCCCATGTTAAACTGGGAGTCATGATCTTACAACATAAAAACCCAACCACTATGACTCACATAAAAAGCATCAATCTAATTTCAGGAGGCATCACCCCACATAAACCCCACTGAAAGACATAAAATGTCACTGGTTTATCCTCTGAGTAATCCAGCTCCATCAGGAAACTGGATAGTAGTTTTAACAAAACAGGCCTCATGAGTTTTTATCACTTTTATAATGAATGTCTTTCAATTTTATTGGCTCTTGGAAGGAGTAATTTAGCTTCTCCATTTAAACATGACTTTTTATTCTTCACAACTTGCAAGATTCGATGTTATGTTGCTAACATAAATACAAATGCAGATACTGAGGTTTTAATAAAAGTATGAAGTTTTTTCACATATATAAAATATATGATTTTGAAAATAATAGGAAAGGGAAAAAAGATTTAATCAATTTTGTAGTCTGATACAGCTAATATATATTGAGAATATAAGATTATAAGTTTCACAAAGTGGTTATCAGGGATTACACTGAGTTAGGTAAAAATATACTGTTATCTATAGATTTCAGTGCTTCTCTTGCTTTTCAAATCTTCCTGGGAAAAGCATTCTAATATATTTCCTGCATATTAATAGCATGGCCCTTACTGACATCAGTGAGAGTTTTACCATAAATTTCTTAGATAACAAAATGGAAAGATGAGACACCAACACTTTCTATAAAGTGAACCTGAAGACCGATACTAATTTCAAGGGGAAGAAAAAAATGCATTTTTGCTCTGTTCTTTTTTTTCTTTTACCATGGTTTAAATAGTTAAGCATCAGAAATTCAAAAATACTGCTCCTGAAGTGCTGTCTATTTTTTTTGTTGAGTTTTGGACTAGACAGGGAAGACGTGCTCTGAAATCATAAAACTGTTTTGTTCTTCTCTGATTTTGTTACAGAGAAAATGGGAAAAGAATAATATACTTGTAGAGTCTGTTTTTAAAATTGTGAAAAATCGTTAACAAGTAGTGAAATTGTGGCATCAACAGACGTGTCCTAGTAAACAATTGACTGAAGTACACTGGTAAACTGAAATTCTACTAATTAATTAGTAGGCAAAGCTGTCAAAGCTGTCAGGTATAGTCTCCTGATGTAAAAATCATGAAAACTGATTTTTCCCCTTGCTCTTTCCTGTACATCTGAGTGACATGATGTCAGTAAAGTGTTTATAATAAGCTGAAGGAATTCTTACAAACGGCTTAAAGCTTTAGCTTTAAAAAAAAAAAAAACAAAAAAGATTCTTTTTTTTCACGTTGTTCCAACTAAAGGGGACATGACAAAAAGAAACAGTAATTTGCAACAACTGTACGCATGCCACTATTCTTGCAACACTGAGGTGTCAATAGACTGGCCAGTTAAACACATAGATTAAAACATCATTCACGACTACATATATAGCAGGATTTGGCGATGGAAGCTGATGCCTGCCACATCTGAGGTAATGGTGAGCATGTCCATATGACACATCAGAATACTCCGGCATTCATATATGACATGAGTGCAGCAGGTTATCTATAAAGTACTCATTAGCTGGTTATGGAATTTCTAAGATTATAGAGTGGAGAAGGTAAATAAGAAATGAAATTATTAAAATCAAAATTTAGTAAAGCTTCACCCTATTGGACTTCACAAGAAAATCACAAATTTTTTTATTTTTATTTTTTTTTAATTGTAGCTGGGTGTAAGTGAAATTTGGAGGTTGCTAATATGTTATCATTACTCAAATAATTAAGCTTGGGAACAATACAGTTTTTTTTTTATTAGCTATCTCAAAGCAAGTACCATTATAATCATCTAATTATGCTTTGAGGCAGCTTTACACATAAATGCTTTAAACATTCATTGCCTTACTACTGGGGGCTATGCCTCAGTTATATACTCTACAAGAAAATAAAATTAGTGTTATGCACCAAAGAATATGCATGAACAGAAAATGTCAGAATGCCGAATAGTGCAATTTTAAGTGTATTTTTCTTCCAAGACTTTCTAAGGCTTAAAGAAATAAACCAACTGGCCCATGTAAATTAAATATTCTTTCAAAAATATTTGTTTTTCTGTTTGACTTATTTCATTTACACTGTCTACATCTGCTTCTTGCCCATAAGTCTGGAATAATGCCACTTCTCAAATGATTGAGCTATACAACTGTTAATGAGCAGCCTTTAAGATTTAAAGGCCAGTATTTCAGCAAAACTACTTGTGAAAAAGTCTCTTAGCAATTCTTAAGAATTGTTTCTTATTATTGTCAGTAATTATTAGATGCAGTATCCCTACTTTTTATTAAAATGTTATCTAAATATGAGAATTGGCTTTGGTTAAAAAATACTTTATCGATAACTGGTCAGTAAAACAAGACAAATCTTCCTAAATAACATGTATATTATGATGACAATTGAGGTGGCAATAGACTGGCCAATTATAGACGTACATTAAAACATCATATTTTCTTGTCCTCTGATCACTCTCATTATATCAGACTTCAATTTTGCTTACAAAATATTTTTTTTTCTTCTTTACTTTTCACCAAGATCCTGCTAATGAGTATTCATTCCCCATTCCTCTAATTTTGACAGAATTCATTCAGACTTCTGATATCCAAATTCTTTTGCAACCAGATGGTCTCATCTGAATTTTCTAGAGCTACCAACCACTCATGTCTTAATGCTAACAGCATATTTTAAGAACTATGTAAGGTACAGATACAATTCACAAGTCAAACATGCTGGTAAGCAAGACTAGATAACTACTTTTTCACAGAATCACAGATTTTAAGGGCTGGAAGGGACTGCGAAAGATCATCTAGTCCAACCCCCCTGCCAGAGCAGGACGACCTAGAGCAGGTCACATAGGAACATGTACAGGTGGGTTTTAAATATCTCCAGAGAAGGAGACTCCACAACTCTTCTGTTCCTGTGCTTTGTCACAGTGAAAAAGTTTTTCCTTATGTTTCTGCAAAACCTCTTATGCTCCAGCTTGCACCTGTTGCCCCTTGCCCTATCATTGGACATAACAGAGTCTATCTCCATCCTCCTGACACTCACCCTTTACATATTTATAAACATTAATGAGGTCACCCCTCAGTCTCCTCCAAGCTAAAGAGACCCAGCTCCCTCAGCCTTTCATCACAAGGGAGATTCTCCACTCCCTTAATCATCTTTGTGGCTCTGCGCTGGACTCTTTCAAGCAGTTCCCTGCGTCCTTTTTTCTTACTGTCTGTTCTATCTACTAGCAGGCCCTCCCTGGCAAAAATCTAGTCCAAAAGATACATTCTGCAAATCTTAACACTATGAGGTTTGGAAGACCATAACAAAAAATTCATGTCTATCAATGTCTTATACGCTATTCTCCTAAAATTTAACTCTGAAGACCTGACACATAACTCCTCTAGAAACAGAGGAGACAATAGTGAACAGATTACATTACAGCTGATATATATTAAAAAAATCCATTAAAAAATGTCTTTATAAGATTTTTCTGCCTAATACAATTTTTTTCATTACATATATTCTACATAAAGGAAGGTGAACATGTCACTGTAATCAAAGAACATCTCAAATTAAAAAAGGTCTATCAGTAAAAAGTTACTCAGAAGAGAGATCATTCAACTTCAAAAGGCTTAACTTTAACTTCTGATAACCAACCACTTAAATAAGAAATTTGAAAGTACATATGGACTCCATCAAGTAATGCAGTTTTCTGGTTTGTTATTTTTACAGAGTAGTAAATTTTTTACTTAATAGGGACTTTCTGCTCTCATTATTTACATATATTCTGTAGAATATTGAATATTGACAAAGAGGTGTACAGAAATTCCATTTGAGAGGGAAGTAAAGCAAATCCAAACTATAAAAGATACCTATTAAGTGTGATACTTTCATGATAATTATATAATTTCTGTATTGAGATAGAGCAATGAGATGGACAAACGTGCACAGCATTTCAAAGTATTAGATCAATGAAAACATTTCCTTAGTAATTTACCATAGTACCAGAAAATCTGACCCGGACCTATTTCATGAATGTACAAGTCTTCTCTTGATTCAATTTGACAATATCTTAAAAAAAGTAGTTTGGATGTAACAGAAACATGTTGTTGACACATTCTATCTATGGATTTTCAAATAGAATAACAAAATAAAATCAATAATAAACTGCATTATGTTCAAGAGTCCAGGATGAAGGATGAAATTGTTACAAGAAAAAGAAATAATTTATATCCAATTCAATTTCATTCTAAAAGATTAGTAAAACCAATGTAATGACTACAATCATATACCAGCATCTGCACCAGATACATTTTTTATTACGGTTTGGAGGGTTTTTTTCAGTTTAACTATATTCATGTGATATTTACTTCAGATATGTAAACAAACCAAATATTCTTAAATTTTTGGTCTCCATTGTTTCACCTCTGAATAAACTAAGTGTCCAAAAGTAAACATTTCTCAATGCTCTGTAATTTTCCTACTTTAATAAAGATTTTTTAATAATCCAATATTCTGGTTTAGGCTTTAATTACCCAGCAGATGGAGAAAAGTTTATACACATATCCATTTACATTTAATCCACATACATCTCAAAGTACTTCATGAAAAAAAATGTATTCCTCATGAAGGAAATGCAGGCCTGTTGAGGCTGTGTCTGTAAGGCTTGTATGTTTTACTGTATTTCTTAAATTCTTAAAACAACAAATGTGTGAGTGTTCCATCAACGCATGTATAGATGGCAGAACTTGAAAAGTAACTCCCTATTGAAAGCAAAATATTAATGTTTTTCTTCAACATCTTACAAAAATGTTACAAAACACTGTAGCTCTACTCAGACAGACTTTTAATACATATCTCCATCCATGAATGAGGACAAATATCTAATTAAATAACTTCATTTGGTAGTTAAAATCTGCTACACACAAATGCCTGAAAACTGTCAAGGTGCATGGGACAGGAAACAGAAGTTCTTTTTTGTATGAAGTGTGAATGCAAGATTACATGTGTCTATTCTCATTTAATTTTCTAGGTAGCCATCATATATATATAGAAAGAATGTTTATTGAAAATTAAGAAATATATGATTTATTTCTTATTTTTAACTAAGTATTTAAAATATATATGAATACAGAAAAATAATTTTCTGAATTACTTTTTTTTAAAAACTAATTGAAAGATGTCCATGTGATGCATAATTAAGAGATTATTCTGTTGCTAAATTTCAACTACAGGTAACTAAAGCATCTGGAGAGAACACAAATGTCACCTTTTATCATGGGTTTGCCTGGACTGAAGAGCTGCTTGTGACTGAAAGCTATCTCTGTACAGCTAAGTGCGGCTTTCTTCTTGATTAATTCAACTAGGAAAGACAATACATTGGAGGGGATTGAAACTACCTGCCTTACATATGTATCTAGGATGGGACAAACTGCCCTTTGGGTGAGTCCTTCCTCTTTATAAAGCAAACGTGTATGATTTTCTTAGACTACTTTGGTCACAAATTTGTATTCCAGTAAGTAAGGAATAGATATATTAGAATTACTTGCTTAGTAATTAAAAAAAAAAAAAAAAAAAAAGTTAAAATGCAAAAACAAGCATCAGAGCCCCAAGTGGACCCACAGGCTCTGCTACTCTTTTCCCCTCATTTGGGTTTGACTGCCCAGAAGCATGGCCATCTCTGATGGAATGCAGTTCTGTCACTGTGGGTCCCTCAGCTGTGGGAAGCCTTCTGGGGTTCCTCCCACATCTGGTCTTGCCAGGGGCTGACTGCATCTCAGCCTTGTGCCTCATGACTACCAACTCACCCAGCCCCATGGGACCCTCTTTAGACAGCTGAATTGTCCTCCTTTGATCTTTAATCAACACAAAAGTATTTGCTTTTAATGGGATGCCTCACATGCTTATATTTATGCATAAGTTCAGAATTACATTAGATATGCACTCTCTAAGTTCAAGCAAGGTTTAAGGTCACAGTATAACCTACAACTCATTAAACTGCAAAACAAATGGTTGACTTAGGTTTTGTTAATATTTTAATCAATTTTCCTTCTTTAATCATTTTCAGTTTTAAGAATTTTGTACAAACTTGCCATTATACTTCAGTGACTTGTTCTATTTTCATTAAATCCATATGAATCATTTAGTTATCCTGCTCTCTCCTATGAGTCAAAACAGTCCCAACAAATTGACAGCTTTTATCCAGGCTGCATGTGCTTCTGGAAGCTATACATCTCACAAAGTGGATGTTGTCATCTGCCTCACTGAGATTATCTACAAGCTGTGGGCTATTTGTGTCACCAATGCAACAATGACGACAACCACCAATAACACTCTCCTGATGGATTGTCCTGATGGATCACTTGGGACCTCCTTGAGAGCGCCAAGGGCAAGCTGGAAGATAAAAATCAGCAGCAATTGATTTCCAGCAAAATCTTGAAAATCGGAGTCATACATTTCACTTGTCTCTTCGGATGCATAGACCACCTTTCTCCTAGTGTACACAGAAAAGAAAGTACCCATGAAGGACTGGTGGATTCACTGAATACTTGAAAAGCCATGACCTGCTGTATTTTATTTTTGAAAACAATATAATGCTGTGTTACCAGCTGTTTCAACTTACCAGTATGTACCTGAACTACTTTAATTTAAGGTGGCAACATATTAAAAGGTTTGACCTTTGGAAACTGAGTATTTCAAGTTACTTGGGGATTATTCACACCCACTACTTTATATGCTTCACTTGCATATGTATCCCAGGCTTCCTATATAGCCATTGAAGCACAGTTTCTTCTGTCTTTAGGTAGCACAATCACATTTATTATCAAGGCAAATGTATTTGACCCTTACATGAGTGTTGAGGGAGAACAGGAAGAACTTTAAAAATGAACACAATGGCTAAATAGTATAGCCTTGAAGACAGTAAAGTTACAGCAGAAGTAGCAAACTTGTAGCAGCATCTCCTCACACATTGACAAGTAGCACAGAGAGACACACACTTCACAAAGGAGTACTCAGCAAAAAGTAATTTTTAGAAACTGAAATGCTTGAGAATGTTCCCTGTAAGATTTTTGCCTTGCGCTACATTACTATCACATGCTTCATTGGCATAATTTAGATATTAAAAATTAGACTGTTAATTTTATCAAAACCAGAAAGACTGCAGGCAAAAATGTTAAGCCCTGCCTATGCACTTGTAATTTTTACAAGTAATCCAAACCATTTTACAGCTTGTTTCATCTTAACTGTATGAGTCTGTCAAGCAATCACTTCTCTATGGCATTAAAACATCTTCTCTAGTAACTATTGAGGCTGTTAAAAATACTAATAACACCCACTTGGCAGAGAAGATTCAACTGACTTGTAAAGCCTAGAAGGGAGTTCACTCCCATTCTTCAGAACTGAAAGTGATAATATACAGAAAAGAAAGAAGCTTCTTGCATTTTTTTCTGTCTTCGAATGTATACTTTCAATTCTTGTTATGTTTTGCAATACTTCCAAAAGGAAACTAAGTTATTAAAAAGGAATAAATATCTATAAAACTCAAGAGAAAAATGTAAAAGTTATATTCTTCCAAAATATTATTCATAAAGAGCAAAAAAATTGTTTGAGATCTAGACATTTCTTTATCACTGTATCCAAGTAAGTATTACTTAATCAATAGCTGTACCAGCATGTGAAATCATTCTCTAATTTCAGTTGAAATCCCGAAGTATATAAAAATACATTAACACAAATAAATTCAGAAATCCATATGAGTACAGGCACAAACATAAAATATATATTCTTCTGTTATTTTCTGTTTAATAATTGCTCAATAATGTAATTAAAAGACATGAATCCAACTAATTGTGCATGCAAGACATTCACATGATATAATATTTCCTTTTAGAAACAGAAACTACACATGATCAGCTGTAAGCCAAACTGGTCCCCCACAGAGGACAGAAATAAGCACCAACTGAAGTTACACAGGATGAAGAGCTGTAAGTGGAGGCTCAGATGGAAAGCTGAAGAGAGAGGTTCCCAACGTAAATGTAATCTTTAAGCTTTATAATGATGGGATCCAGGAGATCACTTTAAACAGCTATACAGTATCATGGGATTTGACGGAGATAAAAATAGTCAGCATGCTATTAAGAGGCATCATAGATCAATTTCCACTGTGCTTGTAGAAATCTAATAATTATGATCCTGCATAAAGTTTCACAGTAACTAAGGGAATTAAGCAAAAGGCTTTTAATAACGGTCAGTGTATTTGACTAATGTACCCAGGTTAGCTGCCTAACTCAGAAATAGGCATAAAGGCTTAAAATATCCAAGTGAGAGTATAAGCTTTAATTCAAAGACATATGCAAAGTTAAATCCCTATACAAACATATTTGCAGAAACTTTTGCTTGCCATGCACAGTAAAATATGTCATGACTGTTTGACAGGTCTATGTTATATACCATGGTAGCCTCCAAAAGACAGAGCGGCCAAAGCATTTTCAGTGCTGATGCTGATTTTAGCTGATGAGCAACAGCCAGTGTATTGAGCAGTTTGGTTACTAGGTCACCCAGAGGTCTTCATAATGGTGATTTCTCGTTAGAAATCATCCAGGACTGACTGGTTTTGTAATTGGGTTTAGGAAATTAGATGGATGATGAGGTCCCCATAATTGTGGTCCCACTGTGGATATCAAACAGTTTCAAAAATCTGAGTTTAAATTGGTAGCAAAGCAAAGAATGAGGATCACTATGTAAAGTACATTGTTTGTACAATATAAACATACCTAAAATTTAATGTAATACACTATATTAAAGTTCAAGAATGTATTTATGCCAATAAATAAATATGGGAATGCTATTAATGTCAGCATAAGCCTATTCACTAACACATATTCAGTGTGAGATATCAACAACTTTATTGCTATTATTTCCATATTTCTTAACCCAGCTGCATTGAGAAGAAAAATACCACCATTAAAATAACATTATTGCTTAAAGGATCACAGGTCTCTACCCTTCATATTCTTACAAAATTCTCAGAATATTGAATCTTCATAATAAAATAAATCTACATAATATAAAGTTTTACTATTTATTTATTTTAATAACCTACAGGAGCCTAGGGAAAAATAGAAAAACTAAAATGATAGGAAAACTACAGAGGAATTTGAAAACATGTTTAATCTTCCATAACATATCATGGCCAGAGAACTGTATATCAGAAAGTCAGGTGTGGCCACCCAGCTTGTGAGTTATATTCCATAGTAAAAGAAAAATATATTCCTAAAGAAATCACTCTCAAAAACTTTATAATTAAATTTTGCATTTATACATTTTGCATTATGTTTTGAATTCTACATCTTATCTGTACAGTTAGAAGTTCATATCTGTAGAATGTTCCAATAAACTTAAATGACCATCAATACAACATTACATGGCTAGAAAACAGAAGAAAAACTCAACCAGAAATACATCTCCTTGTAATCTGTTGCTTTTTGGGGTAGTTGGTCATTCATTTTTTCAAGATCTTTGTCTTCAATAAGTTTACAGCAAAAAGTGAAATTCCTGCAACTTTTTATAGAGAAGAGGGTTAAAATATTACTGTATATAGAGTTTACACAAACATTTTCTAAACCACAAAAGATCTAGGTATGAATTGCATTTGAGAATAGTGTCAGGAAAAGAATAACAGATATCACACAGAAACACAAAAATAATGAACTTAGGTCAAAAAAGCCTGGTCCTTATTGGGGTAATATTTACATTAAACTAGAGTATATAGAGAGAGAAATACAGGCAGAGTAACCTTGGTCTACTATGGAGGAAGAAATGTTGATAGAAAACTAAAGCATAATTACTGCAGCTACTTGCTCTGCTCAAGGGGGTTGAGAACTTTTATAAATGCTTGCAAGACATCCAGGCAATTTGAGGGAAAAATATCACATGCTCACAGTGATGTCATGATGAGTACCAACAAAAGAATTTTCAGAGTTTTGCTGTGAATGAATTAAATAATATATCTTATGATTTGACTCTTAAGGCAATCTTTTTTCACTAAGTAAGTATGTGAAAATGAAAGAAGTGATTCCTGTTCATTTTTTTTCCTGAAAATGTTTCTTATCTGTTTCCAGGTAATTTCCAAAAGACAGCCATATGATAGAGAGCAATAATGACACCAGAGCACAATACCACAGGAGAAATGACTACTCCACTGTCCTTCTGAAACTCGTGAAATCTGAATATAATAATATCACATGTAGCTGAGAAAACAGAGTAAGCTTTTGACATCAATTAACTCAATGACCTATTAAAATTAAGTTGCTTTTAGTCAACTGTCATTATTCATATTGTACAGGTGAAGAATTTGAAGGAAAATATTAGTTGTTTATGGAGCTTCATAATGACATTAAGGAAGAAAGGAAAACCAACACTGAAAACTTGCTGACCTCCAGCCCTACTCCTCCAGAGCATTCTGTCCATCTCATCTTACCACACAGAATAGTCAGAGACGTTTACTGTACATTAAACTACATTTTAAAATTATGCATCTAAGAGAAGTCTCATAACTAAGTATCATGGATATTTAGTATTTACTATAACCAGCACAAAGAAAGAAACTATTATTACCTTTAGTGAACACCATAAGAATAATAGGCTGCATGAAGAAAATAGGTCTAATGATCAGAACAAATTTCTGATTTCTTGCTAATACACAAAATGATTAGCCATAGCCACATATAAAAATTATGCAAAGTAGTCATACTAATAGAATTAAAATAATGTCTACAATGTATAAATGAAATAGAAAAAAAAACCCTTTTTGTAACACATCAATAACACAGTAATCCTTTTAAAAAGTTCACAGTGGATTTTTTTAAAAACACCCTACATATCTATTTTTTCACAATAATAGAAAGATTTTTCTTTATGCAATGTATTTACCTAATTAATAATATGTACTGTGGAGCATTTTGTAATATTATGAAAAATCCACTACACAACTCCTCTGAAATCTTCTACTTCAGATTCTGTATTTTTTATCTAAATTTAACATCACACTGTGAGCAAAATGATGGCTGCTTGCCAATTAAACTAAGGCACCCTAACTGGAACCCATCATTACTTTTAAGTCCACTTTTCAAAGAGGAATAATTCAATCATTTTATATTTTGTAGAGCTCTGGATCAATTCAAACGTGTAATAAGAACAGTTTTTAAATGCATTCTTCCTTCAATTAGGAGGAATTTTTATTTACAACATTTCTTACACTCCTACTGAAGAAACAGAACTGTGTATGACCTTCAGTCAGAATGAAGTGAAACTCTCACCTGTTTCCTCTCATGCTTCAAACTAGAAGACATAAGCTTTAGTAAGGGAGCCATAAGTACAGAAGTTATTGGGACTTTGCTACAAAAATATTTTTCTTCTGATAGGATGATGATGATGATAAAGCAGAAGTTGCTCCTCAACTCCTGTTCTCACTTTGCAGTGACAGTGAAGACTTTCTTCCACTCACATCAACTATCTACTGATGACTCAAAAATCTACCTGCCACACATATTTATCTCCTATGCCTGGTTAATCTCTCTTCTTAGGTATGCTACTGTCACTTTAAACAGATGATTCTCCCATCTTTACTTTCAAATGCTTTCCCCTCCTTTCTCCATCACTACTACAACTAATTTTCTTAGTCTTTCAAGACTACGAGCAATATTTTTTCCTTGCTCCCTCTTCTCTATCCCCTCATCAGTTATTCCAAGTATCTCTCTAGTGTATGTAATTTTATTTCCATATACATTTCAGCAAACACTGCCATTCAGCAACTCATCACTTCTATTGATAGAAGAACTGTTCTGGCCCTAAGCTAATCTCTTAACAATCCTGTCTCAGTGACAATTTTTGTGCAACAACACTGTTGTCAATGCACATGCCTTTGACTCTGGCTGGTGAGTCCTGCTCTGCTGCCACTTCAAACTTTAAAATTATAACACTGTCCTAAAATTTGTGAAAACACCACGTTTAGTCCACTTTGCTGTGCCCAATTCCTCTTCATCCAATCCATCACAGATTGGCCACATATCCTTCAAATCCCTTTTGTTGAGCTCCTCTTTCAAAAGTTTCTTTTGTCTTCACGCTGCTCTTTTTTCAATACCTATCTCCAGCCTACATAAAATACAGCCAGCTGATTCCTTCTGACAAACATATGGACTTACATCCAAGTCTAGTTACTCACACCCATGTGCAACCTGGCACAGTTGGGAGGCAGTTTATATCACAAATGAATCCTAGTTATACAAAGTGCAACATGGCAGAAGAAAGAAAAATTATATGTACTCATTTTTTTAGATCCTTCACAGTACATTTATATTATTTGTATTGATGAAATATTTGTCCAGTCTTGCACTCATGTTCATATGTTCAA
Source organism: Todiramphus chloris collaris (assembly GCA_025345505.1). Classification (NCBI taxonomy): domain Eukaryota; kingdom Metazoa; phylum Chordata; class Aves; order Coraciiformes; family Alcedinidae; genus Todiramphus; species Todiramphus chloris. The sequence continues at coordinate 28,570,756 of JANVCC010000010.1, read as the reverse complement.
ATATGATGCATGACAGAATTTCAGTACTTCTGCACTACTAAACTACCATTTCATCTGCATAGCTGCTACATTGCTTCTTACATCTGGTATTCATCCTCAGCCTGTCAATTGGATTTATACTAAAATGACTTTCTTCCTAAATGCTATTCTGCAGTGAAGAAATCTGCTATTGTCCACTAAAAGCCCTAATTGCATCTCTTCAACCACACATCACACACCTATCAGATTTAAGACAAAGAGAAACTGTGTCTTGTTATTTTTCTAAATGAGCTCTGTACACATTATATGTATCAAACACTAGTTCATTCATCAATAAATGATTCTGCTATTCTGGGTTTTTTTTGTATTTCACATAATATATACTAGTCTTCATTACCATTTTACGTATTAGTCTTTCTTCAGATGAGAATTAGATCTCATGCAAAGACACTCAAAATATGAACATTCCATCTCTCAAAAACGCATAATTTTATTTATATATAAAGATTTAAAGCTTGCTACATTACAGGAACCATTCGTTTCATTTTTTATCATTGGAATAGTTATGTAATCCCATCTAAATGAAGTATAATTCAGAGTGCTCTGCATGAATGTCTGTGTGCAGAAATGGCTATATCAGAACTATCATTACTGTGTCCAGTTTTGGTCACCACAGTACAGGAGAGACATCGAGGTGCTGGAGCGAGTGCAGAGGAGGGCAACAAAGCTGGTGAAAGGGCTGGAAAGCATGCCCTGTGAGGAGCGGCTGAGGGAACTGGGTTTGTTTAGTCTAGAGAAGAGGAGGCTGAGAGGAGACCTTATTGCCCTCTACAACTACCTAAAAGGAGGTTGCAGAGAGGCTGGTGTTGGTCTCTTCTCTCAAATTAGTAATGATAGGACAAGGGGAAATGGACTCAAGTTGCGTCAGGGGAGGTTTAGATTAGATATTAGGAGGAAATTCTTCACTGACAGGGTGGTTAGGCACTGGAACAAGCTGCCCAGGGAGGTGGTGGAGTCACCATCCCTGGAGGTGTTTAAAGAACTATTAGATGTGGAGCTTGAGGACATGGTGTAGTGGTTAGAGAAATGCTAGGACAAAGGTTGGACTTGATGACCATGGAGGTCCTTTCCAACCATAATGATTCTATGATCATACCCTTGCAGATGTTGCTCACGCCATTGCAAAACCTGCAGAAGGTAGCTTGGAAGAAGGCAGAGATTACACTATCACATTGCCAGCAGCCCAGCCATCTCAGCCACAAAGCTAAGAGTTTTGGTTTGCTTTTAAGAAAGAAAGGAAAAAGGCTACACTGAAATGAAGAGCAAACTTCTATAATAAAGCAAAAGAAATAACCATAAAATTTATAAATTAAAATGTAAAGGACATTTCCTGCAGCTGATAAAGACACGCTGTTAAATTTCAAAGTGGCCTACTGCTGAATGTGAACTATAACTATTAGATGACCAGACCATGGAAAATGCCCTTAATCAATCTGTGAAATGGCCTTTCTCTCCAGATTATGAAGAAATATGGGCCAAAAATGCTGTGAATCATGGAGTTGAGTAAGAAAAAATTGGGACAAAGAATTAAAAAAAAAAAGAAAAAATACTAGAAAATGGACTAATAGTTTCTTTTACCAGAAACTTTGATGAATACGCTTTAAGGATATAGAGACAGCTACAACACAGAACAAGGACAGGTGCATGCTGCTTGGTGACCATTCAGTCAAGCAATAACTCAGTGCCTTTAAGAAGCTATGAGTACAGCTGAAGTACATCAGCAAGGGGAGGAATCCAATCTCCTCAGAGATTATTTATGACAAAGTACATCTAACTGAGGCCCAATTTGTTTGTGGAATTGCAGTCATTCCATTTCAACTAAACAACAAATGAATCTGACTTGCAGAGGATTGGTTTGGGGTATAAAAGAAAACAAGGGAGAGAACAGATACAACATTTCGTTTACACACCAATTTACAGGCTCACTTACAGAAATGATTGATAAAGCAATTTTTTAGAAGCAGAGAGCTACCTGAAACAGAAGGCCTCTGAATCTCATGTAAAATTTTTCCTCTGTGCAGTGAGCACTTATTATTTCAGATTTATTAATGTATACTCATTTGCTTAAAATTCATACCTTGTCTCATTTTCCCAATTTACTTTCCATGGTTAAATTGCAAGTTTTGTCAAAATAAGAAAACTAACATAATTGGTTTATATAAAAAAACCCATACTATAAGATTAAATTTTAAAAAGTAAAAAAGTCAGGGCACAATATGGGCTGGCAGCTCCCTGTAGGGAGGGGCACTGGGAGTAGTGGGGGCTACACAGACCACAGCCTCATAGCCAAGGCTCTTCCCACTGGTCCCAGCAAGGGAGTGGGGCAGCTGGAGGCAACTCCAGACATAAGGTACTTCTGCGGAAAGGTGCTTTTCTAATTAATATTAATTAAATGTTATTATATATGCTATTTGAAAAAGCTCACATTCACATTTATTTTGCTGTGAAAATATTTAAATTACATACCATCAGCTAACATATCAATCAATACAACATCACTTGGCTTGATTTTATTAAATAATTAACTTTAAATACATTCATTAAAAATTAAAAACTGAAACATAATTTTGGTTGTCAATTAAAATTTTGGGTTGACTTCTACTCCTTTTCTCATCCTTATCATCTGCAACAAGACTTTTCATTTCCCCACGCCAAAACTTATAAAACCATTATGACAATCACCAAAACCATCCACAAAACAAATAATAAACAAAAATATTCAAGGACAGACTGGGCAATCTTACAACAGAGGCACTGCTGCAGTCTTGAAAGTATAGTAGGAAAAAACCTGGAATTGTTCAGAAATTGTAATAAGTGGGTTCAGAAAAAGCTCACAGGTCCAAAGGAGAGTAGTAAAGAAAATAGTCAGTGTTCACCAATTTAAAGCAAAATTAGAATTTTATACACACCTAAAATAAATTCTCAAATTCCAGGCCTTAAAAACTACCAAAAGTGGCAAGCAGCAGTTCATATGAGATCTGCTTTTCAAAAGAAGAAAAAAAAAACCCCAAAATTACTTAAATAAAATCAAAATATACTGAAAATACAATTCAATATGCATTTCCAAGCAGAAGAGGCAACAGTTGTGGCAAACATTCAAACAGAAGAAAAGCAAAAGGTCAAAACCAGAGAACTAGACAATTTCGACAATCTGTAGTTGAAAGAGGATAAATTAGCACCTGCTGAAAAGTAGCGCAGAATGATTTAAAAAAAAAAGTACAAAAAAACACTATTAATCAGACTTGGCTTGTCCTATTGCTGAACCTGAAAAGAAGAATCTCTATCAGGCATAAAAAGTGGTTTTGTTCTCCTGCTGAATGAAAGCAAAAATATAAAGGAGAGAGAGGCTTCTCTCAGCTTCTCAAATGTGGTATATAACACATGTAGAAGAGATGTAAGCTATTTTTATTTGCAAAGGTCCAAACTTTAAAATAAATATGTTAACTGAAGTTTGGGGAAAAAGAAGGGAATCTTCTGTGCTAATGATACAACAATGAAATTGGAAAGCTGTATGGAAAGAATGCAGAGCTAAATGAGGCCAAAGTAGAAAGACAGAATTCCCAAGTTTGACTTGAATATGAGAAATGTATATCTTGTTTGCATCTTGCTCCCCGATATCTTAATTTTAATGTTGTGATGCTTACTGAAATATCTGTTTTATACGCAATGCAAGTAAAATTAATATTACTTACACCACTAAATTTAAAACAGTACAAAAGTAAGTAAAAATAGAGCAGCTGATGTCAGAAAAGGTAAAGGAGCAGAGAAGAGCAGAGAACCTGACCATCAACTCAAATAACACTATGAAAGACGGTTTAACTTAATACTTCCTTGTTTCGCCAATTATGCAAAATCTTTTGACTGTGTGATTATGAAATATTGTGAGAAGTGATGTGTGAAATGGGATTTCCTAGACACACCATAGACTGATAAGCAATGTATGTTAGCTGTAGGGAAAATATCAATAGAAGTGACAGCGTAGTTTAAACTGAGGAATGTATTTGCCAAAGATGTGTACAACTGCCTTCGGCTTAAATATGTATGTCTTCTTAAAAATGTAAGACTCACTAGAGGGTTTTGGTCAAAGAATGAAACTTATGAGTTGTCATATAATCAAATTACTGTGTATAAATTACATGAACACAGAAGAAATGAAATATTATTAAATAAAAGCTAACAATAAAATAAAAACATTAGCAACTATCAATGAACATAACATCAATATAATGCAGTTAACAAAGCCATTGAGGGAGGAGCATTAACAACAGGTGATAAAACAGGAATATTTTGGATATGTTATAAATACTAAGGAAAGGTATAAATTTGAAAGCTGTATACTGTCCTGAGCAGGAGGCTGGATGGTCCTATACATATTCTTTAGATGTTTCTGTATAAAGCTCTGTGAAGCTCACTGTGAGCTCAAATTACAAAATTATGTGTTTCTTTTGAAGATGACAAAATTCCTCTGAGGAACTTCTAATTTTGAATATTTTATTGCAAATCTCATGGATAGGGTAGAGGCTTTCCGGATTTGATGCTATCAAAGAATACCATAGATAGTTCAACATATAAAGAGAACCCTTTAATGTTTATTTCTGAATATTACTATAATCACACTTCACAAAACTTACTCTACAAAGAAGTATGTTCTTTGGCTTCAGAAAAGGCAGACAGAAGCATTTTGAGATTTCATGTTCAATGTATAAGTGACATTTATCTCAATGGCAGAAAATGAAGAGCGATTCTCTGTGTTATTAGTTATCATCCTCCAATACCCCTAACTATCTGACTCAAAAACTCCCGTGAAAGTGTCTCCACTAAGTAGCAATATATTAGTTTAGAAGCATGCAAGTCTCTTAGCCAATAAACAAATTTGTACTATTAGAAAAATAGAAATATTGCCTTAAAAATATGAGGAAAATAGAAAGGCCCTTCATAAAACCTATGATTTAACATTTTACTTCCAATAATACAATGTGATCACTTTACCTGACTGTATGTTTTTGTCGTGCTATCTCCTCACCTATACTCTAACCAAATAATCTTTTAACTTTATCAAGAAAATATTACACACTTGGGGTTTTTTTTAACATGTTATATGTTATTACTGCATGTATTTCAAAGAGATCAAAAATTCTGCCTTTTCTGGTGAATGCTGAAAATGTACATGCTGGAAAGACTCCTACTAGAAATGCCAGTTCTTTGAAGTTCTGCTACATATAGATTTTCTGCATGTCCTCTTACATTCCCCTTTTCTTCTCCCTTCGCCCTCTAAGGCTTCTCTTTATCTTTTGCCTCTAAATTAAGGATAGATTTCATTTTTTTATATTAAGCATCACTGTTAACTTATGAGACCAACTTGCTTTGGAGAATACAAGATACATAAACATGTTTCCATCACCAACTCACTCATATTTTTGATGGCACAGTAATAACGCTTTTGAAAGCATGGGAGAAGTGCAAGCATCTTGACAGACATTTAAGGAACAAACTAGAAAAGAATATGCTTCAACAGGATAGGAAGAGAAACAGTCGATAAATTTACTTGCTTTACTGGGTGGTACAGGGTTTAACCACTCTACAGTTATATGAAAAAAGGGCTTTTCCACTTTTGGGTTTGAGTGTCAGGTTCAACTAACATAGGCAACTCAATATACTGCTGTATAGAAGTTCTGGTGAAAGTTATTTCAGGTTTAATTTTATTGGCTAAACCATGGCAGTTTCTTATTAATGTCTCTTCTATCCTGAGTAAAAAAAAAAAAAAATATATATATATATATATATATATAAAAATTGTATGTAGTCTGGGATATGTTTGCCAAAAGAACTCAAAACTGAATGGCTCCTCGAAATAAAATTAGCAGATTACTTCTTTGTGAAGCTGCACATTTGTCATCTTTGGAAAAGTACATCATATACTCCTAGGGAAATTCAGATGACTAACCTGGTAAACATATGCATCATGGCTTTGTATTTTTCTGGCCCTAATGACGTTAATGTCACATTGTTAAATTTCAACGTCATCATAATTCAGGTATACAGTAGCAAGTATCTTCAAAACAAGGTAACTCTACAAGGACTCTATTACTCCTCCACTGCAATTATTGGTAATCCCAAACCCACCAAAACCCAGTTTTAAATATAATCATGACCTGAGATTTCTACAGTAATTTAATTTCTGTTCTAGTCCATATAGAGCTTATTGGGTTTATATCATTATATTGGTGGATTATACCAGGAAATGATGTCTGAGGAAGTGGTGGTGCTGTCCCCACATATTCTTAATGTAGTTAAGCCTTTTTAGAAACAACTTTGGTTTTGCAACTTCCTTAAAAATCTAAAACCTGTTAATGACGGAAAAGTAAACAGGATCATGTTTATATCAATAACAGAAGATTAACTTAACAATTAACATACTGGGTGTTTTAAAACACAGTTTTGCATAGTATTGCATTATCAACATGCACAGAAGTCACAAACACACAAAAATTTTTTGAAACAGAGAATAGCAAAATTACATACTCTCTTGCTGCTACTTAACCCTGTTTATAGATTTATCCATACCAAGACACTGTTTCAAAAAAGTTTTCTTTTGTAACATGTAGGAACAATGGACATTGTTTTGATATTTCCTATTGATTTTAACACATACTATCACCAAGATCCTCTTGATTCAGTCTCACATATATATATAGGTTCTTAAAGTTTGCAGGATCTGACCTCCATAGAACTTGGTCTTTAAAGTCTTATGGAATATGCCCAATTTAGCATATGTTTTCTTTCAGCTGTTAAGAAGTTATAATTAATTCCCCCAACCCCCAAACAAATTTACCTTCCAAGTAATGAAAATTCCAGCAAAAGAGAATTTTGACCTCGCTAGTAATGTGCCCTTTTGCCTGAGGTCTACATTAGAGGAGTAAAAGTCCTTCACAAATGTTCTTTTGTCAGAGCTCTGAATGTATCCTGTCAAGGAGTGTACATTTCCTCCTGTTATTTCCTGCTTCTATAGTCACTCTATTCTACTTTTGATCCATGTTTATCTAACTCAGAACAGCCTTTCACTCCACTTGTCCCTTACTCTTCACCAGGATTCTTTGCTCCTTGGTTGCCTTTATGACACACCTAATTCACTGCCTTTTGCACTTGTTTTTTTTTCTTGGTGCCTCATATGTCAGTTGAGGTATTTTCCATGAGACTTCATTTTAACCCATAAATTGTGCAGACTGTAATCATTCTCTGGACTGTTAATCCCAAGATTCGTTTTAGTTTTGGTAGCACTCATACAGAAGAATGGGAAGGACATCACAGATAAAATTTTTGTCAAAAATTTACAGTACAAAACATCTTTCATAGACCCTAACTTAAAAAACACATTAAAACTTTTTTAACAAAAAGCACACAATAAGCCTGCACAAAGAGGGTTTTTTAGTATTTCTTCATATTCAAAGCACAGTAATAGTTAACAGATCTGGAAAAATTTACACAGATATGACCAAATACATTTGCTTGCCAGATTTGTATCTCTTACCTTTCTCTATAAGTATACAGCTATCTTTTCTTATAGGATTATTTAAGATCAGTAACAAATATTTTTAACTTAAAGTAATATTTGACAAAGGGTGTGGGGGTTTAACAGTTAATTCTAAATCTTTTCTCTTTAGTTCATGTTTATATTAGATACTGAAGCACCAAATGCATGTACAGGTGAAATGTACTGCAGGACAGCATTAAGCAGGATATTACTGAACAAATATTTCACTGAACTTTGTGATAGACTGCTTTTAACTTCTTTTCAGGTTACAGCATTAAAAGGGCTCATAACATTCAACTACAGGATATAAAAAGTTTTTTTCAGATACCACAACTTAAAAAGGTTTTAATAACTTGATTTTCTCCATGATATATATTCAGTTTTAACTACTCTCACTAATTGTCTCTTCTGTGCAGTTTGAGTGATGAAATACATAGCAAAAAACATGGAAAAGCTATTTCACAGATGACAAAATTCTTTGAAGCAACAGTTACAGAAACAACTTATTGTATGCAAAGTAAAACAAATCTGTCTTCATGGAGGACTGTCAGAATACACAATAACTTACTGATCAGATAACTGATGAGTCTAACATATTGACATTTTGTAGCAACCACGCAAACCACTTACTGTGTTCATCTAGAAATTGGCTAGTTCTATATCAATGAAGAGTTCTCATCTCATATGGTGTTTTCTAAATTGGTTGTGAATTCTTCAAAGAAGATACATCTTCCATTCAATGAAAAGTAAAAATAAACTAAGAGGCATTTTTTCAACAATTTTGTAACAGAAATATGCTCCAATTATCTACAAACATACGAGTTATTCAATACATCTGCCTTTCCTAAGACTACCTCTTCCCTAAACAGTTCTTCTCTAGACAGCTCTTCTTGTGTACGAGAACTGACAAAAGTAGTTATAGTGTAAGAAAGTGGCCTCATTACAGCCAAAACTGTGTCCCCAACATTGTAAAGCTAGCATCAACAAATGAGGAGAACACTGAATGATCTGAGTACTAAAACATCTCTATGGCTATGATTCTAGCTCTTCTGACAAACTCAGGAATTACCTCCAATATATTTCTTCCTCCTGACTGAGGACAACACAATATTACTGCTGCCCTGACCACAAGAATACTATTAAGCCAATGTGCTTAAACACAGGAAAAGATTAAAAAAAACCAAAATAAAAATAAAAATAAAAATTCTCTAGAATAAATATGAGAAAGAGCAGACATGGCCCATCCTGCATTAAGCAAGTCTCTAATTGGGAGCATGTTTGGCAGCTGCCGGACAACTGTAGGAAGTATCTCTGGCAAACATGTCTCAATGAGTCTTTGAATTAATGTGCTACCACCTAAAAGCATAAGTTAGTCACCACCTTTGCAGGCTTGTAGAAAAAACATGCATAATTGTCTAAACTTTCCTCTATATCCTTTGAATCATCAACATTTGGTACTTAACTAATAATTAATGAAACAATAACTAGCAATAACACTAAGCTTCATCCTTCCAGCAAAGCTGTTCCTTTTTATTTTCTCACAAGGTAGACTATTAGTAGTAAAATGTAAAAGGCTTATTCCAAAGGACAAAATATGTACTTCCTAAAATTACAGAATAGAATACATACATGATATTAAGACAAAGATGATTTTAAATATTAAAAATTATGAGTTATTGCTATATACAGTACTTTGAGTTTTCTTTTAATTTGTTTGCAATTAGTCCATGAACTCTTAAAAATCAATTACTTCAACGACTTACAATGAGAAATTGTCTAACACATTGATCAAGAGTCCATTAAGTAGAAAAAAAAATATTGTAAAATTGTCAATTATTCCTCCAAATATTTTAAAGTTCAAATGTTTGAAGAGAAAAAAAAAAATCTGTAAATGATAAACCTTACACTTTGCACTTAGAGTATACAATCTCCGTTTTCATTTGGCTAAATCTGGGCTACATTTAACTTCTTGTTCGTTCAAGAATAAAGCTACACATAAACATCGAATATTGTCTTTCTTGAAGAACTATCATTTATTTTACAAGTCTGAGTCCAAATACAAGGAGAAATGTTTTGATTCAAAAATACTTTCTTCTACTCAGCATCTTATCAAAATAATGAAAAGACTGCACCATAAATGGAATACAGAATCCACAAATAGCTGAAGAGTACCAAGAATGAGACCACAAGATGGTGAATGTAAAGGACTGAAATCTGTGCCCAGATCTAATGGAGATCTGTGGTCAGAAAGGAATAAGAAAATGTAAACTGCCAGTCACAAAATTTGTGTTCAATAAAACAAGAACTAAAAAAAAAGAGGAAAAAGTGTCAGAGTACACTGACAGACTATCAAACATATCATTAAATCTGCACAGATAAGAACTAAAAGCAAAGACTGGACCACATCAAAAAGTAGCTTCACATTTATGAACAGTACAGTGATCATGAAAGTCTTTTCAATGGAGATTATTGGTTACACTCTTTGTTTTTAATTCTGAAGTAATTCTACCTGGTTGGCAAGTGCATAGAATAGCATTCCTTAACCCGTTCCTTAACCAAATCCCCATGTCTACTAACATTTCTACACAGGTTTTCAGGATTCTTTCATTAGTATTAAATTCTATGATTTGAGTGGTTACACTTTTTTTTCCGGATAAAAGATGCAGAATTTAACAGTGGAAATCTAAACCTAGTTATTCTGATATTATTGGAGATTTTTCCAGAGACTAAATAAAAACTCTTCACATGGTTACATGAGCATGATCTAATAAACCAAAGTAATACACACTGAGATGTGCATTTTTTTTTCACTGAAGAGAAACAAAGTGAAAGGAATCAGTTCACTATAATAACTATAAAACTATTTTTAAGTAAAAAAAATAATGAAAAGGGCATTTCATTCTGCAAAATAGGCTGATGTAAGTCAAGTATAAATTACACATTGCTACTTTAATGCCATCTCACTACATATGATTTTGCAAATTTAAATAACCCAGTGCCTTTACTGGAACAGCCACTCATTTAGAGTAACTTAATTTGATACACAATAGTTCAGTCAGCATGGATTTCAAATTGCATGGAATTATTTCATTTTAATATAATCACAATCTTTTGTCCAGTAAAAGCTTGTTCTTTGGGGATTTTACTGAAGCAAATCTGAAGTTCTTCTATGAGGCAAATTCTTTCAAGTTTTGTATATCTTTTTCACACCACCGATTTACTTCTTCCCAAATTAAAACCTCATTATGTCTTTTTTTTTTTATACCAGTATCTATATTTCTATAAAACACTGAATAAGTACAGTGAGAAAAGAATGCAAGAATACTAATTATTTTTTAAGATTATTTCCTGCTAATGAAACCACATTTTAAAAATGTTTCAAATATTAAAAAAGAGTGTGGATAAATGGATCATTTCAGCTGCAATATGCATCAAGTCCACACAAACTGAAAAGAAGTATCCTTTAGAAATCTGGAATAGAAGCTACTACTTAGTTGTTTTCCCCTCCACTTTGCAGGTAGGATTACACAGCCTTTTACTGTAAAAATAAATAAATAAATAAGTAAGAAATTAAAAGGAACACTAGGATCTCTAAAACTTCTGTATTGTGAAAATTCTTCAATTGCAGATAGGGCTCTTTAGAAGTTTAAAAAACAAAACAACGAAAACAAAAGAAAGCAACACCAAAAAAAAAAAAAAAAAAAAAAGACAAACTCCAACACACACACACACACACACAAAGCCCAACAAACCAAAAACCAAACCAGAACAACCAACCAACCAAAAACCCAAAAAAACCAAAACCAAACAACAAAGCCCAAACAGAAGCAAACCACAAAGAAATACAATTAAAAAAAAGACATGGAATGAAAAACAAATTCATTTATTTTCCTTGGGTTTTTGGTCTGCTAATTTAAAAACTTAGAAATCTGCATAGCCTGCTTTCACTGCCATTTCACGGAGGACTTGGGTCACATACTTTGGCAATGTCTCTATATCAGCTAGTGTCCTTACACTATATAGTGAATAGAGAGAAAATGGTCACTTTTAGGACCCAATTTGTGTAACTTATTTTAGATGTCTACTTCAAAATGAGATGGTTTACTCACCTGGAACTCCACTGTCTAGAAGAGAATTCTAAACAATAAACTTAGATTTAGACACCTCCATTTGTCCAGATGGATCTCAGGGTTCCAGTTCTTGCAGATACAACCTCTAATTCACATGTCCAACAGGCTATTATTAAAAAAAATAAAACTCCTGTATAACAGAACCACATAGTTCCACTGTGCTACTCACTGAGCTAACTTCTTTATAAATTCTGTAAAATACAGTATTATTCCAATAGTGGCATGTTTTGCTTTGTCTTGTATGTTTTCATTTCTGAAAGCAGCAGAAGCTATATAGCATCATATAACTTAACTTTCACCAAAACTTGGACAGACCTACAGATGGCACTTTCTCACCTTCCTTATTTTTTCAGTTTCCAGAATTTGTATGGAAGTTGCTGTACTATTGATTTGGTGCCTTTTTTGGATGCATTTGGGTTTCTTCTACTTTTGATTAGTTCTATCTGAGCTATACTGCACTTAGGATAATTTTAACATCTTGAATTGTGGCAATGTCATCCTGAACCACATTCTCTTGTGTATATTAAAGCTTTCTTACAAATCTTCAATTAAAAAGCTTTCTTGAAATCTTCTTTATGTTAGGTGTCAACAACTTGGCTTCCTTACAGTTTAGATGAAGCCACTTTGTCTCACATAGTTACCCTTTTATGTGTATCAGTCCTTCACATAATGTTTCCTCCACAAAATGTTAAAAAATTTTATATACGAGTTTATGATTTTAAACATTGTATTGATAAGCAGAGCTAATATCCAAAACCAATATCTTTATATTTCTTTCAAAATTTCTAATCTATTTTGGTTTTTGGACAAGCTGCTTTTGGAATCATTTACACTAGATAATTATTTAATTCCCAGAATAGCGTTTGTTAATCCCTTTGCAGGACATAGAAGGTTATCTGCTATCCCTCAAAGGACTGTCAGACTAACAAGCATTTCAAATTAAAATTCTGGTTATATTGCAATTAACAAACAGAAATAAATCACTGATACAGCTAAATACGAGGAACCAGAGATGAGGATGTTAAGTACAACACAGCTCTTGTTTTCTTAACAACGCTTTGACAACACTGGACTGAAAAAACAGTTTTAAAGAGAATAAATATTTCTTCCAATGGCTAGAAACAAAACCAGAATATCCTTTCTTATTTGATTCCCAATAGAAACAGTATAGCTATTATTGTTTAAAGTATTAATGCTTTACAGACATTAAAGACACCAATTTATCCCCATCAATATGTACAGCATTGCACTCTGTCATGTGCAGCTTTGTCTGCATGACATTTAGTTTCATACGCCAAAAACACAAAACCAAGGGACAAAATTGTTCTTCATTTGTACTGATACTCTGAATTTGAGGTGCATCAGGAATAAACCTGGCATCCTTCCACTTAATTTCAATCTGATCACACTAGGGAAAATGTGCTTGGTTTTTAGCATCCTAGTAATTCTCAGAAGAATCAAAGATACCTCACCAAATGAACAGTTATCAACAAAACTCACTATTAAAGGTCAAAAAGCGGTACCGAACACATATGAGAACTCTGTAAGGAAGCTCGGGAATAAAGACGCTAACCTCTATATTTTTCACTTCCCTGCTTTGAGAAATCCTTTTTTAGATGATCAGACACTTGGTATTTAAAATTACATTATCTGTACACCAAGACATATAGAATAAACAGCCTGCATCAATTTCAGCCAAGTTGTATGGTACAAAGAACATGATAGTTTGTTTCTACACATATGCCATTGTATTTCAAGCCTAATTTATCCAATTCTAGCGTTACACCTTTCTTGAGTATAAAGTTACAAAATGTGACAAGGAAGTGACTATATTATTTTTTTTCCTAAGTACCTATCATGAAGCTTCCTGGAGAAAGCTCTTAGATTCTCTGAAAAGCAAGCTCAGCTTCACTGTAGAGACACTTGACACTACATACCCAGAATGTACATAATCCTTGCACGCAGAAGTAAGCCTAATAAGAATGACTGTGAAGACCATTCATGGCAGAATACCTATGAATAGTTCTATTCATAGTCATCCTTCCATGAATAGTCATTACTATAACTATTCATGGCAGAATAGTTTCAGCAGTTCTAACCCTCATTATTGCCCTAATCCTTTGATTTATATGTAAAAAATTTGGGGTTTCTTTCAACCAGAGATTAAATAGAAGAGCTTGACTATTTACACAGTGCTTGTTCCTCTGTCATACACAATTTGTAAACAAAAGTAAGGGTGCCAGGTATGCTGGGGTTCCAGGTGAAGCTTGAAAGCTGTCTCAAACTTGTCTTCCTTGTAACCTAATAAAAGTCTTCTTTCCTTTCTTTTTTTCTTTAATTAATTAATTATTTTAATGTGATTCAGCACCACTAGTGCAAAATCACACAATTATCTCATTGTATGAAAGTTCTTTGGAAAAGATTCACAAATTTTGTTGTAATGATATTGGCTTTATGTCCATTTAGATGGAAAGCAAGGTGAAGCAGGTACATCCAAAATCAATCATGCTTACAGATAGATGACTATGGAACTGATGATATAGAAAAAGAGGATATGGGCCTTACTGCATACATTAGCCAAATGCTTGGTAAATTACAGGCATCAAAATAAAGCTGTCAATGGAAGCTGTAACTTTCCACTTATCAATTGGCAGTCACAGAAATAAGTGTGTATCCAGTACTCCACCAGCTGCCATCCCTTCTTGTGAAGCTAATGGAGGTTACCTGTGATTTTGTTTCCAGAATTTCCAGAGGTCTTTCAGAAACTCACAGTATATGCAAAAATATTCAAGATGCATCATACTGTTGATTTTCCAAAGAACAGAGACTTGCACATGGCCATACCATCTTGCTAAGTATCTTCTAGAAAGGAAACTTAGCGTCCCAGAACTGCTGAGATGGCAGTGTATTGAGAAAGAAGGAAAAGCTCCCATTTTTCTAAGTAATGCAACTGTTCAGTAAGCAAAATATGCAAAAGGCTGTTTCTGGAGAACAATCTTTTTTCTAATTTAACATTGAAAAAGCTGTCAAGAGAATCTAAAGACTATGCAGTGTCTTCTGTTACATTAATTGATGCTTGTTGATCTTAACAATGGTTCATAACCTGTTGTGATACCTAATTATGATTTGGTCATGCATTTTAGGTTCATCTTCTTTAGATAACTTAGATTCTCCAAAGTAATACATGATGTTCTATTCTCTACTTCAATTTCTTTACACCTCTTCATAATTTACTTGCTTCATATGCTGTGGAAAATTCAATAGGATGGAAAAACTGTCATGAATATTTCTAGGCTACAGTGCAATGTGCCTAATGAGAAACTTAAATTTCAGTTTCTCAAAAACTAACATATGTAGTACTAAAAGTCCTTATCAGTGTGTAACTATAACCACTCACTTATCGGACTGTCTAATTAGTCATTGGTCACATTGACAGAATGCATTCCCTATCTCCCAGAATCAAATATGACACAGCAAAATATTTTAGGCTTGTGTTGCTAACTATGTATTTTTGACATACTGAATATTCCAAGAACACAGCCATCAGAGACCAGGAGATTCTGGTCTCATTTCAAATTGTCTGGCAAGATGGAAAACTTTAGAGTGAATCTTTTTATTGTCTCTCATCCATATTAACAGATAAAAATCTACAGCAATGTTGAGCTCAGACTATTCACAATTAGAAAGAGGATTTCTACCCGCTATTTCTTTTCTTTGCATAGTAAATAGCATAATGAAGAAATTATCATGAATGCTTATGACTGGCATATAGCAGGGCTAAGTAATTTGGAGAGTGCAGGATAGTAGAGACTGGTTGATGGGTTTAATTTGGACTTGTTTTTACAGTAATTTAAAGTAAATTTAGTTAAATTGTTTTGAGACAAAAAAAATTTGAATGTTTCTTTTTCAAAATGTTTAGTTCTTTCAGCACCTCTTACTGTTTTGATATAAACTGTTCCACAAATATTCGCACATAATATAATTATTTTAAAAGAAGCGATTCTAATGCAGAAACAGTTTGTCCACCAGTAGACTTTGTTTTGAAGCAATATGATTTACAGCCTAACACTGTGAATTTCTGAATAATTTTGATATGTGACAGAAAGCAAGTTTACAGTAAAAGGTGGCCACAAAGCTCCTTGTCATGAGATGTAAAATATACCCCCAATACTTACAACAGTATTACCAGGAATGTCAAATCTCATGCAATTTCAGTATTCCATGTTTATTTGGGTCTTTCATACAGCTGTATTAAGCACAAGAGAGGTAACAATCTTTGCAAAACATGTAGTTCTTATAGTTTTTGTAGATAACAAAGACTGTCCTGCTCCCTTATTTGAACTCCAACCCTTTTTCCCTTAACTTGTTCTCCTAGAAACCTGTGGCAGGCATTTCCAAAAGCTTTTGCTCCCTTCAGACCACCTAATTGGTACAGTTTGCTAACAGGCTAAGCC
This sequence comes from Todiramphus chloris collaris, assembly GCA_025345505.1. Classification (NCBI taxonomy): domain Eukaryota; kingdom Metazoa; phylum Chordata; class Aves; order Coraciiformes; family Alcedinidae; genus Todiramphus; species Todiramphus chloris. Next base: position 28,554,602 of record JANVCC010000010.1, on the reverse strand, counting down.
TGAAGATTTCCTGGCAGATCTCACTCCCTTCACACAGCTTGACTAGCATAAAAAGATATTTCCAGCATCTCATTTCCCTAGATGCTTATGGAAAATTTTAACAGGGGAAACATAATTCATGCTGATATGCTTTTGGACACTGGTCTAACCCAACATGAGCATTTTCACATGTTTTACTATATCCTTTTGAAATACAGTACCTAAAACTAGAGGCAGTCATTAAGATGTAGGAAAACCATGGATTTATACAATCTTATAATTATATTCTCTCTGCTCTTTTGCCCATAGCGCTTGCTTTGCTTTTTTGTCTGCTGTTGAGAATCTAGTTTTCAAAGAATTACATATCATAATCCCAGGTATTCATTATCATATGATAATGGTCAACTCAGACCTCATAATTTTATATACGAAGATAAGATCCTATCCTTGCCCATGTACACCACCTTACATTTTCTTTACTGATTTTCCTTTGCCATTTTATTTGTGAGAAACTCAATTCAATAAAGTTCCCCAGAAAATTTTAATTTTTGGTGCTGCCCTAACTACCCTGAATAAGTTATTAAGTCAACAGCAAACTGACTCCAATCGCTGCATACTTTTTTCTATATTATTTATGAATTTATTGAAAAGCTTATATTCAATATACTTCACTGGAAACCTCCCTTCACTGATCCAAGCATCATGTGTTTTAATTAATGACTTTGCAAACCTTTCCACTTACACAATAACTATTTAGTTTCCTCTGTAGCCTCTGGTAAAGGACCAGAGTCAACACCTTTAAGAAATCACAGCAAAGTGTATTAATTAACAAGATCCACATAACAACCAATTCTCTCAAAGCAGCAACATATATCCAAGAGGCAAGATTCCCTTCCACAACAGCCCTGGTTGGTCTTCCAAAAGCATATTGTACTTAACTGTTCATCCATTAATTCTGTTATCCATTCAGTTTTCACTAATTTGGCCATGTCTGTACTTGTGATCACCTCTGAAACCTTTATGTTTTTTAAATTGCAATCACATTTGCTACTTCCAGACATGAAATACTAAAATATCTTTAAGCAAGAATATTCTTCATTGAAGTCCATCAGAAAAATGAGTTCAGTGCATTCTAATTCCAACTTCAAATTCATTCATATGGTAATAGGAAGAATTTTTGTTTTGCAATCATCAATTACACAAAATGACAGAGGTGATCGAGTGTTTTCCTTAGAGTAACAGAAACAGCACAGATATATCCAAAGAGTGTTTTATTTTCACACTCAATTTCCTCAGTCTGTATTTCTGCATAAAGATTATGTCAGACATTTGTAACAACTACATAAATGCTTTGCATTAACGAACAGACATTTCAGTCATTTACAGGACTGCTAATATTTTAGCCTGTGAAATCATTATGTAAATTAAAATAATTTCCACAGCAGACATTCGACTTCAAACAGCTGCACAAACCAGGATTTTTCCCTTTATAAAGAAATCTGCATACCATTGCATTTTGTATCACAGTTATACTGCACCAGTAGTGTCCTTTACGAGAACAAAACAGACCTTCAAGCCATGGTCCATATTTTAGCTGTCGATGTGATGCTCACCTTACCATCTGTTCACATTAATCTCATGAACAAATCTGCTCCAAAGCATGCCAAATACAGTCATGTTTAGAGTAAAAAAATACTCACAATTAGGGGAAGAAAGAAGCACCTGATCGCTAGAAAAGGTGTAGATTATATAGATCTAAAGTCAGTCACCTCTAAGCTTGTATGACCATAATTGAGAGTTGTCTTTTGAAAACACCCAGTCAACAAAGTGGACAAGATAATCATGCTACTTCATTAGCTCAGTGGCTATTCTGACTAAATTTTCCTACTGAGGCAGAGTCAGTCCTGTCTTCTCTGCTTCCTTCTCCTTCCCATCACTCACTGGAGCAGACTAGCAGAACAATCTACATCTTTGGAAGGACTATTAAAATTCTGTTACTTAATGGATAAGGTTGAAATAAACATAAGGAGACTTGTGTATCCTCAACACCAGAATGAAGGAGAGAGACATAGGGATTTGAACAGCATGGAAAAGAAGAAGAGAGAAAAAAGTGGTCTCCTGGGCTCCCAGCCCTTCAGAAGCCACAGCTCCTCTTTCCCCTTGAACACCTTTAAATTATCTTGCCTAACTTGCTCTCTCCTGTCCAGAATGCATTCTGTAACCATTATGAAACTGAATTTTATCTTTTTCAAAAGTCTTGACTTACTTCTAATTATATGTAGTCTGAGGTTATAAAAATTGTGGTTACAGATGTAAAAATTGTGAGAAATTGATTATTTGTTGAATATACAGAAATTGAAAAATAAGCAGGAACCCAAAAGCTCACTGAAAGCTGATTTTTCATGTAAAATTTATCAAAGTTATTAGTCTATTATCTGCTTAAAAAAACCCAAGGCAACAGTAAAGTATTTTTTAATTGAAGAACAAGACATATGGTAGAAAAATATGACTAAGCAGAGACCTATATATGGGCATAAGCATGTGTTAAACATTGGTTATATTTGGCAGAAGCATAGATTCCAGCACCTCACACTTAGCCAGATGGATGAACACAAACAGGTGCAGATTAGAAAGCAGGAGAACGTAATACTAAAGTCACATATAGCGATCATACAAACACGAATAGGCATGATGGGAATTCTCTGTCTTTAAAGAAAAAGCAGGTCTAAGTGCTTACTAAAATTTCTGATATTTGATATTGTTTCTGATGGATTCTAAGAACTTTGTACCACCATAATTTTCTAATTACAAAACAACAGAATGATAAGCATATCTGACAGGAAAATGACTTTCTAAAATAGAATGTATATATACAGAGGGTCTAAATCTACATAAAAATTAATGATTACTAATAATGCTTAAACTGTAACACATATGCAAATTATCTTATTCCTTAAAATAGTAATTTATCTGACTCTCAGTGCAAACAATATGTCCAGCTTGTAATTTCTGAAAACACATAACAGTAATCAAATGCAAATTCCCAGAAAATTCACCTGTTCTCTTTAAAAACCTTTGTACATGGTATGGCTCCCCATCTAAAAAAAAAAAAATTAAAAAAGTTTAAAAAAAATTTAAAAAAAAAAATCAGTCTTAGTACCTTGAATTGGTGTTCTATAGGATCTCACAAAGACTTCCTAGAGAGAGGTCTTTATTTTCTGGGTATCCACTGGAGAAAAACAACTGTCTCTTGAAACAAAAAGTTATGAAAAAGCATCTTAAGCAGCAGAAAAGTGACTCCTCCACAAGGATATCGTTAGTTTCACACAACACAGTAAACATATGGAATAAGCAGATGTAAGGTGTAAAGGATGTAAAGGATAAGGAGTCATCCTATTAGGTACCATATTAGGCCAAATGATTCAAAACCAATAATTGTCATTTAGGGAAAACAGCGATGAAATGGATTTAATTATCAGAAACTTGTTCATTATTAAAGCAACGAGGAAGACAGTATTAACAGAATCATCTGTTTTCCTTCAATGGAGATCTATTATTTCTGTCACGGGATCAGGTATTAATGTTTCATTCTAAAATTCACTTGATGGAGACAAAAAGAGCAGGAACAATTTTTAACATCACATCACAGCGCTTTTTACCAACCCAGACATTAAACTTCTCTACCTATGGTGGCCTATATTCAGTATAATTTTTTTTTTTTTTTTTAATTCTGTTCTTGCTGTGATGACATTTTCTGCCTATATATTGCAAGTTCTTACAATTGTCTTTCAAAATTGAGTTCTCTTGAATTCAGTTTGGCCTTATTAAGTGATAAATACTTGTCAATAAAAATGTACAGAAGAAGCATGCATTAAAACCATCAACCAAACATTATTCTTCCTATTATAATCATGTCATTTTGTTTCAAACCTCTGTTAATCAGCGAATTATCAAAGAGTAGGATGATGGATGCTTAATCATCGACTACCTCCTTCAATCCACTCACACAGATTTGTATTTAATACCAATTACGTTGCTTCTTTTTGCAACTTAAGGAATTGTCCTGCAGGAAACAAGAAGCTATAAATTCATTCTATACACAATATTAGCCAACTAATAATCGTTGATATGGACAATTTAAAACACTTATCAGTACTTGCCATGTACTGTACAGATCAATGCATAACTTATGCAGTAGTACTCCCCTATTTGGCAAAAGCCCTACTACAATCAGATTAGTTTTAAGGCAGGATACAGTACAATCTCCTATCTTCAATGGCTAAGATGAAATTGAAATTATGACACATACCCAAAGATGTTCAACATACTATTCAATAAATAGCATGCTAGAGTTAAATCTAACAAACAGGAAGGAGTTTATCATCCAACAACCCAACACATTTGGACAGCTAACTGCACATTTGACATTACGACTAGAGAGAACATTAAGACAGAAACCATACTAATATTTATCAGCTGAGAAGGGTGAAAAGTGGTTACATCTTCAAATATTGCAGCTGGACTGTACAAATACACTTTAAATTTCAAATACACTTTAAATTTCATCAGTGCCAAGTGGAAAAATAAACAGTTACAAACACTGAGTTTACATTAGTATATTTCTCTTTCTCAAATAAATGTACTAGCCTATACTACAATCATCAGGTTCAAAAATTTAATTTGTAATAAGAAAGATAAGAAAGTCTTGGATTTCATAGCATAGCTATACAGCCATGCCAAAAAAAAGATGGCATATTTCTGGCAGGTTTTTAAGGCACCATACTGTCCTGAACAGAGCTCATGAAAAGAATGCTGCATATTTCTAAACTAGGCCCATTACTATCTCAGGGGCCTCAAATAGGTCAACAGACAAGGCCACAATAAAACTACTTCCACATCATCTATCTTTATCCATTTGGTCAGCAAACTCAAATACAATTCAGAAGGATGATGACTCAAAATATTTAATTTAGAAATAGTACTCACTCTAAACCATTTTAGAAAGTAATCTATATAACAAAATAAAGGTCAAGTGCCAATTAGTACTACATGCAATTTATAATGTTATATTTTTAGAGAAGGGACTGAAATAGACTTGATTTATTTGTGATAGCTTTTCTTAGTATGTCAAATTGCATGAATAGAAGGATAACTATAATTAGCAGGACCACACCCTATAAGGGTCACTGTGCAAAGTCCTCTAAAATGGCAGGTCTGTCTTTGCCTTGACAGCTTTGAATGCAAATGCTATTAGTCTTTGCAAGTGAAATAAAGAGCTGGGGAAACAGAGAGAAAGGAAGGAAGGAAGGAAGGAAGGAAGGAAGGAAGGAAGGAAGGAAG